>OY283142.1:31969646-32563302 GCA_958299785.1 Medicago lupulina
ATAAAAATCACTTTTTTTAAACAAATAATCTAGTTTGTTTGGATACAACTATATAAAATGGATTTTTTGTTACAAAATTAGTTCAATCTTTTAAACAATATTTTCTCTCTCCTCTAAAAAAAATCTATTTTTTGAGAAGCTGCTCTTAACAGCTTCTCATTTGAAGCTGTTTCTAGATTTTTTTTAGATTCTGATTTTTTTTTAAAGTTGTAACAAACGAATGCAAAACTCTTAAAAGTGATTATTTTTTTAAAAATAAGTGATTTTTTTTCTTAAAAAAGCTATAACAAACGCGCACTTAGTTCAATCTTTTGATCAATATTTTCTCTCTCCTCTAAAATATGTTTTTAGAAGTTGCCCTTAACAGCTTCTCGTTTGAAACTGTTTTTAGATTTTTTTCTAGATTATGATTTTTTTAAAAAAAAGTTGTGACAAATGGATATAATACTCTTAAAAGTGATTTTTGTAACGCCCTCTTTAATTATTTAATTATTTTATTAGATGATATGGTATATGTTTATATATTATATGGATTTTGATGATTATGTGACGTATTTGTGACGTGTGACGTGTTATTATTTTATTGTTTAATAAAATAATATAAGTGATGTTTATATGAATATTTATTTGGTAAATATAGAGATTTGTTGGAAAAATATATAATTTTAAGAGATGGGGTTATATTTATAAATAAGAAGAGTTGTGAGGGTTGAGATAGAATTAGAAAGATTAAGAGGAGTATATAAGAGAAGTAGGTTAAGAGAAAACATTTTTAGAAAACGCGTACAAACTTTTGGGAAAAGAAGAGAAAACGGTTCAAGAGGGGAGAAGAGGCTAGGCTGCATTCTGCACAATTTTCCAGGTAAGGGTGAGCCTAACTTCAGTAATTTTAATTGTAAATCATCTATTCTTGATTGGCATAGAGTTTGGTGAGGATTGGGATGGGTTTGAGAATTAGGGTTTATGATGAAATTGTGATGGATTGATGATAGATTGAGTTGTAAGGCTGTAGAACTGGATACATAACCTAGATTATCCCCTAGGACAACATTGCTGATGAATTAGAGACTTAACATGAGAGATTTGAGAAGTTTTGGTGGAAATTGGACTGAACCCGTAGTGGTTCTGAGATCGCTCGCCTGTGGCGAGTGACTACTCGCCGTGGCGAGTAAGCCTTGATCGCTCGCGAGGCGAGCAGCGTAGCTCGCCGTGGCGAGCTTGTCCCTTAGAAACTAGGACTTTGGCCCAATTGAAGATGGTTTTGAGTGCCTTAATATTTATAGAGATGACCTGTGAAGTTGGTTTAGCCAAAATGGATTTAAGTAACTTTATAGTGAAGATTTTTGGTGAAAAATGTCAAAAAGGCCGAGAGCACCCAGGATTTCTCGCCTCCAGCTCGCCCCCAACTCGCCTTTGGCGAGTGAGCTGATGTGAGTACTCGCCTGTGGCGAGCAGATGCACTCGCCGTGGCGAGTTAGTGCCTCCCTGAACTGTTTATTGTTTTGCGATCTGTTTCGCATGGGACTTTGAGATGAGCCCTTTGGGTAGTGTTAGTGAGGTTTTATACCCTTTAATGTATTATGTAAAGATGATTGCTGATGATTTACTTGAGCTGTTGATAAATGATATATTGTTGAATATAAGTGATGTATGAGTATGATGATATGTGAATGATGCTAAGTGTTGCAATATGTATGAATAACAAGATGATGTTCTGCCATGTAATTATTATAACTGCATGTGTCAGTCTTGAGAATGTAATGATATTTGAGACGGTGTATTAAGTTGTTAAACGACGAGTCCATGCATTTGCATATCTATGAGACGGTGGAGCTTTATGCTCAAAGCGACGGTGGAGCATTTGCTCAAAGCGACGGTGAAGCATATTAATGCTATAATCATATGGTACCACATGCATGATGTTGAGACGTTAGGTGTTGCATTTAGTCGAGTCAATTGTGACATACATGAGATGATGTTTGAGACGTTGGTGTTTGATGTGATGTTGTTTATGATGATGCTTATGATGATGTTATGATGTGCTACAATGTATATGTTATGAGTTGGATTTATGATTGTTAATCTTGACGTTTGATTTATATATTAATATTATTGTTGTGAATCTCACCCCTTCTGCTGGAATTGCCGCCTCGTGGGCAAGTGCAGGTACCCAGTCTTAGATGCGTTGATGCGAGGAGTCTGTGTGAAGTAGGGTTGCTCTGATACGTAAAGGGATGGGGTCTTTTGTAGAGTCTATTCCATTATGTATCTTGTTAGAATAAATGTTGACTTTCAGTGATGTTGAAACTTTAATATTTTGAGACGTTTTGCTGGCTTTTAAGCCAAGACTATTTATGAGATGAGACTTTTACATTCCGCTGCTTAATTGAGTATTTTTGTAAATGATAAATTATTATCTAAGTTGTTTTTAAGATGAAATGTGACACTCCTTTTGAGACGTACTCTGATTTTATGTGATTTATTTAATGAAATTTTCAAGACGGGAAATTGGGGTGTTACAATTGGTATCAGAGCAAGTCGGTCCGTCCGGCCAATTAGAGAGTCGAGTGACGTTGTCTTAGAGTTAGAATAGTATTATCGTATTATCCTGACTTATGTTGTTTTCCAGAGAACTAAGATGGCTGGTAGAAACGATGCTGCCCTTGCTGCTGCTTTGGAAGCAATGGCTAATGCTGTGGGTAATCAGAACAATGCTGGTGGAAACGACGGGACTAGGATGTTGGAGACCTTTCTGAGGAATCACCCGCCTACCTTCAAGGGGCGCTATGATCCAGATGGGGCTCAAACATGGCTCAAGGAAGTAGAGAGAATCTTCAGAGTCATGCAATGTGATGATGTGCAGAAGGTGCGTTTTGGCACGCACATGCTAGCGGAGGAGGCTGATGATTGGTGGGTTAGTCTCCTACCCATTTTGGAGCAAGACGGAGCTGTGGTGACGTGGGCTGTGTTCACGAGGGAGTTCCTTAACAGATACTTCCCAGAAGATGTTCGTGGGAAGAAAGAGATAGAGTTTCTAGAGCTTAAGCAAGGAAACATGTCGGTGACTGAGTATGCGGCAAAGTTTGTGGAGCTGGCTAAGTTTTACCCGCATTATACTCCTGAGACGGCTGAATTTTCGAAGTGCATAAAGTTCGAGAATGGCTTGCGTGCTGACATCAAGCGAGCCATTGGTTATCAGAAGATCCACAACTTCTCTGAGTTAGTGAGTAGCTGCAGAATATATGAAGAGGATACCAAGGCTCACTACAAGGTAGTGAATGAGAGGAAAGCTAAGGGCCAGCAGAGTCGCCCTAAACCTTATGATGCCCCTAGAGATAAAGGGAAGCAAAGAGTGAATGATGAGAGAAGACCTCAGAAGAAGAATGTTCCTGCTGAGATTACTTGTTTTACTTGTGGTGAGAAAGGTCACAAGAGTAATGCGTGTACTGTTGATGCGAAGAGATGCTACCGTTGTGGTCAGAAAGGGCATATCACTAATGACTGCAAGTTTGATGATGTTGTGTGTTTCAACTGCAATGAGCAAGGACACATTGGTTCGCAGTGTAAGCAACCCAAGAAGACTAAGACTGCTGGGAGAGTGTTCGCATTGACCGGCACTCAGACTGAGAATGATGATCGCTTGATCAGAGGTACTTGCTATATTAATAATACTCCTTTAGTTGCTATTATTGATACTGGTGCTACGCATTGTTTTGTTGCCTTAGACTGTGTTTCTGCTTTGGGTCTTGATGTGTCTGATATGAATGGAGAGATGGTTGTCGAAACTCCAGCTAAGGGTTCGGTGACTACTTCTCTCGTATGTTTGAACTGTCCTTTGTCTATGTTTGGCCGTGATTTTGTGATGGATTTAGTTTGTCTGCCTTTAAGCGGTATGGATGTGATTTTGGGGATGAATTGGCTAGAGTACAACCATGTTCTTATCAACTGTTTTAGAAAGACGGTACATTTTTCTTCTGCCGAAGAAGAGTGGGGCCCAGAGTTTCTATCCACTAAGCAGCTGAAGCAACTAAAACGTGATGGGATGTTGATGTTTTCGCTGATGGCTTCGTTATCTTTAGAGAATCAGGCGGTAATTGATAAACTGCAAGTGGTGTGTGATTTTCCTAAAGTTTTCCCAGATGAAATTCCTGATGTGCCTCCGGAGAGAGAAGTTGAGTTCTCTATTGACCTTGTTCCTGGAACGAAGCCGGTGTCGATGACACCTTATCGTATGTCTGCTTCTGAGTTAGCAGAGTTGAAGAAACAGTTAGAGGATTTGCTGGATAAGAAGTTTGTGAGACCTAGTGTTTCACCATGGGGAGCTCCAGTGTTACTTGTGAAGAAGAAAGACGACAGTATGAGACTGTGCATTGATTACAGACAGCTGAACAAAGTGACGATCAAGAATAGGTATCCACTCCCGAGGATTGACGATCTGATGGATCAATTAGTGGGTGCACGTGTGTTCAGCAAGATAGATTTAAGGTCAGGTTACCACCAGATCAAAGTAAAAGATGAAGATATGCAGAAGACGGCTTCCAGGACCCGTTATGGTCACTACGAGTACAAGGTTATGCCTTTTGGAGTTACCAATGCACCTGGAGTGTTTATGGAGTATATGAATCGCATCTTCCATGCATTTTTGGATCGGTTCGTGGTGGTGTTTATTGATGATATACTGGTTTACTCCAAGACTGAAGAGGAGCATGTGGAACATTTGAAGACTGTTTTGCAGGTGCTGAGAGAAAAGAAACTGTATGCTAAGTTGTCTAAGTGCGAGTTCTGGTTAAAGGAAGTGAGTTTTCTTGGCCATGTCATTTCTGGTGATGGTATCGGGGTTGACCCGTCAAAAGTTGAAGCGGTATCGCAATGGGAGACTCCTAAGTCGGTTACGGAAATTAGAAACTTTTTGGGTCTAGCTGGTTACTATAGAAGGTTTATAGAAGGATTCTCCAAGTTGGCTCTTCCGTTAACGCAGTTGACGTGTAAGGGTAAGTCTTTTGTATGGGATGTGCATTGTGAGAATAGTTTTAATGAGCTGAAGAAGCGTCTGACAACGGCTCCAGTGCTGATTTTGCCGAAGCCCGATGAACCTTTTGTGGTATATTGTGATGCGTCCAAGCTGGGTTTAGGTGGTGTTCTTATGCAAGATGGTAAGGTAGTAGCTTATGCTTCCAGACAGTTGAGAATTCACGAGAAGAATTACCCGACGCATGATTTAGAGTTGGCAGCTGTGGTCTTTGTATTGAAAATATGGAGACATTATTTGTATGGCTCGAGGTTTGAAGTATTTAGTGATCACAAGAGCTTGAAATATTTATTTGATCAGAAGGAGTTGAATATGAGGCAGAGGAGGTGGCTTGAGTTACTTAAAGATTATGATTTTGGTCTGAATTACCATCCTGGTAAAGCAAATGTAGTTGCAGATGCCTTGAGTAGGAAAATTGTGCATATGTCTGCGTTGATGGTGAAGGAATTTGAATTGTTGGAACAGTTTAGAGACTTGAGCTTGGTGTGTGAAAGGACACCTCAGAGCATAAAGCTGGGAATGTTGAGAATTGATAATGATTTCCTGAAACATATCAAAGAAGCCCAAAAAGAAGATGTCAAGTTTGTAGACTTGTTGATTGCTAATAATGAGACTGTGGATGGTGACTTTAAGGTCGATGATCAAGGAGTGTTGAGATTCCGAGGTAGGATTTGCATTCCTGACAATGATGAAATTAAGAAGATGATCCTTGAAGAGAGTCATAGAAGTAGCTTGAGTATTCACCCGGGAGCTACGAAGATGTATCATGACTTAAAGAAGCTGTTTTGGTGGTCTGGTTTGAAACGCGATGTGGCACAATTCGTGTATTCTTGCTTGGTTTGTCAAAAGTCGAAGATTGAGCATCAGAAACCGACTGGTATGATGGTACCTTTAGATGTGCCAGAGTGGAAATGGGATAGTATATCCATGGATTTTGTGACGAGTTTACCCAATACTCCTAGAGGGAACGATGCTATTTGGGTTATTGTTGATAGATTGACGAAGTCTGCTCACTTTCTACCGATTAACATTACATTTCCTGTAGCTCAGTTGGCGGAGATTTATGTTAAAGAGATAGTAAAGCTGCATGGTGTTCCTTCGAGCATCGTATCAGATAGAGATCCAAGATTTACTTCTAGATTTTGGAAGAGTTTGCAAGAGGCGTTAGGATCTCAGTTGAGGTTGAGTTCGGCTTATCATCCGCAAACAGATGGTCAGTCGGAGAGGACGATTCAGTCGTTGGAGGACTTGTTGAGGGTTTGTGTACTTGAGCAGGGAGGGGCTTGGGATAGTCATCTTCCATTGATAGAGTTCACGTACAACAACAGTTACCATTCAAGTATTGGAATGGCACCGTTTGAGGCTTTATATGGTCGGAGATGCAGGACTCCGTTGTGCTGGTTTGAGTCGGGTGAAAGAGTGGTCTTAGGACCGGAGATCGTTCAACAGACTACTGAGAAGGTAAGAATGATCCAAGAAAAGATGAGAGCGTCGCAGAGTCGACAAAAGAGTTATCATGATAAGCGTAGAAAGGACCTTAAGTTCCAAGAGGGGGATCATGTGTTCCTGAGAGTGACTCCTATGACGGGTGTTGGACGTGCTTTGAAATCGAAGAAGTTGACTCCGAGGTTTATTGGTCCGTATCAGATTTCAGAGAGGATTGGGCCGGTGGCGTATCGTGTTGGATTACCACCGCACTTATCGAATTTACATGATGTTTTTCATGTATCTCAGCTGAGGAAGTATGTTCCGGATCCGTCTCATGTGATCCAAAGCGATGATGTGCAAGTTAGGGACAACCTTACGGTTGAGACCTTACCCGTGAGGATTGATGATCGAAAGACGAAGACGCTGAGGGGCAAGGAGATACCTCTCGTTAGAGTTGTTTGGGACGGAGCGACGGGTGAAAGCTTGACTTGGGAGCTAGAAAGTGAGATGCTGGAATCCTATCCAGAGTTGTTTGAGCGAGGTAAATTTTCGAGGACGAAAATCCTTTAAGAGGGGGAGAGTTGTAACGCCCTCTTTAATTATTTAATTATTTTATTAGATGATATGGTATATGTTTATATATTATATGGATTTTGATGATTATGTGACGTATTTGTGACGTGTGACGTGTTATTATTTTATTGTTTAATAAAATAATATAAGTGATGTTTATATGAATATTTATTTGGTAAATATAGAGATTTGTTGGAAACATATATAATTTTAAGAGATGGGGTTATATTTATAAATAAGAAGAGTTGTGAGGGTTGAGATAGAATTAGAAAGATTAAGAGGAGTATATAAGAGAAGTAGGTTAAGAGAAAACATTTTTAGAAAACGCGTACAGACTTTTGGGAAAAGAAGAGAAAACGGTTCAAGAGGGGAGAAGAGGCTAGGCTGCATTCTGTAACACCCCTTTTTCCTAGCATAAAAATTTCTTACAAAAAATCAGAGTTTTTAACATAAACGGAATGTCACACTTCTTTTCAAAAATCGTAAATGTAATAAATAACTATCTATCCTTTAAAGTTCAATAACAAAATCTTTAATATTTCGCAGCGGAATTTATCAAGTAACTAAAACAGTCTTTGGCACGAAGGCCTCTTCATACATGTCTCATAAAAATCCAATCTAAAGACATGGTCATAAATTTTCAAAAGCAATACGTAAGGAATAGAAAAGCAATAACAAAGTTCCCCATCCCGTTACGTATCAGAGCACCTAGACACGTGAGGAGTCCACTCACATCAACAGCTAGTCCTGGGAATCTGCACTTGCCCACAAGGCGGCAATTCCAACAGAAGGGGTGAGATTTCACAAAACAATAATATTAAGCATATAATTCATTAATTATATTTAACAACGTAAATAACTTCCTCTATTAGTAATAATAATCCTTCATGTAATAATTCTTAATAACTCAACCAACTTCTAATTATCATTTACTTCATATTCATCACATTATAAAGATCATCATATAACACATAATAACCAAATCATAACCAACACAGATCATCACATCTTAGTTCATATACAACATAACAACATCATTAATTCGTAGTAACATTTCTCCACCAAGCATCTCATTAGCAACTCATAATAGAAGACAACTTAGCAACTATACGTAACATCATCAATTCATAATAATACTTATTCATCAAACATCTCATTATCAATTCATGAATAAAAGACAACTATCAACTTAACATAAACATCATCAAGTACACTTAACAACTCATAGATATCATCATGTAATCATCATCACTAATAAATTTAAAACAACTCAATGTAATCATCATCTCACTATAATAATCAACATCGTAAACAACATTATAACATTATAATTAGTATCATATACAACATCATCACAACATAACAATATCATAATCAATATCTTAAACAACATAGCAACATAACAATATCATAATCAATATAGCAACATCTTAGTCAACGTCATATAATTCACATCATAAACATCGTATAATCTTCATAGGTACTTTTTTAACAACACATGGGTAGAAAACAACTCGACAACTCATAGAGAATAATTCATCAACAACTTAACAACTCATGGATGATAATTCATCAACAACGACTTTGACTCGACAAATGCGACAATGCAACTTAGACACTTATATGCATGTGGTACCAAACTTCATCATAAGTATTAATATACTTTAATCGTGCGGAGGACAAAGCTCCTAATAATCGTGCGGAGGACAAAGCTCCTATCATGGTGAGGACAAAGCTCAATGAATGCTAATGCATGGACTCTATCAACAAGACACCTTAATCAACTTATCACTTATACATCCAATAATTTGGAGTTCATCATCAACTTATTCATACTCATGCAACTTAGTTAAATAACAATTACAGCATAATCAAATCACATCAAACTTACTAACAATTCATTTCAACAACATCTTGATCATTCAATAATATTTCGAGTAATGCATTTCATCATTAAATCATATTACAAACAACTTAGCAGTTCATAAAAGCAACAGAAACAGCACAAGCAATTCACAACATAACAATATTAATGTGAAGCATCAACAACTTAAACATCATACATCTTCCACATAAGGCATATAAATATTTCACATAACCAATAACAGCAACATAGGCGACACGTAAACATCTCAAGATATAACAATATCAAATGATAATCAACAACAACTTAAACATCATATATAATTCACATAATGCATATACAAATATATTACATTACTATCAACACTAAATCATATCATAATAGCTTCACAGATCATCAATAATATTATATTCAACCCACATTCCTACTGTAACACCAAATCATATTATTATACTTTTAAACACCTTAATTGAACTCATAGAACTTCTAGTTTTGAGGGTTGGTATTATCCCATAAGTTTTGGATTAACTTAGAAATGGTTATGCTGAATTTTCATAAGATTTCATTGTGACCTACGTGCAGTAATTTGACCATAACTCAAGTTCTATAAATCGTTTTGACGTCAGACCAATGGCATTAGGAAGCTAACACCCATACCTACAACTTTTGTGTTTACACCTAAGACCAATTATGTACCAATCAATACCAGTTTTCATTTCAAATTCGGACAAAGTTGTGCTGAAATTCATAAAAATTTACTAAGACCTCCTTGAAGTATTTTCATCATATCTCAAACACCAAAAACCATTTTCATGTCAAACCAAAGCCACTGGAAAGCTAATATAATTATCTACAACTTTCATTTTTACACCAAAGGCAAATTCAAAACAGAAATGTGTGAAAAAGACGCAAGAACGCGAAACAGAGAATGCTGTCAAAGTGCATCTCGCGAGGCGAGTAAGTGTACTCGCTGTGGCGAGTTGCGATGGACAAATCTACGGGAATAGACCAGTTTTCACTCCAAAAGCCCCAATTTCATCAACCCAAATCCCAAATTTGATAGGAAACTCAACCTATGTTTATTCTACAGCCTGAACTTCAATTCTTAACACAATTTCGATGGTTTCTACACTTTTCAATTCAAAAAAATCAATAATCAAAACCTAATCCCAATTATCCAACCTAAGAACAACAACATGTTAAATCACAAATTCATAATCATAGGCTTAAGAAGATTGAATGTTAGTCCCACCGTTACCTTAAAGAATGAAAATCGCAGCCTCTAGGTCTTCTCCCTCTTCTCTTGGCTTTTTCCTCCTTTTTTCCAAAAAACAGTCGTACGTGCAATTGTTTTTCTAGAACTAGGTTTTCTCTCATTTTTATAAAAATCTTAACCTACTTATTTTTCTCTTAAATCCCAATCTTAATATTCTATCCCAATATATATATATATATATTTCCATAACAAATCATTTATACTTCTATAACAAATGACATATATTTCTATAACAAATCATATATATTTCTATAACAAATAACATTTATATTTCTAAATCAAATAGTATATATATTATACTAATAAATACCAACATATAACATATCAAAATATCACTCATCAAAATAAATCATATAAATCACACAAATCATATAAGTATATTCTAAACTCATTAAAATAATCAAATAATTAGAGAGGGCGTTACACATTATGCACAATTTTCCAGGTAAGGGTGAGCCTAACTTCAGTAATTTTAATTGTAAATCATCTGTTCTTGATTGGCATAGAGTTTGGTGAGGATTGGGATGGGTTTGAGAATTAGGGTTTATGATGAAATTGTGATGGATTGATGATAGATTGAGTTGTAAGGCTGTAGAACTGGATACATAACCTAGATTATCCCCTAGGACAACATTGCTGATGAATTAGAGACTTAACATGAGAGATTTGAGAAGTTTTGGTGGAAATTGGACTGAACCCGTAGTGGTTTTGAGATCGCTCGCCTGTGGCGAGTGACTACTCGCCGTGGCGAGTAAGCCTTGATCGCTCGCGAGGCGAGCAGCGTAGCTCGCCGTGGCGAGCTTGTCCCTTAGAAACTAGGACTTTGGCCCAATTGAAGATGGTTTTGAGTGCCTTAATATTTATAGAGATGACCTGTGAAGTTGGTTTAGCCAAAATGGATTTAAGTAACTTTAAAGTGAAGATTTTTGGTGAAAAATGTCAAAAAGGCCGAGAGCACCCAGGATTTCTCGCCTCCAGCTCGCCCCCAACTCGCCTTTGGCGAGTGAGCTGATGTGAGGACTCGCCTGTGGCGAGCAGATGCACTCGCCGTGGCGAGTTAGTGCCTCCCTGAACTGTTTGTTGTTTTGCGATCTGTTTCGCATGGGACTTTGAGAGGAGCCCTTTGGGTAGTGTTAGTGAGGTTTTATACCCTTTAATGTATTCTGTAAAGATGATTGCTGATGATTTACTTGAGCTGTTGATAAATGATATATTGTTGAATATAAGTGATGTATGAGTATGATGATATGTGAATGATGCTAAGTGTTGCAATATGTATGAATAACAAGATGATGTTCTGCCATGTAATTATTATAACTGCATGTGTCAGTCTTGAGAATGTAATGATATTTGAGACGGTGTATTAAGTTGTTAAACGACGAGTCCATGCATTTGCATATCTATGAGACGGTGGAGCTTTATGCTCAAAGCGACGGTGGAGCATTTGCTCAAAGCGACGGTGGAGCATATTAATGCTATAATCATATGGTACCACATGCATGATGTTGAGACGTTAGGTGTTGCATTTAGTCGAGTCAATTGTGACATACATGAGATGATGTTTGAGACGTTGGTGTTTGATGTGATGTTGTTTATGATGATGCTTATGATGATGTTATGATGTGCTACAATGTATATGTTATGAGTTGGATTTATGATTGTTAATCTTGACGTTTGATTTATATATTAATATTATTGTTGTGAATCTCACCCCTTCTGCTGGAATTGCCGCCTCGTGGGCAAGTGCAGGTACCCAGTCTTAGATGCGTTGATGCGAGGAGTCTGTGTGAAGTAGGGTTGCTCTGATACGTAAAGGGATGGGGTCTTTTGTAGAGTCTATTCCATTATGTATCTTGTTAGAATAAATGTTGACTTTCAGTGATGTTGAAACTTTAATATTTTGAGACGTTTTGCTGGCTTTTAAGCCAAGACTATTTATGAGATGAGACTTTTACATTCCGCTGCTTAATTGAGTATTTTTGTAAATGATAAATTATTATCTAAGTTGTTTTTAAGATGAAATGTGACACTCCTTTTGAGACGTACTCTGATTTTATGTGATTTATTTAATGAAATTTTCAAGACGGGAAATTGGGGTGTTACAATTGGTATCAGAGCAAGTCGGTCCGTCCGGCCAATTAGAGAGTCGAGTGACGTTGTCTTAGAGTTAGAATAGTATTATCGTATTATCCTGACTTATGTTGTTTTCCAGAGAACTAAGATGGCTGGTAGAAACGATGCTGCCCTTGCTGCTGCTTTGGAAGCAATGGCTAATGCTGTGGGTAATCAGAACAATGCTGGTGGAAACGACGGGACTAGGATGTTGGAGACCTTTCTGAGGAATCACCCGCCTACCTTCAAGGGGCGCTATGATCCAGATGGGGCTCAAACATGGCTCAAGGAAGTAGAGAGAATCTTCAGAGTCATGCAATGTGATGATGTGCAGAAGGTGCGTTTTGGCACGCACATGCTAGCGGAGGAGGCTGATGATTGGTGGGTTAGTCTCCTACCCATTTTGGAGAAAGACGGAGCTGTGGTGACGTGGGCTGTGTTCACGAGGGAGTTCCTTAACAGATACTTCCCAGAAGATGTTCGTGGGAAGAAAGAGATAGAGTTTCTAGAGCTTAAGCAAGGAAACATGTCGGTGACTGAGTATGCGGCAAAGTTTGTGGAGCTGGCTAAGTTTTACCCGCATTATACTCCTGAGACGGCTGAATTTTCGAAGTGCATAAAGTTCGAGAATGGCTTGCGTGCTGACATCAAGCGAGCCATTGGTTATCAGAAGATCCACAACTTCTCTGAGTTAGTGAGTAGCTGCAGAATATATGAAGAGGATACCAAGGCTCACTACAAGGTAGTGAATGAGAGGAAAGCTAAGGGCCAGCAGAGTCGCCCTAAACCTTATGATGCCCCTAGAGATAAAGGGAAGCAAAGAGTGAATGATGAGAGAAGACCTCAGAAGAAGAATGTTCCTGCTGAGATTACTTGTTTTACTTGTGGTGAGAAAGGTCACAAGAGTAATGCGTGTACTGTTGATGCGAAGAGATGCTACCGTTGTGGTCAGAAAGGGCATATCACTAATGACTGCAAGTTTGATGATGTTGTGTGTTTCAACTGCAATGAGCAAGGACACATTGGTTCGCAGTGTAAGCAACCCAAGAAGACTAAGACTGCTGGGAGAGTGTTCGCATTGACCGGCACTCAGACTGAGAATGATGATCGCTTGATCAGAGGTACTTGCTATATTAATAATACTCCTTTAGTTGCTATTATTGATACTGGTGCTACGCATTGTTTTGTTGCCTTAGACTGTGTTTCTGCTTTGGGTCTTGATGTGTCTGATATGAATGGAGAGATGGTTGTCGAAACTCCAGCTAAGGGTTCGGTGACTACTTTTCTCGTATGTTTGAACTGTCCTTTGTCTATGTTTGGCCGTGATTTTGTGATGGATTTAGTTTGTCTGCCTTTAAGCGGTATGGATGTGATTTTGGGGATGAATTGGCTAGAGTACAACCATGTTCTTATCAACTGTTTTAGAAAGACGGTACATTTTTCTTCTGCCGAAGAAGAGTGGGGCCCAGAGTTTCTATCCACTAAGCAGCTGAAGCAACTAAAACGTGATGGGATGTTGATGTTTTCGCTGATGGCTTCGTTATCTTTAGAGAATCAGGCGGTAATTGATAAACTGCAAGTGGTGTGTGATTTTCCTAAAGTTTTCCCAGATGAAATTCCTGATGTGCCTCCGGAGAGAGAAGTTGAGTTCTCTATTGACCTTGTTCCTGGAACGAAGCCGGTGTCGATGACACCTTATCGTATGTCTGCTTCTGAGTTAGCAGAGTTGAAGAAACAGTTAGAGGATTTGCTGGATAAGAAGTTTGTGAGACCTAGTGTTTCACCATGGGGAGCTCCAGTGTTACTTGTGAAGAAGAAAGACGACAGTATGAGACTGTGCATTGATTACAGACAGCTGAACAAAGTGACGATCAAGAATAGGTATCCACTCCCGAGGATTGACGATCTGATGGATCAATTAGTGGGTGCACGTGTGTTCAGCAAGATAGATTTAAGGTCAGGTTACCACCAGATCAAAGTAAAAGATGAAGATATGCAGAAGACGGCTTCCAGGACCCGTTATGGTCACTACGAGTACAAGGTTATGCCTTTTGGAGTTACCAATGCACCTGGAGTGTTTATGGAGTATATGAATCGCATCTTCCATGCATTTTTGGATCGGTTCGTGGTGGTGTTTATTGATGATATACTGGTTTACTCCAAGACTGAAGAGGAGCATGTGGAACATTTGAAGACTGTTTTGCAGGTGCTGAGAGAAAAGAAACTGTATGCTAAGTTGTCTAAGTGCGAGTTCTGGTTAAAGGAAGTGAGTTTTCTTGGCCATGTCATTTCTGGTGATGGTATCGGGGTTGACCCGTCAAAAGTTGAAGCGGTATCGCAATGGGAGACTCCTAAGTCGGTTACGGAAATTAGAAACTTTTTGGGTCTAGCTGGTTACTATAGAAGGTTTATAGAAGGATTCTCCAAGTTGGCTCTTCCGTTAACGCAGTTGACGTGTAAGGGTAAGTCTTTTGTATGGGATGTGCATTGTGAGAATAGTTTTAATGAGCTGAAGAAGCGTCTGACAACGGCTCCAGTGCTGATTTTGCCGAAGCCCGATGAACCTTTTGTGGTATATTGTGATGCGTCCAAGCTGGGTTTAGGTGGTGTTCTTATGCAAGATGGTAAGGTAGTAGCTTATGCTTCCAGACAGTTGAGAATTCACGAGAAGAATTACCCGACGCATGATTTAGAGTTGGCAGCTGTGGTCTTTGTATTGAAAATATGGAGACATTATTTGTATGGCTCGAGGTTTGAAGTATTTAGTGATCACAAGAGCTTGAAATATTTATTTGATCAGAAGGAGTTGAATATGAGGCAGAGGAGGTGGCTTGAGTTACTTAAAGATTATGATTTTGGTCTGAATTACCATCCTGGTAAAGCAAATGTAGTTGCAGATGCCTTGAGTAGGAAAATTGTGCATATGTCTGCGTTGATGGTGAAGGAATTTGAATTGTTGGAACAGTTTAGAGACTTGAGCTTGGTGTGTGAAAGGACACCTCAGAGCATAAAGCTGGGAATGTTGAGAATTGATAATGATTTCCTGAAACATATCAAAGAAGCCCAAAAAGAAGATGTCAAGTTTGTAGACTTGTTGATTGCTAATAATGAGACTGTGGATGGTGACTTTAAGGTCGATGATCAAGGAGTGTTGAGATTCCGAGGTAGGATTTGCATTCCTGACAATGATGAAATTAAGAAGATGATCCTTGAAGAGAGTCATAGAAGTAGCTTGAGTATTCACCCGGGAGCTACGAAGATGTATCATGACTTAAAGAAGCTGTTTTGGTGGTCTGGTTTGAAACGCGATGTGGCACAATTCGTGTATTCTTGCTTGGTTTGTCAAAAGTCGAAGATTGAGCATCAGAAACCGACTGGTATGATGGTACCTTTAGATGTGCCAGAGTGGAAATGGGATAGTATATCCATGGATTTTGTGACGAGTTTACCCAATACTCCTAGAGGGAACGATGCTATTTGGGTTATTGTTGATAGATTGACGAAGTCTGCTCACTTTCTACCGATTAACATTACATTTCCTGTAGCTCAGTTGGCGGATATTAATGTTAAAGAGATAGTAAAGCTGCATGGTGTTCCTTCGAGCATCGTATCAGATAGAGATCCAAGATTTACTTCTAGATTTTGGAAGAGTTTGCAAGAGGCGTTAGGATCTCAGTTGAGGTTGAGTTCGGCTTATCATCCGCAAACAGATGGTCAGTCGGAGAGGACGATTCAGTCGTTGGAGGACTTGTTGAGGGTTTGTGTACTTGAGCAGGGAGGGGCTTGGGATAGTCATCTTCCATTGATAGAGTTCACGTACAACAACAGTTACCATTCAAGTATTGGAATGGCACCGTTTGAGGCTTTATATGGTCGGAGATGCAGGACTCCGTTGTGCTGGTTTGAGTCGGGTGAAAGAGTGGTCTTAGGACCGGAGATCGTTCAACAGACTACTGAGAAGGTAAGAATGATCCAAGAAAAGATGAGAGCGTCGCAGAGTCGACAAAAGAGTTATCATGATAAGCGTAGAAAGGACCTTAAGTTCCAAGAGGGGGATCATGTGTTCCTGAGAGTGACTCCTATGACGGGTGTTGGACGTGCTTTGAAATCGAAGAAGTTGACTCCGAGGTTTATTGGTCCGTATCAGATTTCAGAGAGGATTGGGCCGGTGGCGTATCGTGTTGGATTACCACCGCACTTATCGAATTTACATGATGTTTTTCATGTATCTCAGCTGAGGAAGTATGTTCCGGATCCGTCTCATGTGATCCAAAGCGATGATGTGCAAGTTAGGGACAACCTTACGGTTGAGACCTTACCCGTGAGGATTGATGATCGAAAGACGAAGACGCTGAGGGGCAAGGAGATACCTCTCGTTAGAGTTGTTTAGGACGGAGCGACGGGTGAAAGCTTGACTTGGGAGCTAGAAAGTGAGATGCTGGAATCCTATCCAGAGTTGTTTGAGCGAGGTAAATTTTCGAGGACGAAAATCCTTTAAGAGGGGGAGAGTTGTAACGCCCTCTTTAATTATTTAATTATTTTATTAGATGATATGGTATATGTTTATATATTATATGGATTTTGATGATTATGTGACGTATTTGTGACGTGTGACGTGTTATTATTTTATTGTTTAATAAAATAATATAAGTGATGTTTATATGAATATTTATTTGGTAAATATAGAGATTTGTTGGAAAAATATATAATTTTAAGAGATGGGGTTATATTTATAAATAAGAAGAGTTGTGAGGGTTGAGATAGAATTAGAAAGATTAAGAGGAGTATATAAGAGAAGTAGGTTAAGAGAAAACATTTTTAGAAAACGCGTACAGACTTTTGGGAAAAGAAGAGAAAACGGTTCAAGAGGGGAGAAGAGGCTAGGCTGCATTCTGTAACACCCCTTTTTCCTAGCATAAAAATTTCTTACAAAAAATCAGAGTTTTTAACATAAACGGAATGTCACACTTCTTTTCAAAAATCGTAAATGTAATAAATAACTATCTATCCTTTAAAGTTCAATAACAAAATCTTTAATATTTCGCAGCGGAATTTATCAAGTAACTAAAACAGTCTTTGGCACGAAGGCCTCTTCATACATGTCTCATAAAAATCCAATCTAAAGACATGGTCATAAATTTTCAAAAGCAATACGTAAGGAATAGAAAAGCAATAACAAAGTTCCTCATCCCGTTACGTATCAGAGCACCTAGACACGTGAGGAGTCCACTCACATCAACAGCTAGTCCTGGGAATCTGCACTTGCCCACAAGGCGGCAATTCCAACAGAAGGGGTGAGATTTCACAAAACAATAATATTAAGCATATAATTCATTAATTATATTTAACAACGTAAATAACTTCCTCTATTAGTAATAATAATCCTTCATGTAATAATTCTTAATAACTCAACCAACTTCTAATTATCATTTACTTCATATTCATCACATTATAAAGATCATCATATAACACATAATAACCAAATCATAACCAACACAGATCATCACATCTTAGTTCATATACAACATAACAACATCATTAATTCGTAGTAACATTTCTCCACCAAGCATCTCATTAGCAACTCATAATAGAAGACAACTTAGCAACTATACGTAACATCATCAATTCATAATAATACTTATTCATCAAACATCTCATTATCAATTCATGAATAAAAGACAACTATCAACTTAACATAAACATCATCAAGTACACTTAACAACTCATAGATATCATCATGTAATCATCATCACTAATAAATTTAAAACAACTCAATGTAATCATCATCTCACTATAATAATCAACATCGTAAACAACATTATAACATTATAATTAGTATCATATACAACATCATCACAACATAACAATATCATAATCAATATCTTAAACAACATAGCAACATAACAATATCATAATCAATATAGCAACATCTTAGTCAACGTCATATAATTCACATCATAAACATCGTATAATCTTCATAGGTACTTTTTTAACAACACATGGGTAGAAAACAACTCGACAACTCATAGAGAATAATTCATCAACAACTTAACAACTCATGGATGATAATTCATCAACAACGACTTTGACTCGACAAATGCGACAATGCAACTTAGACACTTATATGCATGTGGTACCAAACTTCATCATAAGTATTAATATACTTTAATCGTGCGGAGGACAAAGCTCCTAATAATCGTGCGGAGGACAAAGCTCCTATCATGGTGAGGACAAAGCTCAATGAATGCTAATGCATGGACTCTATCAACAAGACACCTTAATCAACTTATCACTTATACATCCAATAATTTGGAGTTCATCATCAACTTATTCATACTCATGCAACTTAGTTAAATAACAATTACAGCATAATCAAATCACATCAAACTTACTAACAATTCATTTCAACAACATCTTGATCATTCAATAATATTTCGAGTAATGCATTTCATCATTAAATCATATTACAAACAACTTAGCAGTTCATAAAAGCAACAGAAACAGCACAAGCAATTCACAACATAACAATATTAATGTGAAGCATCAACAACTTAAACATCATACATCTTCCACATAAGGCATATAAATATTTCACATAACCAATAACAGCAACATAGGCGACACGTAAACATCTCAAGATATAACAATATCAAATGATAATCAACAACAACTTAAACATCATATATAATTCACATAATGCATATACAAATATATTACATTACTATCAACACTAAATCATATCATAATAGCTTCACAGATCATCAATAATATTATATTCAACCCACATTCCTACTGTAACACCAAATCATATTATTATACTTTTAAACACCTTAATTGAACTCATAGAACTTCTAGTTTTGAGGGTTGGTATTATCCCATAAGTTTTGGATTAACTTAGAAATGGTTATGCTGAATTTTCATAAGATTTCATTGTGACCTACGTGCAGTAATTTGACCATAACTCAAGTTCTATAAATCGTTTTGACGTCAGACCAATGGCATTAGGAAGCTAACACCCATACCTACAACTTTTGTGTTTACACCTAAGACCAATTATGTACCAATCAATACCAGTTTTCATTTCAAATTCGGACAAAGTTGTGCTGAAATTCATAAAAATTTACTAAGACCTCCTTGAAGTATTTTCATCATATCTCAAACACCAAAAACCATTTTCATGTCAAACCAAAGCCACTGGAAAGCTAATATAATTATCTACAACTTTCATTTTTACACCAAAGGCAAATTCAAAACAGAAATGTGTGAAAAAGACGCAAGAACGCGAAACAGAGAATGCTGTCAAAGTGCATCTCGCGAGGCGAGTAAGTGTACTCGCTGTGGCGAGTTGCGATGGACAAATCTACGGGAATAGACCAGTTTTCACTCCAAAAGCCCCAATTTCATCAACCCAAATCCCAAATTTGATAGGAAACTCAACCTATGTTTATTCTACAGCCTGAACTTCAATTCTTAACACAATTTCGATGGTTTCTACACTTTTCAATTCAAAAAAATCAATAATCAAAACCTAATCCCAATTATCCAACCTAAGAACAACAACATGTTAAATCACAAATTCATAATCATAGGCTTAAGAAGATTGAATGTTAGTCCCACCGTTACCTTAAAGAATGAAAATCGCAGCCTCTAGGTCTTCTCCCTCTTCTCTTGGCTTTTTCCTCCTTTTTTCCAAAAAACAGTCGTACGTGCAATTGTTTTTCTAGAACTAGGTTTTCTCTCATTTTTATAAAAATCTTAACCTACTTATTTTTCTCTTAAATCCCAATCTTAATATTCTATCCCAATATATATATATATATTTCCATAACAAATCATTTATACTTCTATAACAAATGACATATATTTCTATAACAAATCATATATATTTCTATAACAAATAACATTTATATTTCTAAATCAAATAGTATATATATTATACTAATAAATACCAACATATAACATATCAAAATATCACTCATCAAAATAAATCATATAAATCACACAAATCATATAAGTATATTCTAAACTCATTAAAATAATCAAATAATTAGAGAGGGCGTTACACATTATGCACAATTTTCCAGGTAAGGGTGAGCCTAACTTCAGTAATTTTAATTGTAAATCATCTGTTCTTGATTGGCATAGAGTTTGGTGAGGATTGGGATGGGTTTGAGAATTAGGGTTTATGATGAAATTGTGATGGATTGATGATAGATTGAGTTGTAAGGCTGTAGAACTGGATACATAACCTAGATTATCCCCTAGGACAACATTGCTGATGAATTAGAGACTTAACATGAGAGATTTGAGAAGTTTTGGTGGAAATTGGACTGAACCCGTAGTGGTTTTGAGATCGCTCGCCTGTGGCGAGTGACTACTCGCCGTGGCGAGTAAGCCTTGATCGCTCGCGAGGCGAGCAGCGTAGCTCGCCGTGGCGAGCTTGTCCCTTAGAAACTAGGACTTTGGCCCAATTGAAGATGGTTTTGAGTGCCTTAATATTTATAGAGATGACCTGTGAAGTTGGTTTAGCCAAAATGGATTTAAGTAACTTTAAAGTGAAGATTTTTGGTGAAAAATGTCAAAAAGGCCGAGAGCACCCAGGATTTCTCGCCTCCAGCTCGCCCCCAACTCGCCTTTGGCGAGTGAGCTGATGTGAGGACTCGCCTGTGGCGAGCAGATGCACTCGCCGTGGCGAGTTAGTGCCTCCCTGAACTGTTTGTTGTTTTGCGATCTGTTTCGCATGGGACTTTGAGAGGAGCCCTTTGGGTAGTGTTAGTGAGGTTTTATACCCTTTAATGTATTCTGTAAAGATGATTGCTGATGATTTACTTGAGCTGTTGATAAATGATATATTGTTGAATATAAGTGATGTATGAGTATGATGATATGTGAATGATGCTAAGTGTTGCAATATGTATGAATAACAAGATGATGTTCTGCCATGTAATTATTATAACTGCATGTGTCAGTCTTGAGAATGTAATGATATTTGAGACGGTGTATTAAGTTGTTAAACGACGAGTCCATGCATTTGCATATCTATGAGACGGTGGAGCTTTATGCTCAAAGCGACGGTGGAGCATTTGCTCAAAGCGACGGTGAAGCATATTAATGCTATAATCATATGGTACCACATGCATGATGTTGAGACGTTAGGTGTTGCATTTAGTCGAGTCAATTGTGACATACATGAGATGATGTTTGAGACGTTGGTGTTTGATGTGATGTTGTTTATGATGATGCTTATGATGATGTTATGATGTGCTACAATGTATATGTTATGAGTTGGATTTATGATTGTTAATCTTGACGTTTGATTTATATATTAATATTATTGTTGTGAATCTCACCCCTTCTGCTGGAATTGCCGCCTCGTGGGCAAGTGCAGGTACCCAGTCTTAGATGCGTTGATGCGAGGAGTCTGTGTGAAGTAGGGTTGCTCTGATACGTAAAGGGATGGGGTCTTTTGTAGAGTCTATTCCATTATGTATCTTGTTAGAATAAATGTTGACTTTCAGTGATGTTGAAACTTTAATATTTTGAGACGTTTTGCTGGCTTTTAAGCCAAGACTATTTATGAGATGAGACTTTTACATTCCGCTGCTTAATTGAGTATTTTTGTAAATGATAAATTATTATCTAAGTTGTTTTTAAGATGAAATGTGACACTCCTTTTGAGACGTACTCTGATTTTATGTGATTTATTTAATGAAATTTTCAAGACGGGAAATTGGGGTGTTACAATTTTTTTTTAAGAGTAAATTACACTCCCCTCCCCTCAAAGATGCTTGAATTACACTTCCCTCCCCTCTTATGTTAAAATATACATTCCCCTCCCCTCTTATTTAAAACATATTAGAAATTTTTTCATTCCCCTCCCTTAAGAAAAGCTTTAATTACATTCCCCTCCCCTCTTATGTTAAAATCTACACTTTACTCCCTCGATATATTTTTTTTAATTCTAATAATCTAGAAAAAAATAATAATGTAATACACTTCGAAAAAAATAGTATTGTAGGTCTATTTTAGCATAATAAAAAATTGAATACATATTTTTTTGCTATTTTTTATTCACAATTTCATTAACATGTAGTTTTAAACCCTATTATAAAATATGAAACAAGCCAAAATAAAATTAAAATATGTGAAAAATTACTAAAGACAATAAACCATGGTTATTTAAAAGTTAATTTTAAACTCTAAATTATAAAATCAATAGCAAAATATTTAAATTTAATTACCATTAACATTTAAATTATAAAGAAATGAATTAATTTCTCTTAAAGAGTGGTTTAAAATAAATATATAACATAAAAATATTTATTTATGTTAAAATAGATTGAAGTGTAGTGCATATTTAATTATCAAGGAGGGGGTTGTAATTCAAGCATCTTATAAGGGAGGGGAGTGTAAATTTTACTTTTCAAAGGAGGAAATTGTATATTTTAACATAAGAGGGGAGGGGAGTGTATTTCAAGTATCTTTGAGGGGAGGGGAGTATAATTTACTCTTTTTTTAAATGTGATTTTTTCTTTAAAAAAAGCTATAACAAACGGACTCTAAATATTTTCAAGTTATTTATCATCATAAAAAAGAGGAATATTGTAAGAACCTGATTAATTTAGATACAACTTTTGTCCTTTAAATTTTAATGATAATAAACTAATGACTAATGCAAAACAACAATTTGTTTACCAAACTTTTTTTTTTTAAGTATTCAATGTTAAGATTACATTAAATAATACAAGTAAACCCACACATAAAGAGTCTCAAAGTCAACACTCTAACTCAAATGTACTTGCTATGTTTCAAAATACATGTTTAAGTCAACCGCTTCACGTATGCCAATGTATAATTTTGACCGTTAATATCTTTAATTATCTTAAGTAAAAAATTATAAAAATTTAATATTTTGAAAATATTTGTCGAGACAAATCAAACAACATCTTACATACTAATATTTGTATTTATACATTAGTTATAAAGTATGATCAAAGTAAGTCAAGTGAATAGTGCACATTGTAAAAATTGGATATATATTTTGAAACGGAGGGAATATTAGTTTAAAGTTTGAAAAAGAAAATTTCTTTTCTCACGCGCCCTATTTTAATTATAAAGTCCAAAATAATAAAGCATTTTTAAAGGTGTTTTACGGTGTTTTGGAGGGTTTAAAGGGCATTTAATACTTTTAGGATAATAAAATATGAAATCTGTGAGGAGCTTGGGAAACTAGTAGGATGGAAAAAGAAACGGTAAAAGAACATGTCCAACTTATGGTCAAAGTAAGTTAACTACCTAAGCTTCACAAGACTCTGGAAGAAAAGACATACCGAATCCTCACTGGCTTTAGAGGAATCATGTTGTAGTGGTTCATCTTTAGCAAGTTCTATTTGAAATCTAATCATCATTTAAGATACTTAAATGCCTGATATGATACAATTGCTGCATTGACTGTATTTCAAGTATGAGACACGACTTCTCTTTGTAGCCAACTACAAAATCCTATGAGTATTATATTAAAGTACAATATTCAAACGATTAATTGTACATACTTCAATGCGCCATGAGAAGCACCTAACGACCATTTCTCAATGGATAATTTTCAAGGGATATAAAAGGTGCTTAACTTCAACAAATTGAAGCTGACGATGAGGTTGTTGAATGTATCATAGTCTACTAGTTATGGTTGTATTGTATGAACATCCATGGTTGTCAGAAATGAGAAAAAGAAAAGGTATGTTTATACCGTAAATTATAGAAGTTCTTGGACATTTATCTATGAGCTTATATATGTAATAACCTCTATGTGAAAGATTCTAATATGATGTTGGAAATATGTCAAGCTTCCTTCATAGCTGTTGAGAGTTATATTCCTAGAAAAGGACTTTGTATAACATAGATAAAAACTCAAACCATACAATTGAAACGGTAATGAAAACGACATTTAGTGTAATTAGAAGGGGTGTGGAGAAACAATATGGACTCTATACCGTCAACAAGCTGAAGGGTTTTCAAGTTGGGAATGCTGAAAGTGTATTGAACTGGAGAGGCTACGAAAAATACTCATGGCCTAGAGAGGATGCGAATAAGTGTCATGACCTTGAGAGGATTTAAATAAGGAAAATTCTATGGTGAAATTCTTAAATTAACTTTTTCGGTGAAGTTACCCTACATCCAATAATAATATGCCACATGTCATGTGTGTTGATTGTTGCTTGGTATGTACTGTGTACCTGCTCAATATGTTCCACCGTAGACTAGCTTTTTTGAACCATCAGATTAATCACCTCACTAATGTTATTGTGTTGCCTTCCATACTATATTTATTTCCTTTCTCCTTTTTGAATTTTTCATCTTTCTATTTCAAAAAATATTTAAATAAACCTTTTTATGATAATCTTTTTTATAAAAAAATATTTTATTATTAAAAATAAATAAACCCATGAAGATTATGAACATCATCACCATCTTCATACCTTCATCATCTTCTTTATTGAACAAAAAACAAAATAACTACTCAAATACATCTCCAAATAACACGAATCTCAATATTATCTTCATCTCCATTTTCTTCTCGACACAAAAGTCAATTACCCTAATTTAAATCCAACTCTTGATCGACAATATATACTCTCAGTGGATTAGTTGCAGAATTGTACAGATTGAATCAGGAGCAGCTATGCTTCTAGTAGTGAGAGCAACTCGTTTGTTTAACCCAATCCATTTTTTCAATTTTAATTTAAAACGATTTATATAATCATCAATTTCGTCGTTCAAAATCGGTATAAATCGGCCGTTCTAATTTCGGGTTTCGGTGGTCTGAAACGGGTTAAAATGACCTAGCTGGAGGTTGAAGACGACCTGATTATTTTTTAATTGTATTTGTTATTATAAATACAAAAGACCGAAAAAATTACCAATTGATTGTACGCATCACAGTGGTTCATTGAACTTTAAATTGGGTTATGGTCGCGGGTTTGATACTTGTTGTTTTTATTTTTGTTTTGCTTTAAGGAAAAAATGCTGATAAATATATTACATTTAAGTTTCAGACAACATGGGGATTGAACGAGAGTCCTCAAGGTTAAATCACAACATTATAGCCAATGAACTACTATCAAGCTTTTGTTAAGTATTTCTTACGTTTGAACTATATAATTAAATCAATTAATATTTTTTTGGCTTAATTGAACCTTAGATACTCTAACTTATTTTTTTGGCTTAAAGGGAAAATGTTGAACATTAAAAACTTACTAATAATAAGTAATAACTACCATTAAAACGCTTTTAAAAAAACTAGAATTTCCGTTTCTTCTTAAAAAAAATAAAAATAAAAACGTACCAAGTGTGATTCAATTTACACAGCTAGCATTAAAAGCATTAAAAACATATTAAGTGTGATTAAAAAACCATTAAAAATGTATTGAGTGAGATTGCAGAATAAATTATTATATTTTTTTAAAGAAAAAATATTGGTATCGAAAATTTGATTTAAAAACAGTATCGATAATGACTAATTAACTCGCGGAAATTTGTGTTAATAACAATATCGAAAACATCTTACATTTCAGAAAAAGAAAAAAATAATAACAAAAACATCTCACAGAAATTTGCTTTAATGCATAAGTTTTTTAAATTTTACTTCAACCTGAAAAAATGTTTTTATAGTGATATAAAAAAATTATATTTTATACACATTTAAATTTTTAAAAGGAAGTCTTTTTCTTGAAAAAAAGGTTTTATATTATATAATGACAAGTTAATTTAGAGAGTAAGAGATTGACATTTTTTAGGCATTAATTGTATGTGGTTGAATCATGTAAGAAAAAGAAGATAATTTTTTTTTTTGAGGGAAAAGATAAATATTAAATTTAATATTCATATCTTCAATATATGATAATTATTATCATATGTTTTATTTAAATATAATTTTTTAGACATAATAATTAAATCTTTTCTTAATTATAAACATTTTTTTAAAATTGTATAAGATAAATTAGTTTTCATAATATTATGTGTAACCTATAATATTCTAAAAAAAATCATGCAAAATTTAAAACAATTTGAGTGGGAAGTATAGGTGTGGTAATTGGAAGTGTGGTAATAATAGGAGATTTGAGAGTGAGAATTAAATGATAACTAATGCGCAGATTCCTAAACCAATTAGTTGTTCAAACTTTAAGATCTTTGTAGAGAAATTTCAAAATTGAAAAAACTACAAAATTGAAAAAACTAAAGACAGCAGGAATCGAACGATATACATGGTTGAGCAAAATTGAAATTGTAACCATTGTGTCATCTATCTATTTAAGTCCAAAATCGAAATATATTATACATATAAGTATGTTATATCTACATTTGTTTCTTTCAAAACATCATTATTAAATATAATATCAACATAATATGCATGTAATCAAATTATATATATTTTGTTAAAATAATATTTTCGTTCATTGATATGTATAAGAACTACACCAATTAAAAACAATCCAGAAACCTATCTTGATCGCCGACTAACGGTTCCGATGTCATTCATGTTGACTAGGTTTCTAAAGGGATAGTTTGTCAGATCGACTTACCAATTAGATTTCGATCTGAAAAATTTCAGTCACTGCTTCCTTCTTACTCTATTAAGAGTATATTCAACGGTCTGATTGATTATATTTGATTTCGTCTATGACCTAGGCTCGTTTCAGTCGTCAAACAAGAGTACTTCCTAGTTGACTAGGTTTCTGAAGGGACAGTTTGTCAAATCTACTTACCAGTCAGATTTTGATCTGAAAAATTTCAGTTCCCACTTCCTTATTACTCTATTAAGGTCATAAACAACGGTCTGATTGATTATATTTATTTTCGTTTGTGACATAGACTGGTTTCAGTCGTCGGAGAAGCGTACTTCCTAGTTGACTAGGTTTTTGAAGGGATAGTTTGTCAAATCGACTTACCAATCAGATCCTGATCTAAAAAATTCCAGTTTCTGCTTTCTTCTTACTCCATTAAGGTCATATTCAACGGTCTGATTGATTATATTTGTTTCCGTTTGTGACCTAGACTCTTTTCAGTCGTCGGACAAGCGTACTTCCTAGCTGACTAGGTTTTTGAAGGAATAGTTTGTCAGATCGACTTACCAATCAAATTCCGATCTAAAAAATTCCAGTTCATGCTTCCTTCTTACTCAATTAAGGTCATATTCAACGGTCTGATTGATTATATTTGTTTCTGTTTGTTACCTAGACTCTTTTCGGTCGTCGGACAAGCGTACTTCCAAGTTGACTAGGTTTTTGAAGGGACAGTTTGTCATATTGACTTACACCGAAGATTCTGATTTCCGAAACTCCAGGTTGATTGATTATATTATGTTGACATTTATTTTATTTAATATTGTAGTAGATACCTTATTATAATTTTAGTAGAAGAAAGAGAAAACAAATTGGTTTTATATTTTGTAAAATTACCACTATTTTTATAAAATTGAGAAGATTATGAGTTTAAAAAAGATAATTATAATAAATTATATCGGTTTTAATTCCTCATGAAGGATTTTTTTTCACAACTTCACGAAAACTGTCTTGAAACTTTTTTCTTTTGTTTTTTTTTTAAGTTGTTCCAACTCCAAAGGTCGAATTAATGAGTCATTGGTCGTATTGCATGACTGAACTAGATTAAACCGAATGAATCGTTTATATGAATCGATCTCTATAAAATATGTTATTATTATTATTATTATTATTTTGAAATAAAAAAAAAATCATTATTAAATTGTAGCAAACATGATGATTCGGTGTTTAAAAACATTAGACACTTCCCTTAAAAAAAAATTAAACACTTATAAAATGACTCAAATGATTTAACCTACAAATTTATAAATAAATAAAATCACCTTACATTTAGCTACATTTTCATATATACATTTATTTATATATTGTAAAAAAACAATATAATATATTTTTAAGGAAAAAATAATATAATATGAATAATATAATATGTATAGCCCCTCTCTTGTATCAAAAAAAAAAAAATGTATAGTATTATTAGTTTTTTTTTGTTGATAGTATTATTAGTTATTACGTTAATATTTTAATAATGATGTGCAAGGAGTATTATATTTCAATAGTTAACATAAACAAGTAGATGATGCAGTGGCATGTACATGGCTCGATTCCTACCACTTGCAGTTTTTTCAATTTTCAAACTTTTCTACAAATATCCAAAAGTCGTTGAACAATTTAATTGCGCATTAACAAGAATAATTGGAAAATGCGATCTAATTAATGAGCCGATATAGAAAACTACTATAAATTAGTGATGACATTTAATCTAATTAATGACCATCAAGAATGAATAATCGGTATAGGAAACGACTATAATTTAGCATGGAAAATTGATGGTATTTAATCCAATTAATGACCATCAAGAATGAAAAATTTGTTCCATTCAAAAACATTAGTGCAGCATAACGTAAAAAAAAAAAACAACATTAGTGCAGCGTGAGTTGTTCTAGTGGCTTGTACAATCAAATTTTTAAGAATAGATAAAATTAATGATAATTTATTACTTTTTAAAATTTGCATAGTAATTAAGTAGAATTATAATGGTAAGATTTTGTGAATATATTTGATGTTGTGTTGGTTTAGTCTTATTTTGTGATTGTAGAGGTAGCGGGTTTGATTCCTGTATTTGGCCAATTTTTTTTTCTTTTCTTATTTTAATACTTCATTTTCTTCCTCCATACGGGGTTGAACCCATGCGACCCGAAAAATAAAAATCTTACCTTTTAACTCATTTTGTCACCGAAAGCTCAATTCGAAGTAAGAAAAACTGAAAAATTAATTAGATGTATTACTTACCAATTAATTTTTTTTAGCCAAATAGATGTTACAAAGGACAATGTAATGATATAAATAGTACTACAATGTTACAAATTAATTAGATGTATTACTTACCAATAATTTTTGTTATGAAATTGACTTTTCTTTTATTTAATTACATATTTGAAAAAACATGTGACAGTTATTTTTAGTTGTTAAATAAAAACAAACATGTGACAACGGTTAAAAAAAATATATTTAGGGGTATCTTGTATTTTTTTTTTTAAAAAAATACATTAATGTTTTGTTTAAAGGAATAATTAATATTATTCCTTTAAAAAAAACTTTAATGTTGGTATTTTGAAAATATTTACGAGTTTTCAGAATTTTATCGTATCAATTTTTTCATATTAGAACATAAAGATTAGTTTATACATATATAACGATTTTTACATGTAAAATAAACATGCACGTAATATCTACATTTTTTACTTTCAAAACATCATTATTAAATATAATATTAACATGATATGCACGTAATCAAATATATATATTTTATAAATTATATATATTTTTTACTTTATATGCAAAACACCGTTAAATATTTACACTGCACCCGTTGCAGACTTTTTATGCTTATATGCACGTAATCTTATTTTTGAAGAAGAAAAGTGAAATTGAGTGAAATAATTCCGAAGAAAAAAAAAAGTTAAAGTGAAATTGAGTTTTTTTTTTTTTTTTTTAAAGTGAAAACTCAATCTATTCTCTTATAATTTTCTTGCATGCCAATTTAGTCTATGATAAAACAAATAAAAAGATCATATTCAATTTAGTCCGATTGATTATATTTGATAGCTCAGTTGAGTCCGTTTTAAAATGTGATCATATCAATAGAGAAGAATTTGTTTATGCAAATATAAACATACAAAATCTATAATGAGTGCGGTGCAAATATTTGACGGTATTTTGCATAAAAAACAAAATAAAAATAAAGATTTTCTAATTGTCTCCTTAAAAAAAAAAATCTAATTGCCAAAAAAAGCTTTTGTTTTCTAATTGTATTTTTTTTCATATTATAAATTGAACATAAAGAGATAACCCGATCATCTATTATTATTAATTTACTAGAAGAAAATTGGCGGAGAGGTTCGTCTTTTTGCAATTTTAAATGCACAAAGTTTAAGATAATTGGTGGAGGGAATAATACAATCACTAATAAAGGGAGAAATCGATAAATCATGTGTTTCATGATGCAACTTAAAATATAAGAATATATTTTTATGAGAGGAAAATATAAGAATTGATGCTTACGTTAATTTTTAATAAAAAAAAGTTGATGTTCAACGTCATTTTGTAAAAAAAAAGTGTACGTTTAAATTAATTTTTGAAGGAGGCTAAATAAAATTATTATACGCTTGTTGTTTGACATATTTAATTTTGTTTTTATTTCAAGGACCTACTTAAATTTGTAACGTGTTGGTTTATATTTTTTTTTTAAGGAATGTGGTGGTTTATTTATTTTTGTAGTTTAATGTGCTTAAATTATTTCAGTTAATTATGTATGTTTAAATTAGTTTTATTGATCAAACAACTTGATAAAATAATATTTTCGTTCATTCATTTTTTTTTTTTTTTTTTTGATAAGGCAAGAGTCCAAAGACATAAAAAAGGAATAGAAAACATTCCAAAATATGGAATATCTTGCAGATTCCAGTCTATGTCAGGTATTCATATAAATTATTAAAAAAAGAAAAATAAATACAAAAAGAATTGGGGGGGACATAAACCTAACCCAGTCAATTCACACAAAGTGTATGTCAACCCAAACAGGTGATACAAAAAAATAAAAACAACACCGGTGGATGTCTAACAGTCGATGTATGGACAAACCGTCAACACGGAATGAATCCAAGGACCAACAACTCCTTGCAACAGCAACAAGCCTAACGTCTCTTTCGAGCCAAACAGTCCAACATCAGTCAGATTGATGACGATTTTGAAACCGCATCCAAGTTATATAGAGAAAAACTTCGTGAAGGTGAGAAATTCTACCGCCAACACGGATATAGAACCCCGCTCCTACAATCCATTATGATGCGACGGGGAGCTTTACGATCATTTCTAGTCAAATCCAAAATAAAGCAACTCAAAACCAATTGAAGCCAGATCGAGGGATGGTCATCAAAGGGTCTGAGCACCACGAGCATCGCCAACACGGTAACACCCGCACCCACCGTTCGCAGCAACCCGGACAACAAGTGCATGACCATTTCTAGCCTAGAAGACTTGTTACGAAGCATGTATATGATCCTGGAGGAGCAATACAACACTGAGGGTGCCAAAACCACCGAAACCACACAATAACACGGCATCGACCCCAAAAACATTGAACAAAGCCTAACCACCGCGATGGAGCCAACAATGATTTTAAGATACTAGTCTGGATTATTCATAAACCCATTGTGCATTTTAAAATGAAACTGCCGAATCTTCGTGGAAACAGATCCAGTTTTGAAACGCAGACGAAACGACGACGGAGAAGCAACGTACCCATGCCGTTATAACACCCTACGTCAGAAGCTACAACCACCAAAGCAACCAGAAACGACCGCCGCCGGAAGAGCAGCAATCGACCCAAGAAAGGAGATCAACGGCGTCTCCAACAGACAGAGGATGGTGCGAAGCAAGAACCTGTCGCACCACCACCTACCGGAGTTACATGGTGGAAAAGGTTTGGATGAAAGGGTAAGCAGCGGTGTGATAGAGAATGGGCCAAAAGTAAGGTTTTTAGAGAGAGACAGTGTTTCTCTGTGTTCATTCATATTTATAAGAATTACACCAATTAAAAACAATCCATAAATCTATCTTGATTGCTGACTAACGGTTCCAATGTCATTCATGTTGACTAGGTTTCTGAAGGGATGGTTTGTTAGATCGACTTAACAATCAGATTCCAATCTGAAAAATTCCAGTTCCTACTTCCTTCTTACTCTATCAAAGTCATAATCAATAGTTTGGTTGATTATATTTGTTTCCATTTATTACCTAATCGGTTGGGTCTGTTTTGATCGTCAGAGCAATGTCCTTTCATGTTGACTAGGTTTTTAATGGGATAGTTTGTCAGATCGACTTACACCGAAGATTCCGATTTTCGAAATTCCAGTTCATGCTCCGTTCTTATTCCAATAAGGACATATTCAACGGTCTGATTGATTATATCTGATGTTGTTAGTCGATTGAATATGTTTTGACCGTCGGAGCAATGTCCTTTCACGTTGACTAGGTTTCTAATGGGATAGTTCGTCAGATCGACTTACATCGAAGATTTCGATTTACGAAATTTTAGTTCCTGCTTCGTTCTTATTCCAACAAGGAGATATTCAACGGTCTGATTGATTATATCTGATGTCGTTAGTTGGCTGAGTCCGTTTTGATCGTCGGAACAATATCATATCATGTTGACTAGGTTTCTAATGGGATGCTAATTTTGTTTTTTGAAAGAATGTGTATACTAATTTTTTGTTTTGAAAGAATGTATATATATATATATATATATATTTGATAAAGCAAGGAGAGCGGACAAGCATCAAGCGGAATCATCGACATCCCAACTAGGTTGGCACCCCGAGATACCTCCATCCTATGCCGCCACACTCAAAAAAAATTATTAATAAAGGGAAAAAATTACAAAAAGAGGGGGGACTAGACCAAAACCCTCAAAAGAAAACAACATAAGCAAAAGCCAATCAAGGGAATCTATAATTCGGAAGACCACATCTATCCCGAAAGAAGTCAAGTCCCACACTCATGGGGAGAGTGTCTATCCAAACTGCACCTGTTATGTCCTGACCCATATTTGCCAACTTATCTGCGCAACTGTTTCCTTCTCGAAAAAAATGAGATGAGATAACCTGAATGCCAAGTTGCGGAGCATTATGCCAGCGGTTACGTAACATTATAGGAACCAGCATAGGCTTAGAAAAAAATTAGAAGAGCACTAGTGGAGTCACTCTCTAGCCAAATATTCCTCCAACCTTGCTGGGCAACATACTCAATAGCAAGAATGATTCCTAGAACCTCGGCATAAAAAACAGTCTGCATACCAATATTACAATAAAAAGCACCGCGAAAGGTACCCAAATAATCACGGAACAACCCTCCACATGCCGCCTGCCCACCAATAACAGTCGAGGAAGGTGCTTTCCATATGTATTTACCTTCAACCAAGGCGAGGAAGGCACTTTCCATAATACCGAAATTATATCCTTGACATTGCGACAGTTATGCTTAACCGCAAATGAGTCAAGAAAATCAAAATCCGAATGCAGACACTTACCCTTAGAGATATTACCTAACGAAGCAATTAAGGAATGAATACGGACTTTGGCCGAGTGAAAAGATGGTGTCACATTTGAAAATCTCACTTCGTTGCGAGCCCACCATATGGTATGAATAGTATGCAAAATTGCTGATAGGAAAATGTCTGACACTTGAGAGGAACATCGGGCTGGCCTACAATCAAGAAGAGATGCGACTAAAGAGGAGTTAATGACACAATGAAGTTTAACCCCAATCCAGTCCCAAAGCCTAGAGGCAAAATCACAGTGAAGAAAAAGGTGGTCAAAAGTTTCATCTGTTGTCATGCATAAACTGCACACCGACACAACAACGCACCCACGGGAACGAAGATTATTATCGGTGGGAATCTTCCTATGGTAGAGCCGCCAATAAATAAAGGAGTGAGAAGGCGGAATGGCAGCACTCCAAATGGATGCTGCCCAAGGCAGAACTGGTGCTTGCGGTCTCAAGAAAGAGCAAGCCAACTTCGAAGTCAAGTGGCCATCCAAAGCATACTTCCAAGCCAACACATCCATGAGCTGAGTACGTGGAATAGTAAGTGACTCTAAACGCTGTTGAATGTCCCCAAAAACAGCAATCGCTGCGGGCATGATCCAGGTACCATCGACAATAACTTCTGAGACCATACCTGTCAACTGGCCATGAAAATCAGCAGAAATATTTAACAAATCCACAAGAGGCTCACCTAACCAATTATCCGTCCAGAAATGAATATTATTTCCCGTACCAAAAATCCACAAAGAATTCCTCAAGACGGTGCCTATATGAGTTTTAATACCTAACCAAACAGAGGATTTAAAATAACGCATGGAAGGCTGACCATTTGAGAAATAACGCCTTTTGAATAAAGTAGACCATTGAGCGTCTTGTGCAATTAAATCCCAAGATAATTTCAAAATTAAAGCTTCATTAATCAAACGCGTAGGCTTGATATCTAACCCACCTTCATCCCACGGTCTACATATAAGTTTCCACGAAACCGTGCAAACTTTTTTTGTAAGAACATCACCACTCCAGATAAAGTTTTTAATCCAAGAATCCAGCAACCGGAGAAGCCTTCGAGGCCAAAGATAAACATGGAAAGAGTAAACCATCATGCCATGAATGACTGATTTCACAAGCTGCACCCTGCCCATGATTGAAAGAATTCTTCCCTTCCAAGTAGCTAATTTATTTTTGATTCTGTCTGTAATCATACAGAAGTGAATTACCTTTGGTTTACCTTTAAATATGGGACAACCAAGATATTGAAAAGGAACTGCTCCCAAAGAGAAACCCAACATATTTGCAATCATGTTTGTCCGAGCTCCAGACATATCTCCTGTGAAGAAACGGCTTTTAGCATTATTGATTATTTGCCCCAAGACCTCGGAGTATCTTTTGAAAATACTAAGAAGCTCCCGGATATTACTCTTCAGCCCTGTACAAAAAATCATAATATCATTAGCATACAACACATGAGTCGGAAAGACAGTCTCACGACAAAAAGACATGGGGAGAAGCCGTCCCCTAGCTGCAGAAGCCGAAAATGCTCTACTTAGAACCTCTTCTGCAAGACAGAATAAAAGGGGAGATAGAGGATCTCCTTGACGCACCACACGGGAGAAAGAGAAAAAACCAACTGCCTTTCCGTTAACCAAAATAGATAATCTTGCTGATTGTAAGATAGCAAGAATCCAATTAATGAATATATTGGAGAAACTGAAATTATGCAGCACCATGGTAAAAAAATTCCAATCTAAAGTATCAAATGCCTTTGAAATGTCGACCTTTAGAGCAATATTCCCACCATATTGCCTATTGTCTAGCGAGTTGATAGCCTCAAACGCTAATACAATGCATTCTGAAATGTTGCGATCACGGACGAAGCCCCATTGCTCAATAGAAATAATCCGAGAAGTGATACCAGCAAGCCTATCCACCACAATTTTAGTAACAATTTTAAACTTGAAGTTCGCCAAAGCTATAGGCCTGTAGTCGCCCATAGTCCTTGCCCCTGGCACCTTGGGAATCAACACAATCATATTAGAGTTAACGTTAGTTGGCAAAACACCACCTAAGAAAAATTCCTGCACAGAATGAATCACATCAATGCCAACAATGTCCCAAAAAGTCTGATAAAAATGGCCACCAAACCCATCCGGCCCCGGTGCCCCATCCGCATTGAGGGCAAAGACCGCCTCCCTAATTTCCTCATGAGAAGGAAGACTTATAAGTATATTGTTATCAGCATCTGACACCAGAGAAGGAATAGTTTCATCCACCAGAGTGTTCTGAGCACAATTGTTGTCCATGCTGAAAATTGCCTGAAAATAAGAAAGAATATGCAACTCGATAGCAGTGGGATCTGTAATAACATTGTCACCATCATGTAAGAGAGAGATAGATTTTGCCGCTGCCCGGATTTCGGATACCCTGTGAAAGTAAGCGGTGTTGCGGTCACCACTAACAAACCGATGATGCCGCGCTTTCTCTATCCAAAATTGTTCCTGAATATTAAGAGCTTTAGTAAGTAACAATTGCGCCTCCAGATCCTGTAAATAGAGGTTATCTGTAAAACCTTCGGTATCAATTAAGTCTTGAAGGCGATTTACTTCATCCATAGCAAGCTTCACTTGTCTATCGACATCACCAAAAATTGTCCGGTTCCACATCTTAAAAGCATTTTTCATATTGAGTAATTTAGATTGTAGTCGTACCATGCCTTGACCTCTCACACCTTTCGACCAAGTATCAACCACGAACTGCCTACAACCATCATGATCAGTCCACGCCTTAAAAAATTTAAAGGGCGATACATGCTTCACCGTGGAATAAACAAGAGATAACAAAATAGGATTGTGATCAGATTGATGACGAACAAGAGCTGAACAATTAGAATTACGCCAAAAATAAATCCAATCTTCATTACAAACCGCCCTGTCGAGACGAAGACCAACATTATCACTACCATATCTACCATTAGTCCAAGTATAAAAAGAACCCAATGTCGGCAAGTGAGTAAGAATATTAGCATTAGACCAATTTAGAAAGTCTTCACAAGATAAAGGCGGAGGAGGGCGCCTGCCCCTTTTCTCATGAGCGTCCAAGATAGCATTAAAATCTCCCATAAAGAGCCACGGACCTTGGAAACAGCCTTGTAAGTGAGTGAGATCAGCCCAAAGTTGGCGACGCTTCACATAATAGGTACTAGCATAAATTGCAGCAATATATACAGTTGACTGATAACAAGAAACCTTCAAAGCAATGCATTGATCAGACACAAAAATAATAGTTGCAATAAATTCATCACCCCAAAGAGCCCATAGATTGGGTAGAAGCGGGCCTTTATTATTAATGCAATATTTAGACACTCCAATATAAGGCCAATACCAAGTAGGAATTTGAGCAAAATTAACCATTGGTTCCGCCACAAAAATAAGGGAAGGATTATGCGATAAAAAGAAATTTTTTAAAGCAATTCGAGTTTCGGAGTTACCGATACCTCTAACATTCCAAAAGAGGATATTCATTGATCAATGGATTTGTTGTCTCCCCGTACATGGGATTTAGGAGGCTGCTTAGACATCACTTGTTGTACCTTAATTTTCTGTTTCTGATTTCTTGTAAGAATAGGTAGGGATGTGTCAGACTGAGCTGCTTCCACTGCCGTCCTTGCATCATACTCGTGGACTCGTTCCCACAAATCAAGACCATGCTGGATGTTTTTGCTAGGATGAACCTCTTGTCGTTGCATAACCACCACCTCATGCGTAGTAACCGTAGGTACATTAGCTGCCTGCAAAGATGTCATTGTCGTGGCAGTATGGTCATCATGCACTTTATCCACTTCGTGATCAGCAGGAAACTCTTGCATGTCATCATGCTCAACATTGGATGGCCTTGTAACAATCTCACGAGCACCCTTGGGACTCTCCTCCAGCTCCTGTGGGCTCACATGATCTTGTTCCACACCATCCTGAAGTGGTTTAGATACATCATCAGTTGCTGGGATCACCAACGACATCTGAGTATTCTGTTCCACTCGGTTAGGTCGTAAGTTCTCACGCCCAAGAGGGGATGAGTGTGTACCACTCACATTAGACTCCTTGGGACTCTTCCCCAGCTCCCGCAGACTCATATGATTGTGTTCCACACTATCCAGAAGCGACTCTGTATCTGTAGTTACCAAGGGGTTCTCCCACACCTCCCTTGATTTCTAAATCAACGTTGTCACTTCTACAGGTCGCACGTCAACATGCATTTCAGGGGAAACAAGCTCAAGCACTGGCATATTACATGGCAGCTCTCTAGGAGTAATTAAATCAAACACATTGTGTAGTGAGATGCTGAAATTATTAGACCTATCAAAATGAGCAGTAGCCACCGTAGATGAAAAACTGTGTAGTAATAGTCGAAGAAGGAATTGAAGCCGGTAAAGCCAGTGACATGGAGACCAAAGATGTAGGTGTAGGTGTAGTAGAAACCGGAACTCTTTGAGTGGTGGTAACAATCGAGACAACCGGAATAGGAACCCAAGTTCCATTGTTGCCAATGGCCGATGTTGAAGCACCCACATCATTTCTACCTTTGTTTTGCCGAGGAGGAAATTTAGGGGCAGCCTCGGCAACAACAATCTGTTTCCCACGGTCATTCTTGTCCTTTGGTGGCTGCGGATGTAACCAACGACATGAAGAGACATTGTGTCCAATAGAATAACAGTGTTGATAGAATAACGAAAGTCTCTCATATTGCACCTCTACCTTGAAGGCGAAGCCCTCTCTTTCTACGAGAATTTCTTCGTAAGTTCGCTTTGAGAGGTCCATGTCGACAAGAATTCGAGCATAATGGCCAAAAGTACGGTTTCTAGTTGGTCCATCGATATCAATTGGAGTTCCAACCGCACTTGCAATTTCCTTTAACGTTCTCTCCCTCCAATACTCTTGTGGCAACTCCATCAAGCGTATCCAAATCGTTACATGTGTCTGCTTTTGTGTCTGATACTTGAAGTCTTTTGTCCATTGTGAGAACCGTAACAAACCCGGCTTAAGGTTAACCGTACCTGCTGCCCATATTTTCCTAAAATCATTCGCCGATTCAAAGAGAAAATCATAATACCCCTTACCAAGAGGCACCATTTTCCAACCAGCCGTTGTCTTCCATAATTTATCAATTTTTGAACTAAGGTCACGTGCCGAGTATGGTTTATCACCTTTGTTAAGGGTTAGACGAGCCCTTAACGCATTCTTGCAATCTTCTAAACCCTTCCGATATTCCTCCTGACAGATTTTGATGCTCAAAGCATCGCCCTTAATGCACGGAGTGGGAAAGGAGATATCTTCCGCTACTGATGCTCCCGCTAGAGCAGCTGCGAAAGACTTGGGAGCTGTTGCTACGTGTTGAGCAGGTGCTTCCGATTGCACCATGGCTGAGGCGGATGGTGCAGAGTCAGACACGCACGGCCAGAGGCACGTGTATGTCATCAATGATCCTTGACAATTCACCAGAACGATTCTAATATTGATACACGCGTGTTTCATCCTTTGTAATGCACGAAGGCATTAGCGCGGTTGCACGACCTCAATTGGGAGAATCAAGTTCTGATAATTGGCGGATGATAAGAGGAGAATGAGAGGCAGTCGAAGACAACAATCAGAGTTGTCAATCGAGAGGAAATGCAGAAACAACAAGGGAAACGATACAGTAGTAACAATCAAAGAAGCCTCTATTCATGGGAATCACGTTTACCAACCTTTGCAACGCCCGGGGGCATCATCGCGGTTGCGCGTTCGCAAAATTAAGAAGCTCAGTGATTGAAAGGAGGACTGTACCGCTGCCAAACACCCTTGATCGGAAAGCTGAGATCGTAACCCTAGCAGAGCAAAGCGCGCGCCTGAGAAGCCGAGATCGTAACCCTTCTGTTTCAAATGTTGGTGTCGAGTGTGAATGCAAAAAGGAAGATCGTCTAGAGCAAAGCGCGCGCCTGAGAAGCTGAGATCGTAACCCTTCTGAGAAGAAATCTCAAAAAAAAAAATTATATATATATATTTTAAGAGAATCTACGGTATAGGCTAATGTTGTTGTGCTGTGTTTCGGCGTGTAATCTTTGTAACTCTTGATTCTTGAAGTAGTTTCCATGGCACACCTTGTGCTTTGGGCACTGCTCTGTTTAGTTATATAATTCCATTTTATCTTGTTCAAAAAAAATATTTGTATAGCTACATTTTTTTTCAAAGGGTGTACATGGAGCTATATTTTGTTGACAGAAAATAGATTTTGTTTTGTATATCTATTAATATTAGTACAATATGTACATATAAAAAAATCTATAGATTGTACCCAAAAAAAACTATAGATATTTTTTTTTTAAGGGGAAGATGTTGTGTATATTATTATTATTATTATTGTGTAAATATTACATTTAAAAATGAGTTGCTTTTTGAACAAAGTAAAATGATGTGTTCTTTTTGACCTTGCAAAAAATGATGTATTCTTTTTATACCAAGAAAAAATGACGTGTTCTTTGCACAGAACAAATGAAAATTTAATATGCTTGGATGTATAATGAAGCAGATGTATTTTCTAGTAATTCACTTCTTTGTGCACGGTTGAAATTCCGATTTATTATTACAAGAATTAAAAAGTCAAAACGGTTGTTCCAAAGAAAAATATTAATCCCCATTTATTGCTCCATTAATCAGCATTTACTGCACCATCAGTATTAATCCATGAATAATGAATCTCATAAATGTCTAATTATGGCCGAAAAGAAGAAAAACAATGTATTAGACCGGATTAGTAACCGAGTATTCAAAATTCTTTCAAAAAATGTATTATTTTTTAAAAATTATTTCAAAAAAAAGTATTAAAAATAAAATTACGGGAAATGCTAACCAGTGCCCTCGGGACACTGATTAAGAATATTAAAAAGGTATAGCAGTTAGTGCATTGAAATTGTGTAATTAATTGATAATATTGTCAAAAGAAACATCATTTTATGATAATAATTCCTTTTTATGGTAAGTTTAACCGGTGCCCCGAGACACTGGTTAGCAGGATCCTAAAATTAATGATAGTAGAGATTGAATTTTCTAAAGCATGAAATTAATGATAATTATTTGTCCTATAATGCTGATTTTTTTTTCTTTTAATTTTTTTCATTACTTCAACTTCTACCTTCAGACGGGTCATAATGACCTGGTTAAAACCCATGCGACCTGAAACCAGAAAACAATAACTTTAATCTATTTATCACTAAAAACTCATTTTAAACACATAATCATGAACAAAAATAACTTTTTGCGATTTCAAACAATGTTTTGCAACTTTAAGCAATTTTTCGCATGGGTTTTAACCGGGTTGTTATGACCCAAATCGAAGCAGCCATGAACAAATCAAAAGGAATGAATTTGCGGACATATTAGAGGAGACATTAGCGATAATGGATGAAGAACGTGATTTTGATGATGAAAAATTGTTGAGAAAATAACTGAAATTAAAATTAAAACAAACAAAAACTAATATAAAAATAAATAAAAAGAGGAATTGAAATTGAAGTGTTTTTATGGAAATGTATTTAACTGTAATTTCATTTTTTTAAATTTTCTTGGTTTTTCTTTCTCTCATGAAGATGATGAATAAGTTGATGAAAATATGTTGAAGAAGATGAAGATGTTGATTTAATAAAAATCTGGAAGAGAGAGAATATGGATAAATAAAGAAAGGGAAATAAAGAGGAGAGATAATTGGTATTAGAAGAAAAATCACATGTAGATGGTGTACCACAATAACATAGAGACCAAGTAAATCTAACCGTTAAGATCATGAAATAAACTTGTCCATTGTGTAACATATGGAGCAAGTGATCCATATTATAATTTGTCTCAATATCTGATGTGTCATCACTTAAAATCTGATTGGCTGAATTATACGACTGCATCGAAGAAGTCAATTACCCGATTTCTTCATAGAAGATCCCTTTAAATAATATTATAACCATAGAGAGGGTAATAATACTCAACCTTGAAGAGGGGATAATATTTAGGTCTGAATATGAATAGGCCTTGGGGAATACTTTGGTTAGGAGAAGCTTTTGGAATACCCATGTCACGAAAGGATTGCAAATAACAATGAATTTTTCTCATTACCCAAATGATTTTGCTCATTCCCAAAGTAAATGTCCAAAATACCCTTACGTGATTTAAGTCACGTAGCGCGAGTTAACTCACACTACGATATGTTATAAGCCCAAGGCAGAGGCTCATTCTGCCTCATTCCATTTTCAACACTCTCAATTCTCTCTCAAATTACACAACTCCAAAATTCCTTCAACTTTAAATCAAACAACACTCCAACAACAAGAACAAGTAAGCTTTCACTTAAATTATGTTAGTATGATAGATTTTTTCACTTAATCTATAATTTTTTAGGTTTAGTGTTTTCTTAAAATTTTAATTTTTTTAAAGAAATGATAGAATGTTACATGCAAATGACTTATAGTGCTTAATTGTTATGATGTTTAGATGTTTGCATGATTATGTTAGATTTTTTACACTTAGATTTGATTTTTTTAGATTTAGTTAGGGTTTGTTTAAGATATGATATTTTTTTATTAGATTATGTTAGAGTTTGTTTAAATGATGTTTGCACGATTATGTTAGATTTTTTACATTAAGATTTGATTTTTTTAGATTTAGTTAGGGTTTGCTTAATTATTTAGATGTTTGTATGTTTATGTTGTAGTTATCATTTTTAGGATTTATGTATAATTTGCACTCCAAGTGTTTGATGAAATGTTTGAATGAGTTTTTCATTGATTGTTTTTTTATATCTTATTGTGTAGATTTGAAACAATGGCCAGGTGGATCGATGTTCATGCACAATTCAACGGCGGAGAAGCTCAGAGGTTGAAGGTCCGGTGCCTTGGTGTAACGTTAAGAGACCTGAAGGATGAACTGAATGAATTCAACCAAGGAGTTAACCCCGGAGACACACGGAGGGTGGAAAACGTTCGGTATAAACGTCCAACGCTTGACGAGGGGAGAGTATCATTCAGTTGGGTGGAGTTAAAGAACGACGAAAACGTGACGAGCATGTTTTGGGAGCGCAGCATGTTCCAGTGGATCGATATGCGGGTAATGTTGCTGAGATCAACTAAAGATATTATCAAGAGTCTGATTCCGCCAGAAGATGGTCATTAGATAGAGAATGCACCTTCTGACTACAACAATTGTCTTCCTCTAGATGGGGTAATTCAAACTAGCCAAACGACAAGTCCTCAACATTCGTCCGACATTCATGTTTTTCATTTGAAAAGATTAAATTCTTGTTAGGCTAGTTTAGATGACGGTATTGAAGTGTCAAGGAATGTATCTCATTTCGTTGGCCTTGAATATCATCATCTAAACCAAGCCTAACAAAAATTTATTCTTTTCAAAGGAAAAACTTGAATGTCGGGCGAATGCTTGAGTCCTGTTGTTTGGCTAGTTTGGGTTTACCTCATTTAGAGGTAAGATAATTGTTGTAGTTGGAAGATGCATTCCCGAATGTAATTTAATGTAATGTAACCTTCATTCGAATTTATTCAATACGCAATTTTTATTCAAATTCACGCTGAGTTTAATTAGTATTTATTTATTCGAAATAACGCTGGGTTTATTTGTTCGCATTTTTTTTTCGAGTTTATTTATTACGCTACTTTTTTTTCAAGTTTATTCGTTATGCTACTTTTAATTCAAGTTTATTCGTTATGCTACTTCTTTTTTCTGAGTTTATTCGTTACGCTTTTTTTTTTCTTCGAGTTTATTCATTACACTACTTTTTTTTTTCTTGAATACATAATTATAAATAAATGCAAATAAAAAGAAAGGAATTCGAATTTATTTATTCAATACATAATCATAAACATAAAATAAATGCAAATATAAATACAAATAAAAAACAAAATTAATAAATATAACTCTCATTTTATTAATATCATTCAAACATTACAATAATGAATACATATATTTTATTTAAATTCACTAATCTACTTATTATCTTTTTACCCGCTTGAAGTAAAAAGTTATTTTTTCCCTCTTCGGTATATATCAATAGCTCTTGGGAAAAATAGTGATCAGTCCCGTTGGGGAAAATGACATCAAGATGGATTGAGGTAAATTTAAATTTGGTTCCTTTTATACCCCCATGATGAGTCTTTTTATCCACGATAAAAAGATTTTGAGAGTAAAAAGAAGCAAACCTAATTTTACCTCAACAGATTTATGAGAATATCAAAAATTATATTTACGATAGTTTGTTGTTAAGACTTGATAAAAATCACACATCCATGGAGAGCTGGTTATAGTAATACTCAACTTAATAGGCTTGATGTCATAGTCTGGCGAACCTAGAAGTGTTCCTTATAGTTGTATGCAAATGCATTATAATATAGAAAATTGCTTTTTTGACTTTCAATAACTTCCTAATAACACATGGAAGTTATGAATTTACTTCTAGCGCGTTAGTTAACTACCGTTGGTGAATCTGGCAGCAGTTAACTACCGCTGGCTTCCAACTGCAGTTAACTACATCTGGCTAGCTCTCAGTTGCAGTTAACTACCGCTGACTCATCTGCACATAAGGTCGGTTCATCAATTGTGATTTTGCACGTTTCGGTCGAAAAAATTAAAAAAACCGAGACTTATTTGGAATGCTAAGGAACTTTTCACATCCTATATATATATATATATATATATATATATATTTTATTTTATTTTTTTGATTTTTCGATCGAACAGTACAAAAAAAATTTTCACGATTTTTTGCATTCATGTTTAGGAAAAAAAATAACTTCTCCCACAAAAAATTTGAATTTTTCGACAAGGGGAGAATTAAATATGAATCTTTAACGCGCCTAAAACTCAAGACACCAAAACATCAACCTAGAAATTGAATTTTGAGCTGTTTTTTTTGCAGACACCTCTATAAAAGTACATATAGAGGATCTGCAAATTTACTTGGTATTTTGACCAATCCTCAATTTATTTTGAATTTTTTTACCGAAACGTGTAAACTCGCAATATTTTTTCAACTGCGGGTCCGGAAAAGTTATATAGAGGTTGAATTTTTTCATTATTTTTTGCACACATGTTAAGGACATAAAAAAAACATTTTCCACAAAAAATTAGAATTTTCTGACAACGGATGGATTAAATATGAATTTTTAATGCGCCAATAACTCAAGAAACCAAAATATAAAAACGTCGACTTTGAAATTGAATTTTGAGATGATTTTTTTTGCAGACAGCTCTATAATAATACATATAGAGGGTCCGTAAATTTTCGTAGAATTCCGAATAAGTTTCAATTTATTTTGATTTTTGGACCGAAACGCGTAAAATCACAATTGATTCTCTTCTAGGAATTGCACTTAAGTGCAACAGCAAAGCCAGCTGTAGTTAACGGAAGCCGGGGGCAATTTTGTAACTTTCATATGTTTTTAGGAACTTTTTGATCTCAGAAAAGCAATTTTCTATAATATAAGGATCATGATGAGGCTTAGGAAACAATATGAAATGCTAGAAGTTAGAGTTTAATAACTTCTAGCTTGGTGAGGATATTGGATTAAGTCCTTGACTGTTATGAGACTATACTTCCCTAAAAGGGAGGATTATATGTCGGATAATTTGTCAAGGTGAGAAAAACACAGGGGAGTGTTAGATTGTGTTGGCTTTTTTGAGTGTTTTTAACTGGTTAGAATGTGATGAGTTCAGAATCTGACACAGAATCTGAGTACAGGGGAATATAACAGACACATAGGTAAAAGAGACAGAGAGAAAAGGAGAAGATACAAGCAATTTATACTGGTTCCTCTTACAACACATGAGTAGTTCAGTCCCCTTGCACTTCATAGGGATTTCACTATAATAACTACTGATTACAATTGCTCAAAGAGTCTTCCAAGAGACTTCCAATTGCTCAAGCACACTTGCAAGAGACTTCTAATACTCAAGTTCACTACCAAGAGACTTCCACTCCTCAAGGAAAACTCCAATATACTTCTAATGCTCAAGCACGCAGAGGACAACTCCAAGAGACTTCTATTGCTCAATCACAAACGAAAGAGACTTCTTGCGCTCAAGCTTTGCAAGCTAGACACTTATATATGTTTACAAATATAAACAAATTTGTTCTTACACTTGATATAACAATGGTAGTGTAAACTGAGTAATGTTTAAACAAACTCTTATGACTTTAGGATTTTTAAGATACAAAGTTGAAATGAAAATCCTAAGTTTTCTGCGCTATTCGATTTTGGTAGAACAATGACATAGTAAAATACCAGATTCTTGTTAATCTTCTTCGAGTCTTTAGCTCCTTTTATAAGAAGGGATTTGAGAGACTTTGGAGAAGAGTGCCACCGCATTAAGTGTCGTTAAGAAGCTTCAAATCAAGGATGTTGGAAATCTGCCTAATATGGATAATTTCGTTGGATAATCATTCGAAAATCCTTTGCTGAAACTGGAAGTATCCGTTCATTCTTATTGTCCTTGAAGTTCTTTGTCTGTTTCTACATGTGGTCAGAAGAAGATAAAATTGTATTAAGATCCTTGATGGAGATATTTATAGAAGACGACAAATTTGACGTGGAGTTTGGATCCCTCAAGATCACTACTGAAAAAGCAAAAATTAGTGAGGGAAAACGTGAAATCCCTCTCTAATTCCGTCACTAAATTTTGTCACCAAATAATTTGTGAAGAATTTCATTTTTTCGGTCACTAATTTTTCTATCTAATTTTACGTTTTCTAGTAGTGGATCTTCTGAAGTCTAGCGAGGTATTATGAGTCTGATGATCTCCATAGAGTCTGACGAGGTTAATTTTCAGCTTATGAGAGGCGTTCTTTTCTTCTGATCAAAGATGTTGACTTATGGTTGACCTTTTTTCAGATCTTCTACCATAGTCTTCTTAAGCTTCTCTCGTGCTTCTGATAATTTAATACATGTTCAATACTTTGATGGATATATTTTATAATCATGCACATTTGAACAAATATTAGTATATCCAATTGTTCTTCAATACTATGTTATCATCAAAACCTTAGAAATTGTATAAACTACTTTTGTTCCAACAATTTATTCTGAACTAGTATATAAATCCTCTTGTAATTATGTCCGTCCCATATCTTCTGTCTTTACTTTGAATGTTCTTTATTTCTTCCCTTCAATGTACATATCTAACTTAATAATGAAGAAAAACTCGTCGATAAGGAAACAATTTTTTTTTAACCTATCAATACAATTAAAATAACCCATTTCTGGTATTTTGCAATACCTTCATGAATATCCTTAAACATGAACTCCAACAGGAAAAGGATGATATGGAAAAATCAATGAGATATATAAAAAAATGGTTGAATAATACCTTATAGGGTCAACTATTTTGGTTGAATTGTTGTAAAACGTATAGTTTATAGCTGGTAAGGGTTAATTGTTTTATTATTGTCATAATAGAGTACGTATATTGTCAATTGTTGGTTTCAAGCAATGTTATTAAAACCGGACCGGTCGGTTCAACTAGTTTATTCGTGAACCGAAGCTCATGCCGGTCCGGATAGGCCTAAAAACCGGCAGCCTAAAGAACCGGATAAATAACCGAAAAAACCGGTAGGAACCGTTCTGAACCGAAAAAACCGCTGAACCGGATCCAGTTTTAGAAAACCGCTCGGTTCATAGATTATATTTAGATTGAGATATTTTTTGCTTTCTTCCTTTGTTTTTTACCAGCGATTCTTGTCCTCTCTTGCTATTGAGCATAAAGTTCATATCCAATCACATGAGGAAGGTAAACTTTTGATAAAAAGAATGACTGAAAATATAGTCTTTTCTAATACTTCATGTTTCATTCAAAATCTGTTGCCGAAAAAATCAGTCAAAAGGAAGAAAGGAAAAAAAAAATAGCATAGAAGAGGGAGAGAAGAGGCAGATGAGCAGTAAGCAATTTATGACAAATTTTAGGGTTATAACATCTTAATGGTGGGCTTGAGTTTGTAATATAAAGTTGGGCCAAGTTACTATAAAAATAGCTAAATCCTTTTTATCAAGATTAGTCATATTTAACGTCAAAAAAAAAAAATAGTCATATTTAGCCTAAATTTATTCATTTTTCTTTAACACTATATATATTTATTATTATTTGTTTAATAATTAATTATCCGGCTTAACCGGTTCAACCATTTGAACCATGAACCGAACGTCTTATCGGTTTGATCTCTGGTCCGATTTTAAAAACATTGGTTTCAAGTATTTATCGAAAAGCTTGTTACGTAATGTCACTTTCTAACCTCATCATGTAGAGCTTTAATTTTGAGTTTGTGGTTGTACATGTTTGTTTATGAATATTAACTGATGCGGGGTTATAAACAACTTATGTGTGTACTTCGTTGTACACTTGATGTATGTTCAAAAAAACCTGAGTTGTCCTCCCTTGGCTTCTCATTGTAGCGCGGTTGGTGGCGTCTGCTGCAGGAACCCTATATCTAGGGTTTGCTCAAAGGAAACCGAAAATAGAACAAGTCCAAGAGTTTGTCTTGATGGCTCTGGAACAGAAGAAAAGGAATAGACGGCTTCGTCGACTCCACTAGTGTTGCGATGGACAGATCAGGTGTTCACCATCTTGAGTTGAAGAGTTGGACGAGGAATAATGTCTTCCCCTGTGAAGTCGTTCCGGTTAGGCCTAAGAAGATAGTTAAGCTGCTTGGATTTTCCTCCTACAGAGGTTGATCCGTCAATTTGTCTGCCTTCTGTCTGGTTTTGCTGAACTGTGGTGAGGGTGATTTTGGTGAGGTTGATTGATCGTCAACCCCCAGTGAGACGGAGGGGGGGTTGTATACCTTCATTTTCTCTGACGCCCAAGTAAGTAAGGGGTTCAATAAGAGAGATCACAAGTTTAGGGTAAGAAGTGACATACTTGTCCCAAGACTAAATCATGGGAATATATACGGGTTAGGTAGGTCTTGGCTGGAAAACCTTATCCTGACAATCGTACGTGTTAGTGCGAATGCGGGCAACCCTCGGCCCTTGTAATCTACCCTCGGCCTGTGTAGGCGTGGCCAACTATCAGGCCTCGTATGAAACCCTCGGCCCATGCCATAATCTGGTGGATTTTAGGGCATGTCCATCGTATGATGTCATCTCCTTAGCGAACTTGGGCTGGACCCGAGCGAAGCTGGATTGGACTTTAATCTAGTCTGGAACAAGACGTTTTATTGTTATTTGGTATATACAGACTGGTATTAAGATTGTTAGAGATATGAAATCCCAACGTAGTTGATATCATTCCAGTTAATTATTGCTTCAATATACTATTAATTTATTTAAAAAAAATATTTGATATGTTATTTAAACAACTAGTTTTTTTGTTTTTTTTTTCTTTTTTTGTCATTCATTACCATTGTTTATCTTTTGAGATTTCCCCTATTTTTTATCAAAGTCTAAAATATAAATATATCATGAACTTTAATAAAATAAAATAAACATTGATGACCATCAATATTTTTAAGCAAGATGTTACTAGGGTTAAATGATCTATTGGGTGAGATAAAGGGATGCACACAATATATTAATTGGAGACATTTAATATTTATTTTAATTTAATAAATTGCTTTTTACAACTCCTAAGTGTTAAAAATTGTTAAATTGAAGTTACCAAAGCATAAAATATTTACTTATAAAGCAATCAAAAAATTATGTTTAATACATATAAAGGAGGAAAAATATGACTCATATTCTCATGTTTGTTTATTCTTTGATCATCTTTATTTATGCTTTGATCATCTTTAGTTCTCTATTTGTTAGAGGTATGTAATTTTTTCAAACCATTTTTGAATCTTCTAATTTATCTTATACACAATATTTTAACAACATTTAGTAAAAAAAAAAATTGACAATGCAGATGGTATTCCTTGCTTGTCCGACGATGATTGTCCAGAGATGTCACATTACTCATTTAAGTGTAATAATAATGAAATGTGTGAGTATGATTTAAGGGAAATGTTTGACGATGATTATCCAGAGATGTCCTGAGAATAATTATGCTACCTCTAGAATTTATTTATGCTACCTCTAAACATAAGGAATTATATGTACTCCATAATGTTTGCACTATTATAATTAATATTTCTCAAGCCTTTCAATTTTATTACAACCTTAAGGTGTATTATTGTGATATGCAAGTATTCTCACATTCATTTTCTCAAGAAGATATCACAAAAAAATCAAAATAAATGCAATAATTTTTTAATAATTCCTTACGTTTAAAGTGCAAATGTATCCAGGGAAAAACATGACATTTCAATTGTGTCGGTATTCCAAGACCCCTGCTTGTCATTTACAGAACCCCAATAAAATTGTTTAAAATAAAATAAAATTAAGAGAACTTGAGAGGACTAGGCCAAAAATCAAGAGTACAATCATAACAAACATATATAACAATCGTCTCTCTCTCAAAAAAAGTAATATAACAATCGTCTTATTAAAAACCTTACCGTAAAAAGTCAAAGAGATAAAACCATGATAAATAAAAAAAACGGTGCAATGCAATATAACTACAATTACAAATGTCAAACTCGTGATTAAGAAGTCATTCATTCTGGAGTGCTCAATGACCCACGCTTGCAGTCCAACGCCCATCAACAAGTCCCTATTACCTTTGTACCAACAACACTCCCTGTGCCCCTACCGTGAAGATGTGTGCTAATGGAAATATGGGAGCGACAATTCAATGGCGTTGTATGTGGGATCTAAGTTCTCCCCATAGTTTCTTAACAAAAGATTAAATCTACTGAAAAAACTAAAATTACAATTTATTACAATGGGTTAATGTGCAATCAATCAAATAAGGAGTGATATTCATCCTGTGGACAACTGCGATTGTCGAATAGCATCTAACACAATGGTTTAAATCCCTACGGTGAGGATCAACACTCAACCTATTCCACTGCTTACCCTGCGTCATGAAGCCTCGTCTTTGAAACTTTAGTTCATGCTCAAGCATGCATGCAAGAGACTTCCATTGCTCAAGCACACATGCAAGAGACTTCTAAATGTTTATAAATAAACAAGATGTATTCTTACAATTGATATACAATCAGAGGTGTAAGCTGAACAATTCAGAACAAACTCTTAAGACTTTAAAATTTCTAAGATACAAACTTTGATAAGATATTCTTAAGTGTTTTTTTGCTATTTGATTTTGACAGAGTAAAAATTAGCAGAGTCTTGTTTTTTCTCTTCAAGTCTTCAGCTCATTATATACGCAAGGATTAGAGAGGTGTTGGTGAAATATGCCAGCACATTAAGAGTCGTTGAGAAGCTTCAAATCAAGAACGTTGACCTTTTCCTGATATGGATAGTTCCGTTGACTAGACATTTGAATTTTCTTTGCAGAAACAGGAATTATTTGTTCATTCTCTTTGTTGTTGAATTTCTTTGTTTGTTTATACACGTGTTCAAAAGAAGACAACCTGTTTTATCAGACTTTGATAGAGACAGCTCCATAAGAAGACAACCTGTTTTATCAGACTTTGAAAAAAAAGAACAACTATTAAAGATCTTTATGAAGCATTGGACGTGAGTAAGGACACCTTGTCAAGATGTATTCAGTCACAAGAAATATGAAGGCACTCAAATTCTATAAACCTTGCTTTAACGGAAGAAAATAAGAACACGCGATTGCAATTTTGCATATCAATGCTTGATAGTGCTAGCATAGATGATGATCCAATTTCCAATGGAATGTATAACACCGTTCGCATTGACGAGAAGTGGTATTATTTGAAAGAAAAGTCTAAATAGTTTTACTTTGTGTATGATGAAGAAGATCCAATTTTCACTTGTAAAAGTAAAAATTGCATACCAAAAATCATGTTTTTAGTAGCCATTGCTAGAACAAGATTTGATTCATAAGGAAAAGAAATATTATCTGGAAAAATTGATGCATTTCCTTTAGTACTAAAGAGCCAACGAACTGTCCGATATTAACGGCCCGAGATAAAAATAAAATAAAATAATTGTATGTAAATGCGTGCTGTAAAGTGAAAAGAGTTTGAGGAGGCTTATTGTACAAAACGCGGAGGCTTGAAAATGGTCACTATCTTGACTAGACTAGTAGTTACTATACACACCCCCATTGTTCAAAACATTAAGCTGGTTTCTACTAAAAAAGACAGGTTTCCACTAAGGGTCTCCTTCACGGCAATCATTGAATTGAACCTAGTCCATTTTTCTTTCTCTTAACATGTTTCCAGAAGACTCAAGACTCGTCCACCACTCCATGGTGGCGGGAATAATATTCAATCTTATCTTCCAAGTCATGTTCACTGGAGAATTACAATTAGCTATTTGAAACAGCGACATCAAACAGAATGAAAGCAAGCACAATACAACAATACAATTGAAAAACCAAAGATAATGACTCCACGAGACAATGAAACCATGTGGATATTGGATAAACGTTTTCAATACTCCTATAATACTGTGAACTCTTTTAAAAAGAAGGGTATGTTATACTTTTAATGTAGGAAATTTCGTGGTTTCAATTGCTTAAAATAAATTATTTTTTCAACCGTGTTTGGATTGACTACTCTACAAATTCACTTTATAGGGTAACTTACGACATCTCAATCATTGAGTTTCTTGAACAATTGAGATGCGTTTATTCTCCAAGGTGAACTGTTCAATTTGAGGAATCAAATCATTATTTCTAAAACCAACCGTATAGACGATTTGTGCACCACATTCAATTGGTTGTTCTTCCAACTCAATGAATACAATACAACCGGTAGCAGAGCCAGAAATTTTAACTAGTGGAGGCACCATATATATAATTTATAACATTAAATAATATATTACATTTCATTTTTAAAACCAGAAATATCAATTACAATTGTCCTCTACGACTTGTCACGTTTTGGAAATATTGAATGATTTTCTCATTTTTAATCTCAATTTTTCTGGTTGATATATATTTTAATGTATAAGTTAAACCAATTGATTCATTTTGGTTCAGTAACACCGACATTTTAAATTAAAGGCGTGTCTGGTGTCTAACACATATGGCTACATATAGAATCGCTTGTATTTTTAAAAATTATTAGCAATGTTTATGTGTCAACGTTAGTTTTATGTGTGCATCTCTATCGGTGCCTTGTAGATGCTAATCAACAACAACAACAACAACAATCAAGCCTTATCTCACTAAGTGGGGTCGACTACTTGTAGATGCTAATCAATCAGATGTAATCTACTATAACTCTTAGTCCTGATTTTTGAAATCATGGAAATTCATTCTAAATGAACCTTGTTAAGTCCTGTAATTAGCTAGGCAGTTAATGTTGTTGGTCTAAGTCGAGATGATAATTATAGGCTTATGATTTGTTCAGTTTGTTGATTATATCAGAAGTTTTTTTTTTAAGCAAATTATATTAGAAGTTAATTCACTTAACTCCAATTCAATTTTGGGAAACTACTATAGCTTACATGGAATTTGAAACTAGTTCAAAGTTACATGGAATTGGGCCTTGGGCAGTTGGGCTGCTGGGTGTGTGTTTGATAAGTTAGGAATCATCAATTGTCATAATGGATGGGGTGTGATTAGCAGTATGGGTGGGGTGTGATTTTCAGAATTAGTGCAGGCAGGAGCCCCCACAAGCATGTGAGTGGCTCCGCCACTGAATACAACAACCAAGTCTTTATCTAACTAAGTGGTGTCAGCTTTCCGATTAAAAATGAAAGCTCAGGAACTTGTTCAAGCTATTCGAAAAGGACGATGAATTGATTTAAGCAATTATTGAAAAAGCATGATTGAACCTTCAAAAAATAACTGCCAACTATTTTTATACTGTTTTTTTTTCACTTTCTCATGGATAAAGTACATAAGTTGTACCCAAAAAAAAGTACATAATATAAGCAAAAATAACAAAGGTAGGATCGTGATAAAGGACCAACATATTGAGATGCCATGAGCATGCACAAAATGTCAACGATGAGGCCATTTTTATTTTTGATAATGAACCATGTATCGCTTCCCTTTGAATTTGAGGATACATTGATGAAGATGGTCCACAAAGTGGTTTTTTCATCCTCGAAGGGTGAGGTCATTTCTGCTATGAAGTGTGTGAGCACTTGAGTTTTTAGTGCCTTCCTTAATTCAAATTTGATCTCGGATTTGGACAATTCTAATGACTATCTCATCACACATCCCTCCATGTATAGCCAGAAAAATATTTTCCTTATAGACTGGTTGGTTTGAACTATCATCGTATGGGCCATGAAATACTGTCAAAGTCTTCAAGGAGCCATTATGAGTGCAAATGTGATCTTTTCGATCTTCTGGTATCTTGTTTACGGCCCTCGGAGGGCTCTTCTCCTAAAATAGGCTTTTGACCCTCTTTGGTTTCCCTGATTAGTGTTGCATTAACGACTTCAACAAAAACAGAAAGATACAAATAAAGGGTCTCACCATGTTCCCGACAGGTGAGCACTGGTTGTTTTGACAAATCTTGTTTGAGATGTGTGAAAACAAATTCGTATTGTCTGTCCATTTGAAGGTTGCTTTTTTTTTTTCTTCTTTTTTCTGATGAGTTTAAAGAAAGAACTTGTTGGGTGGATTTCATGATGAATCGTGATATTGTTGTCAAAATCTAAATGAAGGTTTGAATCGTGATATTGTCGCTAGTTGTTAATGGTAGAGTGTCGCTGTTCGACGGTTTGATCCATAGTTAGAGAGTTACAAAGTGTTTATAGAGGAAGCTTAAACAATCTGTTGGTTTGGATTGTCGCTCCCATATTTCCATGAGCATACATCTTCATGGTATGGGTGTAGACAACGTTATTGGTACTAAGGTAATAAGGCCTTGTTAATGGGCATTGGACTGCGAGCGTGGCCCATTGAGCACACTAGAATGAAAAAGTTGCTTTTTTTGACATACAAAACTTCCTAAAAATATAAGTAAATGACGTTTTTATCCTCCAATGGTAGTTAACTACCGCAGTATACCAACACAGTATAAAAAAAAATTAAAAAAAGCTCCAACGGTATTTAACTACCGTGGAACATGAAAATTAAAATTTTCAGCTTATTTATCCCATTCAGCTTCAACATAGTTCATCTATGCAATATGTAAGACAATATTCTGATATCATTAGACATGCTTCATACTCTTACCTATCTAAGTCATATTCAAAACATTATTAAAATGAAAAATCACAAGTCTTAAATGGTGTGTGCATGTGCTGGTTGTTAGTGGCATTGGATTCAACGTGAAAATGTGTCATTGTGATAATTGCATATCATGACACATGCAAATTTTGCACCGTAACAAATTTGGTGTTTTAGGAATGCGAAATTTTAATTTTCATGCTCAACAAGTTAACTACCGCTGAATATTTTTTTTTTTTTTTATAAATATTTTTATGCTGTGTTGGTATACTGTGGTAGTTAACTACCGTCGGTTAAATTCAGCAGTAGTTAACTATCGATTGGGGCAAAACTGTCATTTACTTGTGTTTTTAGGACGTTTTGTATGTCAGAAAAGCAATTTTCCCAGAATGATTGCTTTCTCAATCGATTTCTGCTCTTTACCCAACAGTTATTGCTCGCTCCCAACTGAACTTCCCAAAATACTCCAGCGCGTGTTAACTCAGGCAAGTGTTAATTCCAACATGGGTTAAGTTGTGCAGCGCATATTAAGATGCACAAATTTTAATACTTACGTTACTTAACTAACGCAGGGGTATTTCCAGTATTTCAGTTGGACGCGAGTAAAATGTGTTGGGAGAAGAGCAGAAATCTTCTTAATCATGAGTTTGACATTTGCAATTGTAGTTATATTGCACTGCACCATTTTTTTAATTTGTCATGGTTTTATCTCTTTGAATTTTTATGGTAAAGTTTTTAAAGTGATGGTTGTTATATGTTTGTTACGATTGTACCCTTCAGTTTTGGTCTAATTTTCTTTTATTTTAACAAATTTATTGGGGTGCTGCAAATGACAAGTAGGGGTCTCAGAATGCGAACATAATTGAAATGTCATGTTTTTTGGGATACGTTTGCACTTTAATTATTTCTTAAAAAATTATTGCATTTATTTTAGAAAATTCTTATTATAGTTGTGGAGTGGTGTTTTTTTTTTTTTTTTTTTGTGATATCTTCTTGAGAAAATGAATGTAAGAATACTTGCATATCACAATAATGCACCTTAAGCTTGTAATAAAATTGAAAGGCTTGAGAATTATAAATTACAATAGTGCAAACATTATGTCATACAAATAATTTCTTACGTTTAGAGGTAGCATGAATAAATTCATACATTTAGAGGTAGAATAGTTATTTTACTACTTCCTCCGTCCTATAATAAGTGATCCTTTTATAAATAAAAAAAATTGTATGAAAAAAACAGACCTATTTCACTTTTCAATGCAATATTAATTACTTTTTTCTACTTATAACTCTAATTAATACTACTTTGACCACTTTCAATTTAATATATTCCACTTTGCATTTAAGATGATGTTAAATGAATCAATACTTGACAATAGCATTTAAAACCATTTTTCTTTCTACTTTTCTCATACACTTTTTTTAATGGGAAATGCTAACCAATGCCATCGGGGCACTGGTTAAAGATATGAAAAAGGAATTTATATAGTAGTTAATGCATTTAAATTGTGTAATTAATGGATAATAATGTTAAAAATATCTACCTTTTATGGTAATAAATCTATGTTATGGTATGTTTAACCAGTGTCCTAAAGACACCGGTTAACAAGACTCTCTTTTAATAAGTGTGAATCGAACAATGAATCACTCAGTTTCAGACGGAGGGAGTACATTTAATTTGTACTCACAAATATTATTAACATTACACTTTACTGGATAATGTGATATCTTTGGACATTGATAGTCAAATACGCAAGGAATACCATCTGCGTTGTAAAAAGAAAAATTGGTTTACTAAATGTTGTTAAAATATTGTGTATAAGAGAAATTAGAAAATAAAAAAGGGTTTGAAAAATGGCATACCTCTATAAATTTGGGAAATAATGATGATCAAAGCATAAACAAATATAAGAATACGATTCATATTTTTCTTGCTTTGTATGTATTAAACATAAACTTTTTATTGCTTTATAAGTAAATAATTTATGCTTTTGGTAACTTCAATTTAACAATTTATAACACTTGAGAGTTGTAAGATGCCATTTATTAAATTACAATTAATATCAAATGTCTCTAATTAAGATGTTGCGTGCATTCCTTTATCTCACTCAATAGATCATTTAACCCTAGTAAACATCTTGTTTAAAAATATTGATGGTCATCAAAGTTCATAATATATTTATATTTTAGACTTTGATAAAACATAGGGGAAATCTCAAAAGAGAAACAACGGTAATCTATTCTATATTATATATAAAGAAAATTATCCCTTTTAGTACTTTTGGGTTGAATTTTTCTTTCTAAAAATACCTTTAATTTTCAATTCAAATAACACATGTAACAAATAGATAAGAATAAATTTAAATATTAAAAAGATGTAACAAACACGATATTAATATATGTATATTTGTTTTTTTTCTTTATCATTTAAAACATATAACAAATTAGATGAATATATTTATACTTACTTTTTCATTATTCCAATCATACCTTTAAACAACTTTTTCTATAATAAAGATTGTTGTTCACATTAAAAAAAGCAACAAACATTTATATTTTTACTTTTAATAAAAACTAAAATTTCATAAAAAAAATACCGTTCATAATTTTTAAACTTTAGCCCAATAAAAAGAGCAGAGTGTGCCGGTCTTTCCGCTAGTGAATGATAAAAAAAAAAAACTAGCTGTATAAATAAAGCATCAAATATTTTTTTTAAAGGCTTAAATATGTCATTAGTACTTGCAGTTTTACCAGATTTTGACATGGATCCCTGTATTTTTTTTTGTTTGGCATTAGCCCTTATACTTTGTAATAATTTTGGTTTTAATCCTCCTGTTAAATCCAAGTTAAAAAAACAAAGCAAAGGTAATAATGAGCCATGTGGACTAATCATTCCACGTCACGTGGCACACTAAATGTCTTTGCACTTTTAACATTTTTTTATATTAGTCCCTGCACTTTAGCATTGGTCCTTAAACCCTTTATTTTCAATGATTTTATATGTTTTATTATTATTTTGTTCATTATTTTTATTGAGCATAATTATAAAAAAAAAATAAAGAAGGATTAAGCTCTAATTGTGTCACATATTTTCTTTCTCTAACATTCACCATCACCAACATTAACACCATGACAATAGATGAAAATTAACAAAGTAGATGAAAATTGAATTGCACATGACAGAGAAAACCCAAAAAAATAAAATAAATGCTCATGCAACGACTACCTCCAATGCACCTGCAACAGTTACTTTAAATGCACTTGTTTATTTTTGTAAGCCAGGAGAAAGGATACACATCAAGACGAAGCAATGACTTTCTAACTAGGTTAGCACTCCGATGAACCTCAATCCTATGCTGCCAATCTAATAATATTATTAAAAAAGGGAAAAAAATATACAAAAGGGAGAACTAGGCCAAAACCCTCAAACAACAAAGAAAAAGAAAGCAAAATAGCAGACTCAGAAAATTTGTAAGTAGGAAACCACGTCTGTCTCTATAAAAATGAAAATGTAAAGCTAGTGGTAGTTCAGTCAACCAAACAAAGTCCCGCATAAAATGGCCCATACTAATGCCCAAATTGCACATGTTACTAAATTATGCGTAGTGTTGCTTTAAATTATCATGATTAGGCTTATAAGATTGTATAATGTTGGTGATAGTATATGTTAGAGAAAGAAATTATGTGATACAATTAAAGCTTAATACTTCTAATCCATAAGTCCTAGCTCAACTAGTAAAATGTCGAAATTGTTAGGCCGAATGCCATGACTGGGGTTCGAACCCCGGTACCTCCATTTGTGTGTGTGAGTTTATAATGGCTTTGCCATTTCGTCTATCTAAAATAAAAAGCTTAATACTTCTATAATTTTATGACTTTGCCATTTCGTCTATCTAAAAAAAAAAGCTTAATACTTCTATAATTTTTTTTTTTTATAATTATTCTCAATAAAAACAATGAACAAAATAATAATAAAATATAATAATATCATTGAAAATATTTACAAAAAAGGGTTCAAAGACTAATACCAAAGTACAGGGACTAATATAAAAAAAATAAAAAGTCTTGTCCTGGACTGGGTTAAGGCTCAATCCGGCTCCGTTCGGGTCTGACACAAGTCCACTAAGCAGGTGATACCATATGATGGACACACCCTAAGATCCACCAAATTACGGTGAGGGCCAAGGGTCACACATAAGGTCCACAGTTGACCACACCTATAAGGCCAAGGGTAGCTCCCCAAGACCGAGGGTTACCCTCTTTCGTACTAATAAGTGTGATTGTTAGAATAAGGTTTGTCGTCAGTCAAGCCCTACCTAACCTTTATATATACCGAGGCTTTATCCTTAGGACAAAGTATGACACTTCTTACCCTAAACTTGTAATCTCTCTTCTTGAACCCCTTACCTACTTAGGTGTCAGAGCAAGTGCAGGTATACAACCCTCCATCATGGTCATTTATAATAATGTCATGTTTCACTCCAAAAATTTAAATATTTTTGTACATACATCAATTATACAAAATAGACACATACATCAAATGTACAACGAAGTACACACATAAGTTGTTTAATAACCCCACACCAATTAATACTTATAGACTAACATGTACAATCACAAACTCAAAATTAAAGCACTACATGATGAGGTTAGATAGTAACATTACTTGACAAATTTTTCGATAAATACTAGACAAACTTTAAAATAGATTTTTTTTGTGCTCCTTATCGACGAGCTTTTCTTCCTTAATAAGTTAGATATATACATTAAAGAGAGAAGAAATAAATAAGGTTCAAAGTAAAGCCAAAAGACATGGGTTAGACAAAATTACAAGAGGATTTATATACTAGTTCACAACAAATTATCCCACATATAATCCTCCCTTTCTGGGGAGTATAGTCTCATACCAGTGAAGTACTTAATGTAACAACCCGATTTTCGTTATTTAGTTTTTTAATTAATTTACGTGTATTTATGTATGCTTGTATGTGATTATTTACCCTTTGATGTATTTTCTCGAGTTTAGTGATTAGGAGGGTATTTTAGTCTTTTGACGAGTAAGGGTAAAATAATAATTTTGATCGAGAATTAATCGTAGCGTTTTAGTAAGAACCGATTGTTTAGTGATTTATTTGTTAGTTGTAGTAATTAGAATTAGTGTCGGTAGTTGCTAATTATTTTATTGTTAGTAAGATAGAAAACTAGTAAGTGGCGTAATTAGAATTGAGTCCAATTATTATTTTATGGGTTAGGCCCAATGGGTATGGATATATATTTCAACTTTAGAGAGAGAACTAGGGTTTAGAAACTTTGTTCATTTCAAAGAGGCAAAGAGGCTAGAAGGGGATTGGAGAGAAAACTTGGAGAGAGGAAGAACTTGAAGCTAGAGTGAAGCCTAGGAATCTCTTGTAGAAGATTAGAGGTAAGGGGGCTAGACTTTAATCATAATCTCTTTTCCTACCCCTTTCTCAATAAGTGATTATTTAATTAAGTGCTTTTGAAAATAAGTGATCATGTGAAATTTAGTGAATGAATTCATGTTTAATTGTTGATGATATGTTGGAATATGTGAATTTAATGGTTAAGTGTTGTTGATATTGAATTCATGTGTCAAAAATCATATGTATGAATATGTTGTGTTTTTGTGAAAGATGATGAATAATGAAGTTGTGGTTTGATGAACTTGGAATGAATTCATGAATAATTGTGTTGATGATGTTTGAAAACATGTTGTTGATGATTTGGTATGATGAATATGCCATTGGTGAATTGATGGTGAAAGTTGTTGTTGATGTTGAATAATTTTAAAAGTTTGGTGAAATTTTGAATTGAGACAAAATGATGTTTGATTCATGAGTTTTGAGCATTCTTGTGTATGTGTACATGACCTATAAACTTCATTTGGGACGATTTTTGAGTGTGGGAGGATCAAAATTGGAGTATTGGGGAAAAAGAGTTTTGAAATTCGAAGTTTTTTTTTGGACTGATGAGTGTCCGCTTAAGCGACGCCTAAGTGAACCTCAAGCGAACGTGCCTAGTTCATTTCTGGACGCAGCTCGCTTGAGCGAACCGTGAGCGAAGCGTAAGCGAACACAAATGTGGATTATGTCAAGGGTTCGCTTGAGCGAGCTGTAAGCGAGCTCCAAGCAAACACGCCCAGAACGCTACTGAGACCTGGTCGCTTAAGCGAACCAGTCTTCGCTTAAGCGAATCACACCCTGTTCAGCCACACTTGATTTTTCGTTTCGTGTACTTGGGAACCAATCCTAACTTCCTAAATGGTTTCTTTTGATTTATTTAATCATTACATGTGTACCTAATCGTTTGGAAACATCATTGGTATGGATTTGGACTTAGTTTCATAAATTGTTCATAACGTTTGGAAAATCGTCCAAGAACACGATTTTCTGAAAACTTATTTTCTCAAAGACAATGATGTGGGACTACTTATATATGCTGTCTAGATGATTAAATAAATGTTGTTGAACTATTTCTTTGAGAACTAAAATGTCTTGCTTTGAAAATGAACTATGTTTCGAAAGGTAACATTTTGAGATGAACTTCACGAATTTTGAGAATTCATAGTTTTTGGCCGATGAAATGCTTATTTGAGTATACCTTCATGCATATGTGATTAGTATACTTCCTTAGTAGAGGCAATGGAGTCATTTTGATTTCGTTTTGATTCATTGGTCTAAATTGTTAAAGTAGTGAATCATATCATACGAAACTAGTTGAAAATACATTCATTGAACTTTTCTACTTTGAAATTCTTCCGTGAATGAGATTGAATGTGAATATGTGTTGATGGTGATTATATTTGTTGTGTGCACACATGTTGATGGTGATTATATATGTTGAGTGCATATATGTTGACGGTGATTATATATGATGTGTGCATATATGTCGTTGGTGAAATCTTTTACATGCGATTGGTGGTGAATTATTGGTGTACGCATGTATTGGAATAAAATTGGTGTGGACTTATGAAATTACATGAAGTATGTATTGTTGTTGTCGAGTCCTAGTTCACACACAGTTGGTTTGGTGACTTTCATCTCCATGTTGGTGATTGGATACTTATGTATTCATTATTCGGGGTGTTTATTCGGGGTGATATGATGTGTTTATATGCATCGGGGCGACGGCCTCGGAGATGAAAGGAAATTGGTACCTCACATAGTTGAGTCGGTATAGTCACATTGTATGTTTCTAGGAAGAGTCATGTTTGTTTATGAGCTTGGTGCGAATACGTGTTGGTACTTTGTGTGCTTGATGAATGTTGTAATTGGAACCTTGTGCTTGGATATTCATTGTTGAGAATGTTTGAGTTCATGATTATTCATGCAAGATATTATTAATGATGCCTGCTTAATCCTGTTTGTTTTTTATTATGATTAATATAAAACTAACCTTTAGTGGTCTGTGGTGGACCGCCTACCTATTTGTATGAATGAGTAGACGGCGTGCAGGATTAGTGATCACATTGCTTTTGGTGAGTACTCGTGGTAGTGGAGCTTCATCCTTTTATGTTGCTCGTCGTGTCTTAAAGGCTTTGATCTAGGACGGCGTCGTTTTTATATTTTGGGATTTTATTCTATCTTGAGTTGTATCTTGTGGAGATTATTTATGTTGTTGGATTTATCTAATGTTGATGACATGACATTTTTGAGATGTTGTTGATTTTCCGCTGTGCGATTCTTCTGTCGAGACATTCATGCATGATTTACTTGGTGATTAATTGTAGGCGTGACGACTATTTTTTTATGTATTTATTTAAATTGCATGATTTATTGCTTAATTAGAAATAGGACGTTACAAGTTGGTATCAGAGCCATGTCGGTCTTGTCCGGACCAAAACCCGGTGAGTTACCTGTTGTATTCGAATGGTATGTTGAGTTACCTTCGATGCTTGTTGTGGTGTTTTGTTGTTATTCTTACCTGTTGCTTGGTTTTATTGATTAGAAGAGAGATGACTGACAGAAGTGGTAGGAACGATGATGCGATTGCAGCGGCTTTGTCTGTAGTGGCTCAAGCTTTGGCTCAGAATCAAGGGAATGGTGGTCATGGTCAGGAAGACCAAGGAGAAGCTGATGAGCGGAGACTTGATCGTTTCATGAGGAACAAACCGCCGACGTTCAAGGGAAGGTTCAATCCGAAAGGAGCTTTGACTTGGATGGAAGGCATGGAGAGGATCTTTCGTGCTATGGTGACTAATGATGACCAAAAGGTGAGGTTGGGTTGTCATATGCTTGTTGAGGAGGCCGAGTATTGGTGGACTAGTACCAAGAGGAGGATTGAGGCTAGTGGTGATGCTATCACTTGGGTGAGATTCAAGAATGAGTTTTTGAAGAAGTACTTTCCGGAAGATTTGAGAAACAAGAAGGAAGTTGAGTTCTTGAACTTGAAGCAAGGAGGTATGTCTCTTGCTGAGTATGCAGCTAAGTATGAGGAGCTTTTGAGGTTTTGTCCTTACATCAATGCGTACAATGCTATGGTTTCTAAGTGTGTGAAGTTTGAGAATGGTTTGAGGCCGGAGATCTATCAGTACATCTGTTTCCATGAGATTAGAGATTTTGACACTTTGGTGCACAAGTGTCATATGTTTGATGACGCCGGGAAGGCTAAGATGAATTACTACAAAGTTGTGAGTGACAAGAAAGGAAAGGGCCATGGAAATGGGAAACCGTACAACAAGGATAAGAACAAGAGGAAAGATGTTGGTGGAGGCGCCAAGATGAATGTAGCGGAAGTCAAGTGCTTCAAGTGTGGTGTCTTGGGTCATTTTGCTAGTGATTGTAAGAAAGGAGAAAGTTGCTACAAGTGTGGTCAGAAGGGTCACAAGTCTTATGAGTGTAAGAGGGACATTACTAGTTACAATTGTGGTAAAGCGGGTCATTTGAGTACTAAATGTACTAAGCCGAAGAAGGCGGCGGGTAAGGTGTTTGCTTTGAATGCGGAGGAAGTGGAGCAGCCGGATAATCTCATCTGAGGTATGTGTTTTATCAATAGTACTCCTTTGATTGCAATTATTGATACTGGTGCTACGCATTCTTTTATCTCGAGTTATTGTGTTGAGCGTTTGGGTTTGGTTGTGACTCTGTTGTTGCGTGGAATGGTCATTGATACCCCGGCCAATGGTTCGGTGACTACTTCCTTGGTGTGTACTAAGTGTCCCGTTAATTTTGGTTGTGTTGACTTTGAGTTGGACTTGGTTTGTTTACCGTTGAAGCATATGGATGTGAGTTTTGGAATGGATTGGATGTTGACTTTTGGTGTTAACATAAATTGTTTAACCAAGAGTGTGACATTCTCTAAACCGGTAGAAGAAGTAGGTGAGATGTTTTTATAGTTCCTCTTATTTTTTTAGTTTGAGTTAAGCTGAAAGAAGCTTTTTTCGATTAAGATTTGAGTTGTAACTTTAATATCATTTTTTCCGTTGCATTGCATATATTTTCTTACTATCATTTTTAGTTTTTATGACAAAGACAAAAGTGAAAATAGGCATGTTTCAAGACATAATGATTTTTTTTTAAGGCCATAACATGTTGTACTTTTCGTCGATGAGAATTAAAAAAAATGGCGTGTCATTATGCAACTTTAAAAGGAATACAAAGCTTAAAATGCATTAAAAGGTAACATAAAACCTCAAAGTAAAAACATGTCTCCATTGAGATATGCTTTGTCAGTGTTGTCTCCACTGCACTTCTCTTTGCGTACTCCTTTGTTGTTGTTTTTGAAGCAACACAAGTCAAATACTGCTTGGAATTCTGGGATGACGAGTTTAGCATCAGGGTACAAATGACATGGATGATGCAATTATTTTTATAAAAGTTTCTTAGACAAATAATTTATTTCAAATGGTTATGAGATCAGTTATCTCTCTTTTTCTCAAAATGAAATGCTTATGCAAAGGAAGTGGAGAGAAACTACTCATGTTATTGTTGAAAATGTGCAGAAAACAGTACTTCACTAATAAAATAATAGGGATAAGGGTGATACATTTGAACATTATTACACATTAAGAGATTTAGCACATTCCAACCTTGATGACAAGATTGTTTTCGAGGGGTGTTTTATTAGGATATAGTAAAGGCTGATTAGAGTAGTTTAAGTAGTTAAGAGGTACTTTTCTTAGGATACAATAAAGAACAAACTAAGAGTTACTAACTCTACGATACCATTCAACATTTTCCACATTTTTTAGGTTGATATGTTTAAATATAAATGATTCTCATATAAAGCTAATATTTTTTCTTTCTCTTCAACGTGTACAGAGATGCTTGCAAATGTGTTAATATTAATTTCGTGACTTTATATTTAATATGCAGATCTGCGTATCGGTGACGATGACTTGAAGAATGTGTGTTTGATTAAAATTGAAATGTTGTTTCAGGAAACCAGACGGTCGCTTACTGACTTCAAATCTATGCCCATGCCAAACGCAGCAGACATGCCAACTTTCACAAACAAGCTTATTGTTGATGAGCTAAATTACAACAAAGATGAACTGGAAAAGACACACACTGATATGTTACTGATGCTGACTGATGAACAAAGATGTGTGCATGACAAGATCATGGAGTCTGTTGGTTCTGACGACGGTGGTTTCTTTTTCTTATATGGTTACGGTGGTACTGGAAAAACCTTTATATGGAAAACATTGTCGGCTGCTATTAGATCAAAGGGGTTAATTGTATTGAGTGCTGCATCCAGCTGTATAACGGCTCTTCTATTATCATGTGGAAGAACTGCGCACTCGACGCTGACAATCCCTATTGAGATTAATGAGGCATCATCGCTTACGATGGAAAAGGATAGTCCTAGGGCAGACCTGGTGCGTGCTACAAAGTTGATAATTTGGGATGATGCTCCAATGATGCACACATGGTGTTTTGAGGCAGTTGACCGATCAATGCATGATATCATGTCCAAGAATGATCCCCTAAACGAGTTTAGACCTTTTGGTGGAATGACAGTAGTTTTAGGTGGTGATTTCAGGCATATATTGCCTGTTGTCCGAAAAGGATCGAGGCAGGATATTGTTGATGCATCAATAAATTCATCAAAGATATGTGCTTATTGTAATGTGTTGAGGCTTACTGTTAATATGAGATTGGGTGCATCTTCGGTACCTGCAGAGCAGGAAGAAATTGCGAATTTTGGCAAGTGGATACTCTCAATTGGAGACGGCAACGACGCTTCAGATGAGAATGGTGAAATGAAGGTAGAAATTCTTGAAGATTTGCTCATATCAGACACAACAAATCCGTTGATGTCACTTATAGACTTTGTGTATCCCGATTTGAATGATAACCTTGGTGACCCGCTATTTTTCCAAGAAAGGGGAATACTTGCATCAACGCTTGATTCAGTTGAGCATGTTAACAAATATATGATGTCACTGATTTTCGGTGAAGAGAAAGAGTATTTAAGCTCTGATTCTGGTTGTCGATCGGGCGAAAATTTTGATGTCCAGAGCGAGTGGTTCACAACGGAATTTCTTAATGGTATTAAGAGCTCTAGAATTCCAAATCACCTGTTGAAACTAAGGGTAGGATGTCCAGTTATACTTATGAGAAACATCAATCAGGCCAATTGACTGTGTAATGATACGAGGCTGACAATTACACATCTAGGGAAGAGCACGATAGCTGCTACCGTAATTACAGGAAAAAGGGAAGGTACCAGGGTATTCATTCCCATGATGAATCTTATTCCGAGTGATCCAGGACTACCCTTCAAATTCAGGCACAAGCAATTTCCATTGACGCTTTGTTTTGCAATGACAATAAATAAAAGTCAGGGTCAATCTTTATCTTGAGTGGGAGTTTATCTTCCTAAGCCCGTGTTCACGCATTGACAACTCTATGTCGCTGTCTCTCGAGTTACTTATAGAAAAGGTTTGAAGCTGTTCATCTTGGATGAAGATAATAACGTTTCGAAGGAGACCACAAATGTTGTGTATCGTGATGTTTTTCAAAAAGTATGATCATTGGTTATGTTTTAGAATTGTTGTTGCTATAATTTAGAAAACTAAAGTTGCGTATTGTTTGGAAGTCGTTTTTTTTTATTTCTTTGTAAGGCGTACTGGTCATTACATGACATGCAATTTCTATATAAGCAGATCCTCCTGCCATTGACTTTTAATTGATGCACTTTTCAGGTGTAACAATACGCGGAACTTTTTTTTTTACATCGTTGTTACCCTAAAATACAATATTTACATTAGACCATTGATTTTGTAAAAAGTAAAAACAAATAACAATCAACGTTTCTGTAGCACAAACTATATTTATAGACACCCGTAAAAAAAATTAACGTTTGCATTCACAGACTAGGTGTATACATCTGACACTAACTATTATATAAAAAAAATACAAATTTTTTAGTTTTTATGATTAATAAAATACATTATGTCAACAAATAATAATATACAGTATGTCGGCGAATTTTTGCAAAAATATTACATATGCTAAGTTTAACAATGAGTACATCTTATATTACATATAATTAGTATAAATTCAAATACTTTAATCGTTATGTGCAATGTTTAGATATTTCAAAATATATACAAAATTAAGATGATATTTTTTCCATGTCAAATTTAAATTATAACCACACTTATAACTTTAAGATAACATAATATAAAATCTATACATGTGATCAAAAAAGTTTTTTATTTCCTCATGCTTGGCACGGCTCACTATACTAGTTATAATTTTATTTAAATACTCCATAAGGTTATTAGTTAAATACTCCATAAGGTTATTAGTTAACTCTGTTACGTTGAGTTGACAAAATACATATTTATTAAATATTTTAAGTTGAAGTGGCATTTTTTAATGTGTCTAATGTTTTTTTTGCATAATTACCCCAATTAATCTTCAACAATTTTCAATTAATACAAATTTTAGTTTCGTATAAAATTGACATCTGATTTGCTCGCTATGAAGTTCGAAAAAATAAATTGAAAAAATTTGGTCTCGGTTTGCTTCTTGTTTAAAGTTACTACATACACAATCACAAAATCATCAACATATATCAATCTTTTACAAAAGACGCAAGATAAAAAATGTTGAAGTGTCAAGATTGGAATGAAGCATAATTGTATTTTCGCTGGTATAAAAAAAAATGCCACATCAAAAGATTAGAATGGAGCATAATATTACCAACTTGATCCTTCTCTCGATTCTCTGTCGATTGCATATTTCAAATACATGATAATTATCTCAACAAACAACCTAGCAGATAGTATCAAATTAATCATGAGAGAACACAATTTAGGTACATCCTCTTTCCAAATAATATCTGAAAGAACCTTCTAAATAATATGTTCTTGTTTCACTATAACTTTTTAAATAGGTTGCTACTTCATACATCTCATGACCGGTTTTTTCTCTTTTCTTTTCTTTTCCCATTAACATATCTTCGGTGGAATGTCAAACCCATAGGTGGCAATGTCTTGCTTCTTTTCAGCTCCAATGAGCTCACTCACTTTGAGTAAAGTTCACTTTAATTTTTTTCCTGCATCCATTAAATAAATAATTAGAATATGATCACCCTGCACAGTCTACTGGATATCAAGCCAAAAGCCTAGCAACACTGTTGTATCACACTTTTTATTATTAACTAATTTTTAAAATTAAACAATCATATGAATACTTAATATAAAAATACAAGATCCCATTTCATTAAATAAATCATATATGATACCTGAATAGATAGTCAAGAACAAATATTTCCACAAACATGCAACCCAACTTTGTGACAATGCTCTCATAATCCTCTTCAGTAGGTGTATTTACCTTTATTGGTTTATACTCTATACCAACAACGCTCTTAATTAGGGATGGAACATCATCACCAACAAATCCAATCCTATTTTCCTCAATTCTGACAAACTTAGCCGTAGTATTGTCGGCATTTATTGATTGATAACCGTTGTATAATATCTCCATTAGCAAAGGAGATGTCACAAGACCATTTACAAAGAAGCGGTTCACCAAAGCTTCCTTAATAACATCTTGTTTTTCCCAAAACATTTGGTCCTTTGAAATTTGGTCACTTTTTTCAATGAAAGTGCAGAATCTGCAAATATTGAAAGATCGTATTAATTAATTAGCAAACAAAAAATTTAAGGGAGAGTGTAACACCCTTTTTTTTTTTTTCCTCGAAGAACATAGCACGGGTTCAAAATTTCATTTCTCATAAATTAAGAGTATCACATTTAAAAGTCACAACATTTGTACAACATAAACTCCTACAAAAGCATCAAATACAAACTAAGACTCCTACAACATTTGTATTGTTGAGACTGATTTACTTAGCTATATTGTTCTTATCATGTAGCTAATTATTCCTACTTATTAGGAAGTGCTAGTGGAATTGACTTAGTCCTTCCACAATTCACGTTTCAGTTAGTGGAGTCATATTATTTAGGTGTTTTCATCTCTCCATAAGGATATTAAAAACCACTCGAATAATACTGTTAAATTCCCTTCTGTTTTACTCTTACATGTACATCATGGTATGTACATACAAAAAACCCTTAGGTTTTCTTATATCTAATATTTAGCTTGCCAACATATATTCTTTAAACTTGCAAGTTTTAATCGTTTAGGAAAATCATAACTTAATCACACAATTCGTCATTTTTATGTCCCATGGATACATACTTATAAATTTCCAAATATACATACTTACAGGGCTCTTAATAATATTACTACTTCAAATCTCTGTTGTTAATAGCGGCCGCTCCCGGCACGATCGCGGCCAAAAACAGCCTACCGCGTCAGAGCACAAAACGACTGTGTTTTAGTCTCTGTTGTCAAAGCGGAAATGCGGCGCGGCGCGGCCACCCCAAAAATTGATGCATGCGGCGCGGGGTGCGGGCACGTACCGGACGCTATTTCGGTGACGCGGACACTAATATATTTAATATTAAAATACTATACTGTTGAAAGAAAAAAAAACTAAAATACCTTAAAGATTACTCAAAATGTATTCCTAATTTGAAATAAAAGTCACAAGTCTTAAGCAAAACATAAAACATACTTGCAAAAAATACTAATAAAATTCAAGGAAACCAACACTTTAAGCCTCTATAGCTTAAAGTAACAAAAGTAAAAAACATTAACAATTAACAAGTTCATTAACAAATTCTGAAATCAAGAGATGAAGAGAGAACAAATATGAGTTCTACGATCAAAAGATGATGAGATGAGAAGAGGAGATGGATTTTTTTTGTATGTATGATGAAGAAGTTGTGTTTGTGGCTGTGTATATGGTTCTGATGGAGAGGAGTAATAGTTAAGGTTTAAAAATTACAAAAATGACCCTAAAAACGGTTTTATGTGAAAAGTATCGCGCCCGCTTTATACCCGCAATCGTGCCCGCTTCAGCCGCTTTCTCCAAATGCTCCGCGTTGGAGCACTGCGTAGCGTTTTGCTGTTTTTGGCCACTCCGCGCCGCGATTGCGCCGCGTTCGGCCGCTATTGACAATAGAGGTTTTAGTTTTTGGTGGTTGTTTCCGGTGAGATCTGTGGGGGAGAAAGAGGAAGGAGAAGGAAGAGGGTTGTTTCCGGTTAGAACCAGTGAGATCTGTGGGGGAGGAAGAGGAAGAAGAAGGAAGAGGAAAGAGAAAGAGAATGGACTGTGTATTGATTTGAAAAAATCACGTGAATAGTTGTACAAGCAGTTTCTGCTGCGCTGTAACACACCCACTCCACTACAACCTGTAATTTGTTGTTTTCCTTTCTTATCACTTATCAATTTTTTTAATTGAATCTTCTCTGTTTCATTCAATAATTTACATTGGTTTTTTTATTTTTATTTTCAATAATGATTAATAATTAATCGTTAATGTGATTTAAAAAAGTCACACTCATAATAATCATAATATTAATTTGTTTTACTAAATTAATAGTAATAATATTAATTTATCAAAAAATATATAGTATAATATATAGTTTTTAAATTAATAAGTATATACATTCTTAAATACATTGTTTAAGGTATTTTAATTTTTTTTTTTTAGCATTATGGTATTTACGTATATTGTTTAAGTATATTATTTAAGGTATTTTAATAGTTCTTTTTGTACAATATGATATTTTAACATTAAAAGTATTTAAGTATAATAGTATTTCCAATTCCGGTGATTGATGAGTTGTTGGATGAGGTTTGGGAAGCGGTAAAATTTTCAAAATTGGATTTGAAATCAAGGTATCATCAGATTTGATTCGAACGAAAGAGGGTGATATTCAAAAAACTGAATTTTGAACTCATGAAAGCCATTATGAATATCTCATAATGCCCTTTGGTTAACAAATGAACAGTGCACGTTTCAAACATTGATGAATGATATTTTTAAGCTTTTTCTAAGAAAATTTGTTTTGCTCTTCTTTGATTATATATTCGTTTATAGTGGGGACCCTCGAGCCCATCTTCTGATAGTACTTGATGGGTTGAGAACCAATGCAAAGAAGTGTTGTTTCTTTCTTCCTGCAGTTGGAACAACGAGATTTAAAGTAATCTATGTTGATCCTGTGAAAATTAAAGTAATGCAAGAGTGGCCTTGTCCCAAAGATCCTAAAGGGTTATGTGGGTTTCTCGGTTTAACCGGGTATTATAGAAAGACTGTTTCAAATGGAGTGAGGAAGCCCTCAAGGATTACAAGGCTTTTTTGGGTGTAAACCAGGTATCCTCTGCAGAGACTAATCCCTCGAGCCTTGTGGAACCCAAATGGGCGGCAAACTCTCCCAAAAGCGCTGCCCAATACTGAATTCGAACCCACGACCTTGGTTAAGCTAGAAGAGACTCATGTCATCTCATCTAAGTTCTCTTGAGTAGGATTACGAGACTTTGAAACAGAAGATGGATGAATTACCAGTATTAATTACGCCTAATTTTAACTAGCCCTTTGAGATAGAAATTGACGCATCAGGGATCGGATTGGGTGCAGTGCTGATGCAACAGGGAAAACTGTTGGCCTTCTTTAGCCAAGCACTGTCAGACAGAGGCAGATTAAAGCATGTGTATGAGAGGGAATTGATGGCATTACTTGTTGGGGAGCTATATATATCATACGCACTGACCATAAAAAGTCTAAACTATTTGCAGGAAAAGAGATTGTTGGATTGTGAACAGCAAAAAATGGGTGACAAAGTTGTTGGGATATGACTTTGAAACCAAATCCTAAAATAATTGGTCCCTTCCCAACTTATATCTAATTAACTAAGACATTCCTTCAAAAAAAAAATCTAATTACTCGTAGAAAAAAAAAGTAAAAAATACCTTGACCACTCATTTTTATCTTGAACCAGGCTCTTCAAATATTTTTGTATGAACTCAATAAATCTAGAACAACGGTCATCCACAAGATGCGTATATGTCAAAAAAATCTCAGCTCGATACTTCTTTACAAGGAGAGGCAGGAAGACATTTTCTCTGTGCATTAAAAACGATGATACAACAAGTTGCATGGAATTCAGTGATATGGTCAATATACTTGGTAATATGGTAAAAATTCTATGAGTATATTGACGAACAACAGTAGAATGAGAATGAGATTGAGATTTCTAATGCATACATAACGACTTACCCAAACACCTGAATCTGCAATTCTACTTTAACATTACCCTCAGCGTCAAGAAAACCTTTTTCAAAGGCACGCTCAACATCAAATACATCACTCGGGTGAAATTCATCAAATAAGTGGAATCGATCTGAATAAACTCAAATGAAATTAAAATAGTTAGTAATAGTAATGCTTTTTTAAAATAATAATAATAATAATAGTATTTTTATTTAAAAACCTACCTGAAGAATAAGTTAGCTGGTAGTCAAGGGGGTGAATTATCGCTAATGTATCAAGTGCATAAAAGTTCAACTTGTCTTTGTGAGCAAATAACTTAAATCGCAATGAGGTTCCCATTCGACAAACGGTGAAAGTCCTGCATTGGCATAACAATCTTCACAATTGTTCACTCTTGAATATATAATAAAATAGAAAATTAAGAAAGTTGCATACCATTTATACTCTCCAAGTTCAATGAGTACAGAGTATCCAGAAATTGGCTTTATTGTCAAGAATGTTTTCTTATATAGTTTTGACACATTATTTCCATCTTCAACAATGTTATGGGATTCCAAAAGATCCCGAATTTCATTACGAAATGTTATTCTCAACCTGCGTACTGAGATTTGAGAGAGGAAAATAAGCATGAGTATATTAAGGAGATCTTCTTGCTATGTTCAAAGAGATGCTTACCACTTTCGTCCTCCACCTCCACATACAAAGCAACAACATTTTCTTGTGCTTCCGCGTACAATTCAGTGACCGCTTTTTTCAATGCACATGCAACATACTCCTCTTGTTGTTCCGCAATTAATTCATCAATCTTCTCTTTCAAAGTAGTAGCAATAACCTCATGCTTTTTTAGGGCACACATAAACAAGTAATTAAGCAAAGCTCTCACTCTATCCAGAAAAGGCGTATCCTCTTCCAAATCTGCTGCAATCGATTCATCATTTTGCTGCACCCACAAACAATTTCTAGTAAGTAGTTAACAAAATAAGAAAAAACCATCTATTTACAGCCAAAATCAAGTTTACGGTTTGCTTATTCTCCTCTACACATTTATCATTTTTCTTTGGTTTAGCCTACAAAACAAGTTTTTTATTTTATTTTCATAAACATATAAAAATGATGATAAACATATATGTATGACACACCTTTTTTTTTCCTTTTTTCTTGGACTTCTTTTTAGTTTGAATGAGCCCACTTTGAGTAAAGTTTACCTCAATTTTATTCCTGCATCCATTAAATAAATAATTAGAATATGATCAGCCTGCACGGTCTGGATATCAAGCCAAAAGCCTAGCGACACTATTGTATCACACTTTTTATTATTAACTAATATTTTTAAATTAAAAAATCACACGAATAATTAATATAAAGAAACAAGACCCATGTCAATAAATAAATCATATATGGTACCTGAATAGATAGTCAAGAACATATATTTCCACAATCATACAACCATACATTGTGAGATTTCTTTCATAATCCTCTACAGTACGCGTACTTACCGTTATAGGTTTATACTCCATACCAACAACACTATTAAATAGGGATGGAACATCACCAACCAACCCAAACCTATTTTCCACAGTTCTGACAAACTTGGCCATAGTATTGTCAACATTTATTAATTGATAACCATTGTATAATATCTCCATTAGCAAAGGAGATGTCACAGCACCATCTACAAAGAAGTGCTTCACCAAGGCTTTCTTAATAACATCTTGTTTTTCCCAAAACATTTGGTCCTTTGAAATTTTGTCACTTTCTTTTATGAAAGTACAGAATCTGCAAGTATTGAAAAATCATATTAGTTAATTAGCAAACAAAAAATTTGAGGGAGTGTGACGCCCTTTTATTTTTGTTGAATAACAAAATATGGGTTTCAAAATTTCATTTCTCATAAAGTAAGAGTATCACATTTAAATTCACAACATTTGCACAACATAGACTCCTACAACTATATTGTTCCTATCATGTAGATGCCTAGAGTCCTTACTCATTCCACCATATATTAGTAAAATCAAATGCAAACCATATACATATATAATTAAAGAATATAACCCACTTGAGTTGGCCTAGTGGTATTGGCTTGGGACCTTGGAGTTTGTTTCTCTTCAAAGTCTCAAGTTCGATTCTCTCCGGTGCCAATTTGAGTGGGCTAGTTTAGCTTCTTCAACAACAAAAAAAATTTAACAATATAACCTAAGTTCGTAGAAAAAAGTAAAAAATACCTTGACCACTTATTTTTATCTTGAACCAGACTCTTCAAATTTTCTTTTGTCTTCTCAAAGAATGTAGAACAAATGCTGTCCAAATCTGTCGTATACGCCAAAAAAAGCTCAATTCGAAACTTCCGTTTAATGAAAGGCGGGAATATGTTTTCTCTGTGCATTAGAAACAATCACACAATGAGTTGCATGTAATGCAGTAACACCTAATGCCTATTATTGATCAAGATACTTAGTAATATAGTTAAAATTCTATGAGTATGTTGACCAATAACGATAGAATGATATTTCTAATGCACACATAATGACTTACCCTATCCTTTGCATCTGCAAATCTACTTTGACATTACCCTCAGCGTCAAGAAAATCTATTTCACATTCAGCCGCAAGCCCAAATACATCGCCCGTGTAATCCTTAAGAACGAAGCAAGATACATCTGAATAAACAAAAATGAAATAGTTAGTATTAGTAATTCTTTTTTAAAAAACAATAACTTTATTAAGAAACCTACCAAAACAATCAGTTCGCCCGGGGTCAAGGGGGAGAGTTACCACTGTGTAATCCTTACGAACGAATCTAAATGCATCTGAATAAACTCAAATGAAACAGCTCGTATTAGTAATTCTTTTTTAAAAAACAATAACTTTATTAAAAAACCTACCAAAACAAACAGTTCGCCCGGGGTCAAGGGGGTGAATTATCGCTAATGTGCACAGTGCATAAAACTTCAAGCTTGGGTTGTTGTCTCTGGCAAATAACTGAAATCGCAACGAGGTTCCCGTCCGATGAACTATAAAAGTCCTACATTAAGAATACAAATCTTTACTTATATCTTTACAATTATTCACTCTTCAATATATAAATAGAAAATTAAGAAAGTTGCACACCATTTATACCCTCCAAGGACAATGACTGAGGAAAATGCTGGGTCTAATCCAGAAATTGACTTTGGTTCCAACAAAATTTTTGAATATATGTTTGACACATCATTACCAGGTTCAACAATGTTAGAGGATTCGATAAACTCCCGAATTATTCTTCTAGACCTGTGCGCTGAGATTTGAGAGAGAGAGAGAGAGAATAAGTATGAGTATCATAAGGAGATCTTGTTGCTATGTTTAAAGAGATGCTTACCATTCTCTTCCTCCGCCTCCACATACAAAGCAGCAACCTTTTTTTGTGCATCCATGTACAATTTAGTGACAACTTTTTTCAATGCACGTGCAACATGCTCCTTTTCTTTTGCAATTAACGCATCAATCTTCTTTCTCAAAGTAGTAGCCATAACATCATGCTTTGTTTGGGCATTTATAAACAAGTCATTAAGCTTAGCTCTCACTGTATCCACAACAGAGGTATTCTCTTCCAAATCTGCTGCAATCGACTCATCATTTTGCTGCACCCACAAACAGTTTCTAGTAAGTAGTTAACAAAATAAGAAAAACCCATCTATTTACAGCCAAAATCAACTTTACTATTTGCCTATTCTCTTTTGCACATTTATCATTTTTGTCGTTTTGCCTTTTGTTTTTTCTGTTATACGTTGAGTTTTTTTTTTTTTTTTTTTATCCTAAACGGATAAAAATGATGATGAACATATATGTATGACAAACCTTTTTATTTCCTTTTTCCTTAGACTTCTTTTCAGTTTGAATGAGCTCACTTTGAGAAAAGTTTACCTCAATTTTTTTCCTACATCCATTAAATAAATAATTAGAATATGATCAGCCTGCACAGTCTGGATATCAAGCCAAAAGCCTAGCAACACTATTGTATCACACTTTTTATTATTAACTATTTTTTTAAATTAAACAATCACACGAATACTTAATATAAATAAACAAGACCGAAGTCAATAAATAAATCATATATGGTACCTGAATAGATAGTCAAGAACAAATATTGCCACAGTCCTGCAACCCAACTCTGTGACAATACATTCATAATCCTCCTCAGTAGATTTGTTTACCTTCATAGGTTCATACTCCATATCAACAACACTTTTAAATAGGGATGGAATATCACCAACCAACCTAAACCTATTTTCCTCAATTGTGACAAATTTAGTCGTAGCATGGTTAGCATTGATTGATTCATAACCATTGTATAATATCTCCATTAGCAAAGGAGATGTCACAAGACCATTTACAAAGAAGCGGTTCACCAAAGCTTCCTTAATAACATCTTGTTTTTCCCGAAACATTTGGTCCTTTGAAATTTGATCACTTTTTTCAATGAAACTACAAAATCTGCAAATATTGAAAGTTTGTATTAATTAATTAGCAAACAAATAATTTAAGGGAGAGTATGACATCGGTTTTTTTTTGTTGAATAACAAAACATGCGTTTCAAAATTTCATTTCTCATAAATTAAGAGTATCACATTTAAAATTCACAACATTTGTACAACATAGACTCCTACAAAAGCATCAAATACAAACTAATGACGATTGTCTTGGAAGTACAAAAGTGAAGGTGTTACTTGTTGGGGAGCTATTTTAATCATACGCACTGGCCATAAAAGTCTAAAGTATTTGCAGGAAAAGAGATTGTTGGATGGTGAACAGCAAAAGGTGGGTGGCGGCAATGTTGCTGGGATATAAGTTTGAATAAGACATGCTAGACATACAATAACATATGTTCCTAATATTTATTATTGTTTTTTGTTGGTTACGGGCGACTAATGACGAGATGCTTACTCGTTCCACCATATATTAGTAAAATTCAAATGCTAAACCATACACATATATTAAATTAAATTAACAATATCATGTAGGTTTGTGACGTGACTCTTTTGTCAACTCCATAATAATTAATAAAATATCATTTTCAACTTACTCGTAGAAAAAAAGTAAAAAATACCTTGACCACTCATTTTTATCTTGAATGAGACTCTTTAAATTTATTTGTGTGCTCTCAATAAATCTAGAACAACGGTCGTCGACAAGATGCATATGCTTCAAAAAAAGGTCGTCTCGATAATTCTTTACAAGGAGAGGCGGGAAGACATTTTCTCTGTGCATTAAAAACAATTATACAATGAGTTGCATGGAATTCAGTGATATGGTCAATATGCTTAGTAGTATGGTAAAAATTCTATGAGTAGAATGCAACTTACCCAAACACCTGAATCTGCAATTCTACTTTAACATTACCCTCAGCGTCAAGAAAACCTTTCTCAAAGGCACGCTCAACATCAAATACATCACTCGGGTGAAATTCATCAAATAAGTGGAATCGATCTGAATAAACTCAAATGAAATTAAAATAGTTAGTAATAGTAATGTTTTTTTTAAAAAAATAAATAATAATATCCTTATTTAAAAACCTACCAGAAGAATAAGTTGGCTGGTAGTCAAGGGGGTGAATTATCGCTAATGTATCAAGTGCGTAAAAGTTCAACTTGTCTTTGTCAGCAAATAACTTAAATCGCAAAGAGGTTCCCTTTCGACAAACGGTGAAAGTCCTGCATTGGCATAACAATCTTTACAATTATTCACTCTTGAATATATTGTTAAATAAGCTTGGATCTCATCCCAAAAGCTATCTCAAAGGAGGAGGAGAGGACTCAAGCATATTTATACAACAAACTTCAATATATATAATAAAATAGAAAATTAAGAAAGTTGCATACCATTTATACTCTCCAAGTTCAATGAGTAAAGAGTCATATCCAGAACCCGTATTTATATTTAGTGTAAACACTGTTTTTTCATATAGTTTTGACACATCAGCAATCTTATGGGATTTCAAAGGTTTCCAAATAGTCTTACGATCGTTGATATATTTAAAGAGATCCTTGCCATTTTCTTCCTCCGCCTCCATCTTTCTTTCAAAATCAAAAAATTGTATGAAATTTTCTCCTGATGAAACAAAACCCTATCTTATACAACCAATACACTATAACATGAAATTGATAAATAGAGATTATATATAACAAGATTCAATTCAAGAGCTCAATACCTGCTGTGTTGCTGCGTTGTCGCCGCTTCTCTCTCTACTATTACGATCGGATTTGCTAAAAAAAAAACCTAGTATTAGGATTTAGGTGGATTTATATATTTATTTGTTTTATAATTTGGAGTGGGCCGTCTTTTTGCTATTGCTTTATCCTTACGGTGGCTTGTTTGTTTCATAGTGTGTTTTTTCTTATGGTATTGATCCATTCATTTGAGAGTATTGAACTTGTTCCTGTTGGCACACTACATTATCCATCCTCAAAGCTGTGCATTATTTTTATTGATACTTATTGTTGTTGGAGTATCAGATACAGCTTATATAAAATGCAAATCTTCACTTCTAGCTAAAATAGGATAATCACAACCTAGTAGTGTTTTTTTTCACTGTTAATTCACCGATACTGCATGTCTTGTTGTGTAAAATCTTGGCTTTATTTTTCTGTACATTAATCTATATGCTTTGTTTCATTTTTTTTCTTCCATATATCTATACATTAATCATGATTTTTTTTTCTTTTTTACGTTCTGCTTTTCTTTCTATATGCTTTGTTTCATTTTTTTTCTTCCATATATTTATCATGGCCTCGTTTTATATATAAATATGTTTGTTGTAGTTTATTACATGTCTATATGTAATTGTAGTATAAGAGTTATATAATCTAGAAATTAATTTTATGCGACTAGATGGATCATCAAGATCAGGAAATTGCTATCAATAGATGGTTTGATTTGCGCCGAAGAGCTATCACTACAAGAAACTTGTCATTTAGCAACGACAGAAACCGTTGGTAAAGGTCTCAAAAGCCGTTGGTATAGGTCATAAAACTTATACCAACGCTCACCTGCTACCGTCTAGGATACTATGCTTATACCAACGGCAAGAATGCCGTCCCAATAGCTTATACCAACGGAAAATTAGCTTGATGCTATAGATTTTGGAGCTATAGCAACAGCATTTTATACCTATTAAATAGTTTTAGTCAACCTCCATATCCGTTGGTATAAGACCAAAATGTCTGTTGCTATAGGTTCTCTTTCTTTTTCTTTTTTTTTTAAATAAAATTCACCTTAATATAAATATTTTTTAATAATAATTAAATTTTCACAATAATTCCTGACAAAAAATAATATATTCGGCTATACTTTTTTATTGCACTACACAAAATCTAAGGTAACATCAAAGAAAATTTCAATTATATGATCAAAGTAGTAAGTCTTACAAACATATCAAAATAACAAAATAATGTCAATTTTATATAATAATATGAACTTAATCAATTTCATGAGCTAACACTAAATATTGTTCAAATCAAAACAGTCATGGTTATTGTCCAGAAAGTTTTCACTTTTCTTAATCCCAAATTTTCATGGAAATCAAAACCAAAAAGACCTAGAATTATCAATTTCATAAATAAATAAATAAATCTAAGGCATGAAAATTTCGTAAACCCTAATTCCCAAATCATAGAACAAATTGTGAAAGAATAAACATACCTTTGTGGGGAGAATGAGTGACAAAGAAAGTGAGTGACGGAGGTTCCGAGAGCTATATCTGTGCGAGTGACAGCAGCAAGTGAGTGAGAAGGTTCCGGAGATTCAACATCAGTGTGGAGGCAGAAACTTTGTAGAAATTGATTAAAGTGGGCGGAGGAAGGTTGGAGTGGCAGAGTAACAGCGGCGAAAAGGTTTGATGAGGGAGGGAGGTTCGAGTGGCGCGCGGAGGCAGGAAAAGAGAGAAGATGGTTCGATTGAAGAGAGAAAGTGAGAAAGGATATAACTATTGACTTAATTAATAGATAGATTTAATTTAGTAATTTATAATTAATATTAGTATTAATATTTAATTAATTATTATTAATTATTAAAAGAAGGAAAGTTGATTCACAAAGAAAATAAGGAAAAGTTTTTATTTTAACAAAAATAAGAAGGAAAAATTTCTAAGTCGAGTGGTCAACAAACCGACTTAAGCAAATGACTTCTTAGGTCATTTGGTTAACCTAAAGACTTAAGAAATTAATTATCAATATTTTCTTTTCATTATTCATCAACCTTAAGTCGGGTAACTCTTATAACCGACTTAAGAAAGTTTAAAAGAATTGCAAAAATGTCACCGCGTCACTTGTTAAGACGGGTGGCAGCGCGAACCGACTTAAGCATGATTTTAAAAAGTATTTTTTGTACTAGTGTTTGGAGCCAATGGAATATTAGGTGAAAATGTTTGGCGCTTTTTCATTCTTAATTCTTAACCTATAGCAACGGGGTATTGAAACATCAGTTGCTAAATTTTATCTATAAAAATAAGTTTAACAAATTTAGCCGAACAATGGCCAATTTACATTTAGCAAATATTTGATTCCAAGTGATAAGAGGATTAAAATAAATTAGTGACTAACGGCATAATCAAATGTCAATTTTTCAAAGTTATATGAATATATGTATATATCGAATACTTGCCTTGTTTCCATCCTCCAACATTAGTGTCAGTAAGGACATACACATTAACATAAAAGGGATTTTAGAATATATTGATATGAGTATTTAACTAAAATCATAACTATTCTGACTATACTAAAATTATTCTAACTCAAGGGTTATAAATTATATGGCATAAGTTTACTACCCAAAAATGGAGGGTTTACTATCTAAAGGAACTCACCTTATAGATTTCTGATAACTTCTTAACCACGGGCTCAAGCAATCAGACCTCGCCATAATCCGTACAAGCATCCTTTACACCAACATGAAAACAATTGCTTCAGCTCAAAGTCTACAACAGTCCCCAAACTTCAAAATCGTCTACAGAATTTAATACTGGACCATAATCAGTGAAACTGGTACCAAAATGTCGGGCATTACGTTAGCTAACCATAGCAACAAAGTTCACTGAATTCCAAGCTACATAGAAAGAGTTATTACCGTTTTAGTGAAACCTTGTCCCAAACCCGTAACCAGAATCCAGCAGAAATTACCAATCTTCAAATGCTTTTTCCGAATCCGTTTCTAATCCAAATCATACGAAATTTATATCCGATTTGAAGTGAATTGAATGTAGAATCTAAAAATCCAGCAAACACGTTTCTGTCAGCTTTCTAAAACATGTTATTCACCAGTTAAGCACTTCTGACTGTTTGTAAAATAGCTTAACCGACAACTTATGGCTTTTAGCTTCTAGCTTTTCATTCCAAACAGCAACAACGACAATTCTGATACCATTAACGGTCCAAAATAAACAATCATTCACATTCAAATGCTATATCTCAATCTCATTTTCTAACATCTCACACAAACACCGAAGGTGGGAACCTCTGAAGCATGGGTACTCCAATTTGCAAAACGTACCCGTACCGGGTACTACGTGGGTACCGGTACTCGTACGGTACACGTACGGTACGCACCCATGACGCACCAATTTTTTTTTTTTTGTTTTCAAACCTTGGTACGGTTATGGTACGGCGATGGTACTCTCAGGATACACATAACCGTTTTTTTGAGAAAATGAGGCTTTTCATGAGAATTTATAGTAATTATATTTTTTTTTTGTTTTTTCATGAGAATTAATAGCAATTATATTTTTTTTATAAACTCAAACCGTTCAAGAGCCACAACAACATTTACTAGACTCTGAAACTGTTGCTACTTACTTAATGTCCTGTCTGCCAATAGTTGCAAAAGTAGAAAAGTCGTCTAGCACTTAAGCCTTTTCTTGTATCTTCTTGTCTTCCTTTTTCGTATTCTATAAAAGTCAATCCTTCCTTTTTCGTATTCTATACTAGTCTTTTTACTTTAGATGAGGAATGAAATAGTGATATTGACACTATTGGAGTGTAATTTTTCGTATTCATGCATATATATTAAGTTTTATCCCGTACTTTAGTTTTTCAATTTGGATGTTTTAGCGTCGTAATTTTTTTTGGTTGAATATTTGTCGTGATTTGAGCAACATAATTTCCTCGTGCTATGTTATTTTAAATAAAAAAAATAAATTATCCTAACGTACCCGTACCTTTGTTTTTTGAAAAATGCCGTATCCCGTACCCGCACCCGTACCCGTACCGGGTACCGTACCCGCACCCGTGCAACACAGGTGGGAACTAAATTAGAGAACTTACATTTGATTAGTCTGAACCCTTTCCAAGCTTCCACACCCAAACTTAGGACCCAGTCACTGATCTGTGTTTCTTGTTCCTCTACCGGCTCCTAAAAGCCAACAATCCACAATCAAGTCAGCAATACGTGCATACAACCACTGAAGCTTGAAGAATCAACATTTCAAGTATGAGAAAGGAAGTGATGATTCGGCCAGCAAGGAAGAAGAAGAGAAGTAGGAGTTTAATACATAAATCACACTTTAAATCATCCAAGATTCATGATAGAAAGATTGCATGCTTAAAGGGTTTGGAGCTTAATTGAATTTTATGAGATTAGGGGTGAAGAGAGTGAAGCCGAGAGAGATGGAAAGAAGGGAGAAAACTTCTGATTTTCTAAACTTAGAGAGAGAAAGATCATGAGGAAATGAAATAATAGGGACATGATACACTTATATACTGTCTGCGTGCAAGTACCAAAATACCCATTGTCTTAAGCGTGTTTATCCTCTGATACGTTTAATTGGTAATAATTCAATACTGATGAGTGGGGTATTACATGAGCAATAACCGATTTTGAGAAAACTAATTGAAGGAGATTATAAGAAAAGCGATTATGATAAAAGCGATTATGTTTTGGAGCCAATGGAATATTTGGTGAAAATGTTTGGCGCTTTTTCATTCTTAATTCTTAACCTATAGCAACGGGGTATTGAAACATCAGTTGCTAAATTTTATCTCTATCAACTCTTTTTTCTGCAGTTGCTAAAAGTGACCGTTGCTATATGGCAAACTTCTTGTAGTGTATAGCTCAGCTTATGTGTGCTGTTGTCTTTTGTTATATTCGAATCTCTCGTAAAAAAAAAAAGTTATAGTATGAGCTCTCAGAGAGAAAGGGTGCGTGAAGAAGTAATGTATCGACTTAGAAATAGTGAAACTAGTAGAAATATAATAAGAATGGGTCCTCAAACTTTTTTAAAGTTATGCGATATGTTAGAAAGAGAAGGGGGCTTACGACCTACAAGATGGTCAAGTGTGGAAGAACAAGTTGCAAAATCACTTTACATACTAACCCATAATGCTAAAAATCGTGAAGTCAACTTTTGGTTTCGTCGTTCGGGTGAGACAATTAGCCGTCATCTCCATCAAGTTTTGAAAGCTATTCTTGAATTGGAAGAAAAGTTTATCGTACAACCTGATGGATCAACGATCCCCTTGGAAATTTCTAGTAGCACTAGATTCTACCCATATTTTAAGGTACATTTTTATATTAATAAAATATTAACAAGACTTGAATAAATTATATATATATATATATATATATATATATACAGAAAAATACTATATTGTGTCAGGATTGTGTTGGTGCTATAGATGGAACACATATACGAGTCAAGGTATCTGCAAAAGACGCCCCTCGTTATCGTGGTAGGAAAGAGTATCCAACACAAAATGTTTTAGCAGCGTGCACTTTTGATTTAAAGTTCACGTATGTGCTTGCGGGATGGGAAGGCTCCGTCTTTGACTCAAGAATAATAAAGAATGCATTAACACGAGAAGAAAAACTTAAAATTCCTCAAGGTAATATAAGAATCAACATAAAGTTATAACTACTTATATTATATACTTCAAACTATCACATTTATTATTTACCTTTACTATAGGAAAATATTATCTAGTTGATGTTGGCTACATGTTGACAAGTGGACTTATTATACCTTATAGAGGAGTTCAGTATCACTTGAAAGAATTTTCGGCAAGAAATCCACCCCTAAATTATAAAGAATTGTTTAATCTTCGGCATGCGTCTTTACGAAATGCAATTGAAAGAGCCTTTGGTGTATTAAAAAAAAGATTTGAGATTTTATCAAATTCAACAGAACCCACTTATGGAGTCATAGCTCAGAAATTAATCATTTTTGCATGTTGCATTCTTCACAATTGTCTAATGAGCGCAGAACCAAATGAAGACCTTATAGCTGAAGTAGATGCTGAACTTGCAAATCAAAATGCATCCCATGACAATCATGAGGCATCAAGAAGTGATATGGATGAATTTGCTCAAAGTGGAATTATAAAAAATGGTGCAGCCCATCAAATGTGGTCAAATTATGAAAATAATGGTCAAACCTAAATGGATTACATTGCAATTTATATTATTATTTTGATTTTGGTTGTTCTTTGATGAAGTAGTACTGAATTTATTAAATTATGGTGTTTATTATATATGTGTGTGTTTGGACTAAATGTATATTTGAAATTGATGTCAAGTGAATGATATTGGAACTTCATGTTAATTATATTTATTAATGTAGTTATGTTATAATTGACCATTTTCATAGATTGTGACATCGAAAAAGCAATTTTCAACCAACAATGGTAATTCTGGGGCTTTGACCTGGAATAAAGCCATGGATGATGCTCTTGTTGATGCTCTCAAGCAAGAATTTGAAAAAGGTAACAAAGTTAACGATACCTTTACGTCAATAGCATATAACAATGTTACAGATGAACTCATGAGATTGTTTGGTGACAAAATTGATAAGGTGAAGATACAAAATCGTTGGAAAACTTTGAAAAGAAACTACAGTGAGTATCACGAAATTTTTAAAGGTGGTATGAGTGGGTTTTCTTGGAATTCAACTACACAGTTATGGGATGCGGAAGAACCAGTTTGGGCTGCTCTAATTGAGGTAAATTTTGTAAATCTTGTATTTTGAAATATTTTTTTTATTGATAAATTTTTTTACAGCTTGTGTCAAACTTACTTTTTAGTCGAAACCAAAAGCGGCACATTGGAGAGTTGATTCATTTCCAAACTATAAAAAGATGTCAATACTTCATGGGCCTAACCGAGCTGATGGAGATGAATCTGGAACTTTTAAAGAGACCAGAAAACGAGGGGCATCGATCACCGAGGAAGATTTTGTTGAAACTATTCAAGATATTGATGACCGTGTTGCTCGGAATGAGGTAACTTTGGAGAGCTTTGATGCTCCTGATTATGACTTTACTTTACCTGAAACACAATCATATGATCCTTCAACCATGGCAAGTGGTGGAAAAAGGAAGAAATTGAAAGTGGCTAAGAATAAAGAGACATACAATGATATTATTGAACTTAAAGAGTCAATGAAAGTGGTTGCAAAGGCACTCAGAGAAGGAAATGTTGCAATACGGGTGTAACGCCCTCTTTAATTATTTAATTATTTTATTAGATGATATGGTATATGTTTATATATTATATGAATTTTGATGATTATGTGACGTATTTGTGACGTATATGTGACATATTTGTGACGTGTGACGTATTATTATTTTATTGTTTAATAAAATAATATTAGTGATGTTTATATGAATATTTATTTGGTAAATAAATAGATTTGGTGGAAAAAGATAGAATTTTAAGAGATGGGGTTATATTTATAATTAAGAAGAGTTGTGTGGGTTAAGAGGAAATTAATTAAGTTGGGAGGGAGTATATAAGAGAAGTAGGTTAAGAGAGGAAATATTTTAAGAACGCGTACAGACATTTAGAGAAGAAGAAAAGGCACGTGAAGAGAGAAGAGAGGCTAGGCTGCTTTCTACACAATTTTTCCAGGTAAGGGTGAGCCTAACTTCAGTAATCTTAATGTTAAATCATCTGTTCTTGATTAGCTTAGAGATTGGGAAGAATTGAGAGAGGTTTTGAGAATTAGGGTTTGATGAATTTGATGGATTTGATGTGAGAACGTGTTGCATTGCTGTAGGAACTTGTTACAGAACCTAGATTATTCCCTAGGATGATATTGCTGATGAATTAGAAGCTTAATTGGAGAGAATTGGCAGGTTTTGGTGAGTTTTGGTCTGAACCCGTAGTGGTTCTGAGATCGCTCGCCGTGGTGAGTAACCCTTGGTTGCTCGCGAGGCGAGCAGTATAGCTCGCCGTGGCGAGCTTGACCCTTAAACTTAGGATTTTTGCCAAACTTTAGATGGTTTTGAGTGCCCTCATATTTATAGAGATGACCTGTGAAGTTGGTTTGGTCAAATTGGATTTAGAGAGCTTAAAAATGAGGATTTTTGGTGAAAATGTCAAAAAGGCCGAAGCACCCAGGATTTCTCGCCCCCAACTCGCCTTGGGCGAGTGAGCTGATGTGAGTACTCGCCTGTGGCGAGCAGATGTACTCGCCGTGGCGAGTTAGATGGTTTAGGACTGTTTTTGTTGTTTTGCAAGCTGTTTTGCATAGGACGTTTAGAGTACCCCTTTGGGTAGAGTTAGTGCTGTTCTATACCCTTAGATGAGTTATGTAAAGATGAATGATGATGGTTCTATTAGGCCATTGATAAATGATGTGTTGTTGAATATAAGTGATGTATGAGTATGATGCTATTTGAATAAGATGATGTTATGTGTTGCAATGTGTATGTATGATGAGATGATGTTCTGCCATGTAATTATTATAACTGCATGTGTCAGTCTTGAAAATGTAATGATGTTGAGACGGTGTATTAAGTTGTTAAACGACGAGTCCATGCATTTGCATATTTATGAGACGGTGGAGCTTTATGCTCAAAGCGACGGTGGAGCATTTGCTCAAAGCGACGGTGAAGCATATTAATGCTATAATCATATGGTACCACATGCATGATGTTGAGACGTTAGGTGTTGCATTAGTCGAGTCAATTGTGACATATATGAGATGATGTTCTGAGACGTTGATACTTGATATGATGTTGTTATGATGTTGTTATGATGATGCTTATGATGATGCTATGATGTGCTTTAATGTATATGTGATGAATTGGATATATGATTTGTTAATCTTGACTTATGATTTATATATTAATATTATTGTTGTGAATCTCACCCCTTCTGCTGGAATTGCCGCCTTGTGGGCAAGTGCAGGTACCCAGTCTTAGATGCGTTGATGCGAGGATGTGTGAAGTAGGGTTGCTCTGATATGTAACGGGATGAGGTCTTTTATAGAGTCTATTCCTTATGTATCATGTTTGATTAAGTGCTGACTTTTAGTGATGTTGAAACAATAATGTTTTTGAGACGTTTAATGGCTTTTAAGCCAAGACTATTTATGAGATGAGACTATTTGAATTCCGCTGCTTGACTGAATGTTTTGTAATTTGATAGATTATTATCTAAATTGTTTTTAAAGAAGAAATGTGACACTCCTTTATGATGATTACTCTGATATATGATTTATTTAATGAAATTTTTAAGATGGGAATTTGGGGTGTTACAACGGGAAGGAAATGAAATAACGAGAGAACGTCATAAACACGAGTTGCCTCCAATTTCAGGAGAAGAAACTTGGAATTTATTAAAGGAGTGTGGATGTGACCCAAATTCATTGCCTAAGATATATCGTGTTGTCATGAAAGATGTAGACATACTTAGAATGATTGATTCTCTAGTGTCCACCCAAAGCACGCAAAGCAGTGATAATGGAAACTGTCTTTGGCTCTTCTGATTAATCATAGGGAGCTTCTATGAAGATGTCAGGAAAATGACTTCTTCGGTGAAGTCGTTTGAATGGGTCAATCAGATTTTAAGTGATAACACGTCAAATGTTGGGACAAATTCTAATATGGATCACTTGCTTCATATGTTCCACCATGGACAAGTTTATTTCATGATCTTAACGGTTAGATTTATTTAATCTCTATGTTATTGTGGTACACACTCTACACATGATTTTTCTTATAATTCCAATTCTCTCTCCACTTTATCACTTTTCCATCTCTCTCATATTTCTTTCTCTTTCTTTATTTATCTATATTCTCTCTCTTCTAAATTTTTATCAAATCCCTGTGTCACTCTTCAACATCTTCATGAGAAAAAAAATCCAAAAAATTAAAAAAATGAAATTACATAATTAAAAAAGAAACGTAATTACATTTGCACCAAAACAACAACGACGACATAAAGTTAAAGATGAAGCTACAAATCCATCACAATAAACATATCATTGATTCAAAAACGACAACAACAACAACAACATAAAAGTGACCCATTTCATCAATCATCTCAAAATATTCACATAAACAACAACAACGAGACTCATTTCATCCAACCACACATCAAATCTTTTTCTTCTTAGATACCAACGCTTTGTTAACATCTGCTTAGCAAATTCGTTTCTAATTTTGGGTATTTTTTGTTGAAATTAAATTTATTTATTTCAATCTGAGTGATTAAAGTTGCAAAACATTGCTTGAAATCGCAGAAAATGTTATTTTTGTTCATGATTATGTATTTAAAATGAGTTTTTGATGTTAAAATGACTTAAAGTTATGCTTTTCTGGTTTTGGGTCGCATGGGTTTTAACTGGGTCGTTATGACCCGTCTAGAGGTAGAAGATGAAGTATTGAAAAAAATTAAAAGGAAAAAATTCAACAATTTAGGAATCAAACCCACAACCAACCCTTCAAATACGTTTGCCCTGGCCAACCAACCAACCACTATATTTTTTAAATTCAAGTGTTCTGATTTTATTTAACTTTATTCTGGTTTTTAAATTGTATTCAATGAACAAATAATCATCATTAATTTCATGCTTTAGGAAATTCAATAGTATAACAAAATTAAAGGGATTAATTAATAAATGCATTACTTTTTTCCCAAATTATAAGCAAAAAAGACCCACTTTTAACCTATTTAATTCTGTTGTTCCAAAAATATCCCCATATTATTTATTAAATTTTTCCATCCATTACCGATGCATATTATAATTAACAATACATATGTTTTTTTTTGGGTACAATACACTATATATGCTTCTATGGAATAGTAAAACTGTATAGGTATAATTAGTAAAACCGTATAGGTATAATTATTCTTCAATTTTTTTACATTAAATATCTTAAAGAAGGGTAGATTAGGAAACTTGGTTATATTTTTGGCAAAGAGTTTTTCTAACCTATGCAACATTGCATATAATAAGGTGCAATAAATGCCCCACTATCTTCAACCTAAACTATCATATTGATTATTATTTTCTTGAAATTTTTTAATTTTCTCTATCCTATTAATCATTCTATTTTTTAAAAATAGTGATTAACTCTTAAAGTTTTATCTTTGATGTAAGTCAAAACTATCACATTAGAAACTTAGTCGACATGGAAGGTCTTTGCTTCAACCATCAAAATGGACCCAACGGACTAACGATATCAAATATAATCAATAGGACAATTGAATATGACCTTACTGGAATAAGAACGAAGCAGAAATTGAAATTTCTGAAATCGGAATATTCGGTGTATGTTGATCTGACGACTATTACATTAGAAACCTAGTCAACGTGGAAGGTCTTTGCTCCGACCATCAAAACGGACCCAACCGACTAACGATATCAAATATAATCAATCGGACCGTTGAAATATATCGTATTGGAATAAGAACGAACTAGGAACTGGAATTTTGAAAATTGAAGTCTTCGGTGTAAGTCGATCTTACAAACTATCTCATTAGAAACCTAATCAACATGGAAGGACATTTCTGCGACGATCAGATCGAACTCAGCCGACTAACAAAATCAAATATAATCAATCGGGCCGTTGAATATGACTTTATTGTAATAAGAACGAAACATGAACTGGAATTTCGAAAATCGGAATCTTCGATGTAAGTCGATCGGACAAACTATCACATTTGAAACCTAATCAATATGAAAACACGATATCAAATACAATTAATCGGACTATTGAAAAACAAATTTGCATATCCCGATATGAAAAAGTTAGTTGAAAAACAAATTTGCATATCCCGATATGATAATACTTTGCAAACTCATGAGTATTTTAAAAAATATTAACATTAATGCAATGTTTCTATTTTGGTAAAAAAAATAAAAGTAATGTTTCTATTAATATATAATTTAGACTAATAGTACATAATATAGTTTGCTGGTGTGTATACTAGTACGTTGCATGGGAAAAACTTTTTTTTATATTAAATTAAAAATAAAATATTTTATATTCTTAAATTCTTTAAATTTGATATAAGGTTTTGTATACTTTAAATATAAAAATTGAAAAGAAAAAAAATAAGAGAATTTTCAAACTTAGTTGAATTCCCAAGTTTTAGTTTTTGGTAACATGCCCATCATTAAATGAAAAGAATGCATCGAAAATGACATCAAGAAAGAAGAAAGAAAATCAAAATTTGAACATAGGTGAATTCCCAAGTTTTATTTTTTTGGTAACATGCCCATCATTAAATTGGGAAGCTGACAAATGCATCTATCTATATCATACTCCTTCCGGTCCTTTATACAAGAGACAATTTGAGAAAATCACACAAACCAAGAAAATGTATTTTTTCTATTAATAATTTTAAAATACTAGTTGATATTCCAAAAATATCCTTGGGCTAAACTACTCCTACCTTACATTACAGCTGCCTACAATTAATGTAATTCTATCATTAAAGCTATTGTATGAGATCCAATTCAAGCCTCACAAACACGCCTCTCTCTCTTCACAAGAATACATCGGTTTTATTCTGGTTTAATGTGGCTATTGATATTCTCACAGCTCATTTGGATTTCAAATTGAAAAAAGTAGGCAAACTCCCACCACTTTTTTCCAGAAAATTCCCACCAAAATTTTTAGCAAATAAACTTTTGAAATTTCAAATTTTGAATAGAGTAGAAATGAAGTTTAAACATCCAGTCATTCTCTATATAAAGAGAGTTTTGTATGAACTTTCAGCCATACTTAAAAATGCCTCTTAACATAGACTTGAATGTTCCTTTCACTTTTACACATGAACATTCAATTTCTGATAATGATACCACAATACCATCAAATGTAGAAACACATGAATTTGAGTTTAATTTAAATTATCCCCCATATCTTAATGTTGAAGAGAACATGAACCAGAATTTTCCGCTACAAGAAAAAATAAACAACCAGAATTTTTCTCTTGAAGATGATACAAACAGCACCGATTCTTGCTCAAATGAAAATGGTGTGTAATTTTTTTTGTTGAAGTAAACTAAAATATGCATGTTTGATGTAATAGTGTGTAATTTTTTTTTACATAGTTTATGGGCATGTTTTGAAACCATTAGTTTACCCAACACCTTTCTTTTCTTAACGTATGCTTATAAATATCTTATTGATTTTTTTTTCTTTTTTTATTTGCTTGAATGACACATATGCATAAAGTTGAAGATGGTTATGTGTCATTCTATGAAGTAGATGACCTTCAGCAATTTCTCATAGCCACAGGTACATTGTTAAAGTTTAATGACACGTATTCTTACCTTTTTATCTGCATGTTATTTTTCCTTTACATAGCTCAAATTCTTGACACGTTTATAAACATCTTATTGAGTTGTTTCTTTTTTTATTGGTGCTTGACTGACACATATGCATAAAGTTGAAGATGATCAATATGTGCCATTCCCTGAAGCAAATGACTTTCAACAATTCCATATAGCTACAGGTACATGTTTAAAGTAGAATGACACATATTCTTCCCATTTTTGTGCTTGTTATTTTTAGTTGATAAATATCAATTGAATTTCGATATTTTTTTCCCTTTAATTTTGTCATGCAGACTCGTTGACAACTGAAGGAACTTCCAAAAAACGTCGTTTTCTGAAGAATGAAGATAGAAAGGCCATATCTCATTTGTTGTTGAGCTTGAGCGGCGGACATGGAAAACTACACAGTCCAGGGGTAATATCGCGAGTAGCTTTACTATACGATGTTCATAGAAGTATCATTTATCGTATATGGAAACAAGTAAAGGAGACTGGTAATGCTTATCATAAGAAAACACGTTGTGGAAGGAAACGTGTTCAGTTAGATTTGGAGCGAATGCGTCAAGTTCCATTGTCAAAACGATCTACCTTTCGATCTCTATCTCTTGCTCTGAAAATTCCTAAGACATCATTGATAAGGCTGCAAAAGTCCGGAGTTATACGACGCCATTCAAGTACACTTAAGCCATATTTAAAAGAGGAAAATATGATTGCTCGTTTAAGGTTTTGTTTGTCAATGCTCGACCGTAACAGCTCGCCTTATGATCCGAAGTTTACTTCCATGCACAATACTGTGTTTATCGATGAGAAATGGTTCTATATTACAAAAAATAAAACCAATTACTATTTGCATTCTGAAGAGGAGGAGCCACACCGAACATGTCAAAGCAAAAATTTTATTGGTAAGCTTATGTTTGTAGCTGCAGTGGCCAGACCCAGGTTTGACAACGAAGGAAAGGAAACATTCTCAGGGAAGATTGGTATATTTCCATTTGTGTATGAACAGCCAGCTAGAAGAAGCAGTGTCAACAGAGCTGCAGGGACTATAGAAAGGAAACCTATAACTTCTGTGACAAGAGAGGTGAATAAAACTTTCATGATGAGCAAAATCTTACCAGCTCTTAAGAATTGTTGGCCAATAGAAGATGTAGGGAAGACAATTTTCATTCAACAAGACAATGCAAAGTCTCATATTTCTAAAGATGATCCTGATTTTTGTCAAGCAGCAAGTGAAGACGGGTTTGACATTCGATTGATTTGTCAACCTCCGAATTCACCCGATTTAAATGTCTTGGACTTGGGCTTTTTCAATGCCATTCAGTCTTTACAACAGAAAGAATCAATGAAGTCAATTGATGATCTTATTCATGCAGTTCAGAAAGCATTCGATGAATATTCATGTGTACAATCCGATAAAAAAATTTATACTCTACAAACATGCATGGTTGAAATAATGAAGAATAAGGGATCAAACAGGTACAAAACTCCTCACAAGAAGAAAGATATGCTATATAACCAAGATGGGATACCTACTCAATTAAGTTGTGATTCTGAACTGATTCAAGAAGTCACAGATTATCTTCAAAGTTTTGATGCATCATTAGCATGATTACAATGAGAATGCAATGCAAGTGTTTTGTGCTTGCTTTGTTCGCCTAGTTTTTCCTAGTTTTGAGCTTTATAGAGCTAGTTTGTCATTTTTAAGGGATTTTGTTGTTCTTAGGATTTAATCCTTGCTACTTTCATTATTAATGATATTGTTTTCACCTTAAAAAAATTGCAGAAGTGTTACTCCAATTTGATTTATGCGCTTCAAGATTCAAGACAAACTCAAACATTTAAAATAAACAACAAATAATTAAACAATGACCATAAAAACATTGAAATAATGTGGAACATATCAGGTACCCTTAAAAAGAAAATAAAAACAATAAATTAAACGATTAACCACAAATTCATTACTCTTAAAATGGTTTGTTATCAGTTGAAGTTATCAATATCCATGAAAATTACATTAATGAGCTATATTCCATTGAAACACATCTTTAGCACATGCATAACCTCACGCTTCACAGCTTCACGTTCACGTTCACGACTAAGACTACGACGAACTTCTTCCTCTATAGTTTCGTTAAGGTCATGAAGGTTGTCATTGTCAAAGACACCAGAAGTTGAAGAAACACACTCTCTAGAGTCCACCACTTTAGTATTTTCTTCTGCATCTTTCTCATGCCATGTTTGCTTCATCCTTCTAATGACAGGTTTTCTACCTTCTTCCTCACTCTCAATATCCGATTCTTCAACAATCTCAATAACATCAAGTGAATTCTTACCAGTTTCAGTAGCATCAATTGATTTCTCAAAACTCTCACTATCAATTTCATATGAATCAAAAGACTTAGGAAGCTCATTCAAATCAAAAAGATTTTTCAGTTTTACATGAGACTTCAAATCATCTTCATTAGAGTTATTAGACTCCATGCCCATGATATGTGAGTACAAAAGATAACCATAACACATGAAAGTGAATGATGCATATATTAATAGCTTGTTGGCCTGTGTGTACCCCGCCAAATAGTTTTCTTTTTTTAGAGGAATGTACTCGCCAAATTTGTATTACGTGTTGGTCTGTGTGTATGGCTAAAGTAGTTCAACATGGGGAATATGTATCGAAATAAATGCATTTGCATTGGAATAGGTTGTATGTCTCCAACTTAATAAGGGTATAAATGGAATTACATATTTAATAAAGTTTAAATTTAAAGAGATTTTCTTATAAAAAGGACCAAAAAAAAGTTTCAAATTGTCTCTTGTATAAAGGACCGGAGGGAGTATAAATTTGAGGGTTTTCCTCTAAAGTATATATGGAAATGTTCTCTCTAATGTCTTTCATTGACACTTGGCAATGTTTTTCTCTAATGCCTTTCATTGACACTTGGCATATAAACCAAACCAAGCAATGTCATGCATTTGACATTTAATGTAATTAGTTTATTTTATTTTATTTTTATTTTCATAATAATATGAATGTCAAACAAATATTGATACAAATCAACGTCATAATTGATATTTTAATATTTGAAATAATGTCAAATAAAATTGGTCAAAAGGGATTGAATCTAATTAATTTTCCAAATGCAAAGTTTAAAGAATATAAACCAATAAAAGAATAATTTTCTTAAAAAAAAATTAATCATTCAAATTATTTATAAAAAAATCCCTTCAAAAAATGTTTTTGAAAACATGTCATCACACTAAAAAATTCAAATTATTTCTTACAGTTTTAAAAATTGTCATCACACTAAATAATTAAAATAACAAAATTTCAAATGACAATCTTAAAAACATGTCATCACACCAAAAAATTTGAAAAACTCCCTTCAAAAAATGTTTTTGAAAGAAAATAATTCCTTTTAATAAATTGAATTTGCTTTTAAAAAAAACACAATTTCATTTTTTTTTTCACTTTTAATTAGTATAAAAGGATGACTATATTTTTTATGGTTTATCGTTTTAAATATTATTTTGTTCGATTTTATAGTTTATTGTCTTACGTTTCAATTTGTTATAATTTTAAAGAAAAAAAATTATACAGTAAATGGTTTGGATGACTCCATACATGTACTTCATAGTTGTTAAGTGACTTAATTGTTCCTTTTTGTGGTGCATGATTTTTTCAATCAAGTACTCTATAAATAGAGGCATTCAGTTGACTAGTATTGCAATCCAAATCTCATGTATATTTCATTTTTCTATAGAAATCTCTTATCTCTTTTTATCACATGTATATTTTATTTTTCTATAGAAATCTCTTATCTTTTTTTATTATTTATTATATTTTTTATTTACATTTATTATTATTGTTAAGTCTTAAGGATTTTGAATTATTTATTTTGATCACAAGAGCTTGAACAAAATTTGATATTTTGAATGTGTGTATTTTGATTTATTTTAGGTGGACATGAGTGGTGGTGCGTGGATTCAAGATATCAAAGTTCATTCTAATTGAATATAGAGGAAACAATATAAATGACTTGCAGCTATATTGTATTTTATATTTTTCATTAAAAAAATGTTCTGTATTAAATCAATTGAGTATATCACTTTTTCAGTATCAAAGCAAATAATGCCCTTAACCGAAGTTTATTGTTGTATCAGAATTGGATTGAATGAGTGTAGTTTTTTATGGTTTATTTTAGAATATAATAGTGTTGACACTTAAAAATTGATTTTTTTAAATCTCAATTTGTGATTATGGTAATCACAATTTATTATATGATTCCAATAGTTTTTTGTTGCCTACATTTGTTACTTTTTTTTTCCTTTTTATAATTAATTTCGTTTTTCAATTTGAATTTTATATATGGTATGGAGAATTAAGGATGTGTTTGTCATAGTTATGATGAAATGGGGTTGTATGTTTATTTTTATTTTATTTTTTTTATCAAATATCCTTTAACCAACGTGGAATAAATGTGTAGCAATATTAAAAAAAACATGTGATGTCTATTTTTTCGTAAATATTTATTATTGTGTTGTCTATTTTTTTAATCACAATAACTTTTAATGTGATTTCTTTTCTTTCTTTTTTCGGTTACAATGTTATTTCTTTTCTTTAGTATCATGCAATAAATACGATCTTATATTTGGTTAAAAAATAATGTGTGTAATTGTCAAATATAAGATCATCAATATTCAATAACAGAAAAAAAAATATCATGGATTTGACCCAAAAACAAATTCATGTATTTGAATTTGTATAATTTTGATTTTAATGTACAAATTGATGAATATTAATGCACAATATTTTCATTAGTTGCCACATTCATATTAATTTAATTTTTTTTGGTAGTCCTCTCTTATTCATCTCTATCTATATCTCTATTTCTATCTCTATTATAAACATTTCCTTTATTTTATTTTGATAGTACACATGTCACCCTAAAATTCTAATGTGAAATTAATGTTTTACTGATTTAGTGCAAAAAATTGTAATGAAAAAATGTGTCATTATTTTCGGAAAAATGTGCCTATTTTGCAACAGAGATATATTTGGTAATCACAATAACCTTTTTTTTTTCTAAGGAATATTTATTTGCCTTTATTGCTAAGAAATTTCTAAGCCTAAAGTCATATTACCGTAACCGAATAATAATAGGGAAGCATTAACACAAAAAATAAAAAATAAAAAATAGAATGCATTAACATGTGTAATTCACATCATTTTAAAAAAATTCCTCCAATACTATACTACTAACATGTGTCAATGTTAATTTATTGAACCAATCATATTGCAGCAATTTGATCTTTTACTAAAAAGTTTTGAAACTTTTTTATTTAATTTTAGTTGGTAAACAAATTCTAGCCACACTATTATTAGCCATATGTATTTTATTATCTTAAATGCAGTGTAAATTAACAATTGTAATTTATAACAAAGATATTTGGTGATCACAATACCTTTTTTAAAAGGAATATTTATTTGCCTTTATTATTAAGAAATTTCATAGCCTAAAGTTAATAACCGAATATTAATAGGGAAGCATTGACTAAAAAATAAAAATAAAACTAATTAGAATGCATTATCATGTGTAATTCACGTCACTTTAAAAAATTACTCCAGTAATATATATTAACATGTGTAAGTGTTTGGTAAAAAAAAAAATGTGCCAGTGTTATTTTGTTGAAACAATCATATTGCAGCAATTTGATTTTATTGTGTCATATTATTTCATTACTTAAATTTTAAATTAAAAATCTCTTTTATACAATATCCAGTAGTTTCATTTTTTTTCTTATGCATTTTTTAAAAGATTAATTTTGTATTGAGTTTTTTGTTTAACGTAATTTACATAAAAAAGGTAAATAATTTTAAAAATAATTGTAATTTTTTTTTTTGCTAAGCAGGGAGAAAGACCGACATCAGGAGGCCACACCGGCATCCCAACTAGGTTGGCACCCCGGAAAGCCTCCATCTTATGCCCGTCTAACTCTAAAATTTTATTAAAAAAAGGGGGAAAAACTATACAAGGAGAGGGGGGACTAGGCCAAAACCCTCAAAGAAAAACAAAAGAAAACATAAAAAAGGAATACTAAAATCTATAATTGGGCAAGCCAATTCTGTCTTGAAAGAAATATATATGCAACTCCACTGGAAGCCTGCCTAACCAAACAAATTCATTGGCGGTTTGGAGAAGGTCCCCTAGCACGAGTGTTATAAGGCGGTTTCCCATCAAGAAGTTCTTTACGCATTATTTGTTGTTGCTTCTTTGTCAAAGCCATTATTGTAGGATCCTCAGCCGCTTTTTTATCATATTCCTTGATACGATGCCAAAGGTCCAGATCTTGTTGAAGTCTTGGAGGGACTCGTTGGACAGGAACAACACCATGGGGGGCGCTCCCTATCAAATTAACATCGGTTTCTATAGTTGCTGAAGAGGTAGCCATTGCGGAGCCGACAGTGTCTGTAGGAACTGTGACTGGATGTTCTGAGGTCTGATCTGCAATTTGAAGTTGTTTCTTGACTTGTTGCTTCTGTTTCTTTGATAAAACTGGAATAAAATGGCTGGCTGCATTTTCTTTATCATAAGCACGGATACGCCGCCATAAATCCAAGCTATCCTGAATTTTGGGATTGATTTGAGCTTCTTCCATAGTAACTGAGTTTCTATCACCATCTTGGGTATCTTTTTGGTCTAATCTCTCCATCTCAGCTATCAATTTCGTCCCCATAATTGTCGGTGTTACAACCGAGATGTCATCGGTGTGGTCAATAATATCGCCCCCTTGGGGTTGGGACGTTGCATCCATCTCCAAGGTAGCCCCCAAAGATGCGGCCTCAAGTGGTATTTGAGCTGGAATATCTGAATTTGTGGATTGGTGCTGCAGATTTGGGACAACTTCTATTTCCTCCTCCAAATGTGTCGCCTCAATTGTAACTGCGTCTGTTTCCTCATCTACATTCATTGATTGGTGCATATGAGTCAGTACAGCAGCAGGCACAACCTCTGATCTGACAGGAACAATATCGTCCTCTTGCCTATCATGTAAATCAATTTGGGCCGAAATTGCATCCTCTTGGTTTGTTTGTGGTTCAATTTGCAGAGGAATCGTTGTTACTTCTGTTTCTTGCTCAGTAACACAAATATCTTGCTGAATATCATCATTTACTTCCCTTTCCTTTTCTATAGAAACCGGTGCTTAAGTAGTGTCATGTGCTGCGCAAAGTGCTCTTGAAGAACCGATCCCTGAAGGGTTGTCAGTCCTTGGAATCCAAGTATATTTCGTTGCCTGAACTTTCTTTTTCCCATGCGCCATTTTTCCCTTGGCAGCTGTTACGTCCTTTGTGATTTCCTTTCTAGGATACAGTCTTCTGCAGACAGTGACGTCATGGCCGATATTCTGACAGTGAGAACAGAAGTCGGGCATCCATTCATAGGACACGGCAACCGGGAAAGCATATCCTTCCCTCTCAACAACAATCTCATGAAAAATCTTACGGGAGAAATCCATATCAACTAGAATTCTCGCGTAGTGTCCAAACAATCTCTTTGTTGTCGCATTGTCTATCACAAGAGGGGTTCCCACCGCACTTGCAATCTCCCGGAGAGTTTGTTCCATCCAGTACTCCTGTGGAAGTTCTAACAGGCGAATCCAAACCTGAGCGTGAGTGTTTCGCTGCGTATGCATATTGAAATCCTTGGACCACTCAAAAAGTCGAAGGACACCCGATTTTAGCGTAACTGTGCCTGCTGCCCAGACATTACATTTATCCATCTCTGAAGCAAAGAAGAATTCATAATAACCTCTTCCAAGAGACATCATGCGCCATTAACCTGCAATCTTCCAGTGCTTTTGTAATTTCGATTCAATCTCCTTTGTAGAGTAGGGTTTCTCTCCTTTGTTTAAAACCAGACGACCCCGTAGGTTGGTCTTACAGAAATTCATTCCACGTTCATATAGGGCCTGTGTGATTTTGATACTTAATGTTTCTCCCATAATTGTTGGCGTTGGCATGACATTGGGGACAATCTAATGGGAGGCCGTAAGAGCCTGTGCAAACGAAACCTTCTGCGAGACCGATGGGGCAGGCGGTGGAAGGGCTGTGGCAACTTTTGGAACGATTGAGAGAGCATCCATCTCAGCCTGCCAATCAAACATGGCGGCTGAGATCAGAGAAGGAAAAAGGGGAAACAATCCACCAAACAGCAGCTTGTTGTAAAGCGTAGAAGATCACAACATGAATTCAATTGAGTGGTGGAGAATAATAGTAACACCTTCACGAGAGTGGTGGAAAATAATTGTAATTATAATCTATATCATATAAACATTTATTTATTTTTTGACAAATCATATAAACAATTATCTTGCATAGAATCAATAGTCATTTTATCTATATTAAAAATAATTTACACTTAAAATGGAATTATTTTGTGGTGTGTAAATGTAATTAACTTATTCCTTTTCCTCCCTCTTTCCTAATGAATCAATTAGATCATAACATGTGTCACATGTGATTTCTAAGCCAATTGAACTGTAACATGTGGCTTTTTTTCATCATCATATTATTTAATGATGGTTATGGATTCAAACGTAATTTGTTGATTTTCCCCTTATATATAGTTGATGAAACTGCATCATTTTCATCTCCTCGCTCCTTTCACGCAATTTCTGATAACATGTTTGAAATCAATTCAGTAAAAGATGCATGGTTTTATTGAATTGCATGTATTTGGTTCATTTTTGTTTGGTTCGTTTGTGATGTAAACGGTAACTCATACATGTTTTCAATAAATATGATTCTAATGTTTGAATCAATATCTTAATCATGAAAAAAAATATGTTTTTTATTGATATCATAGCTATTTATTTCAATGTGGTCGTTTTAGTTATATTCATTTTATTTGTTTTTGTTTTGATATATATTATTTTATATTCAAACATAAAAACATGAATAGTAATTTGATCAACTCTTCTCACATCCTTCTCTTTTATTTTTATTATTGTGGAAACATACAAGTTCATGATTCTGATTCCATTTTCATAAAGCAATATAACTAATAATTGTTAAAGAAATCAATAGATGCATAATATATCATGTACATGTTCCATTTCCGTTGTTTTTAAAAATGAATCAACCTACGTGTTTGACTTCTCTTGCTTGAAAGAGAAAAATTATACTGTCAAATAAAATATACAATTAAATTAAAAAAATTAATAAATGACAACAAAATTTCATTAATGAATCTAAATGAAGAAGAAAAAAAACTGTTCAAGTAAGGCTTATAAAGTGTACATTAGAAAGAAAAAAAACTGAATTAGTATTTAATATAATATCAACAAGAGTGAACCTATGTAAAAATAATTGACTTAAAATATAAATGTGTATATACAAAAGTCAGGGGTGTCTAATATGGAACAAGTATAAAGGTGAGTCTTATTATTTTTAGCAAACTTTAATAAAATATTGCATTTTCCTTTGAAAATAAAATATTGCATTAGATTTTCTTATTATTAGGTTTTTTTTAGCTCATTTTCTAGATGTCCATATTAAATTGATCCAAACAATTAATTCAAATAACAAATATTTTTTAACCAAGTAAAAAAAGGGGGCTTTCGATCATAAAAACACGATGTATATGCTAAAAGTAAAAATTTAGTCCTATAAATTCTATTAGATTCGATTAATTATATTCTCATTAATAATCACAACTTTTAGATGACTTCCAACATTTGATTTTATAGTAACAAAAAAAAATTGATGTTATCTTAAGAACATTCAAAATAACAAATATGATTGATTTATATGAGTTGATACTATAAAACTTTATACACTAACATTTAAAATAAACATGTTTCATTATATGTCCCAAAATATAAAGTTGTTTCAAGTAGTTTATCTTAAAATTCTTTTCACTATTACGATGAATTCACTATAGTAAACATATAATAACTTATGTTTGTAAACAAAAAAAGTATCTTAAGTTTTTTCAATAATATCTCTAAATTAAATGAGGAAGGTGTTTAAAATGGTTTTTTTTAAAACTTGGTATTCAGTTCAAGGACCGATTAATTTGATGAGATCAATCTCACTGTCTATTAGATGAGAATTTCTATATATGTATGGACTAACCCATAAAAAATTTCATCGAGATAATTTCAACCTGAAATATTGAGAGAAACACAATTCAAACTCACAAGCATATAATATTAGACCAACAAAAGTGTTTGAAAAGATATTTATAAAGAAATATACCTTTTTAAAAAAAAAACCAAAAAAAGGTAGCTAGATAAAGGAATATAATGAAACATGTCATTATTAGATAAGTTAAAAATAAATAGCAAAATAAGATGGTAAACAATCCGCAACTAATAATTACATAAGAATGTACTTAAATTTCTACTTGATGAACATTAAGACCATCTACAATGGTGGGTGTTTCACCTCTTTAACACCATATTAAATAGGCACCCTATTTGTGGAGTATAATACATGGGTGGCTATGAAGAAGGGTGGCTATGGGAGCACCCTCTCTCTCTTCATTTTTCATGAGTCCCATTTAATAAATTTTAATATAAAATGAATAAATTTTGATGAATTGTAATGATATAAAATTATTTGTGGGACCTATTTAATAGTTTCTTTTAAGGTGCTAGGTTGAAGAAAATTGGTGCTTATTAAGTATTACGGTAAAATGAGTGATGTGGACATATAAATTCAATTTAAGCACCCAATTTAGGGTGCTCTGTTGTGGATGGTCTAATAGTCGTTTCAAAATCAAATAAATTTCCGCATAGAAAAAAACTTCACATATATATGGTGAACTTTGTAAATTATAATAAAGATTTCAATTGTATTGCAATTTTAATTATTAATTATATGTCAAAAACTATAAGTTATATACCATAAAAATTTCACACACAATCATTGTTCACGTGGTAGCACATTAAAAAAAGTTCTGAAATAACAACATTTGTTTGTGAAAGAACTTTAAATTGATTGATTAAAGAAAAATTTCAAGAGCATTAAACACTCAAATATATACAAAAGTTAAGGGTGTCTAATATGGAACAAGTGTAAAAGTGACTCTTATTATTTTTAGGAAACCTTAAAAGAAAAATATTGCATTTTCCTTAAAAGAAAAATATTGCATAAGGGTTTCTTATTATTAGGGTTTCTTTTAGATTATTTTTTAGATGTTCATATTAGATTGATCCAAACATATAATTCAAATAACAAATATTTTTCAATCAAGTAAAAAAATGGGGATTTTCGATCACGAAAACATGACTTATAAGCTAAGAGTAAAAATGGAGTCCTATAAATTCTATTGGATCTGATTAATTATATTCTCACTAATAATCAGAACTTTTAGATCAATTTAAACATTTGGTTTTATCTTAACCACACTCAACGTCACAAACATGATTGATTGTGATGAGCTGATACTATAAAATTTTCTACACTAACATTCAAAATAAACATGTTTACATTAAAATGATCTACACTTATCGTTCACATCGATATAAATTCTTTTAAGTCATTATGAATAGGGCACATCATAACAAATTAGCCTAAAATATGACAAGGATGAAACTTTGGAAAAAAATACAACTAAAGGACAAATAAATGGTTTTAAAAATAGACGGACTAAAAAAATATTTTCTTTTTAAAAAAAATATAGGTAGATTGAAACTGGATTATTTATAGTGAAAATATGCATGTTTCAAGGCATAATGATATGTTTAAATATAAAGGATTCTCATATAAAACTAATATTTTTTCTTTCTCTTCAACGTGCACACATATACATGCAAATGTGTTAATATTAATTTTGTGACTTTACATTTAATATGCAGATCTGCGTATCGGTGACGATGACTTGAAGAACCTGTGTTTGATTGAAATTGAAATGTTGCTTCAGGAAAACAGACGGTCGCTTACTGACTTCAAATCTATGCCCAGGCTAAACGCAACAGACATGCCAACTTTCACAAGCAAGCTTATCGTTGACGAGCTAAATTACAACAAAGATGAACCGGAAAAGACACACGCTGATATGTTACTGATGCTGACTGATGAACAAAGATGTGTGCCTGACAAGATCATGGAGTCCTAAGACATACTTGGTGCGTGCTGCAAAGTTGATAATTTGGGACGAGGCTCCAATGATGCATCGATGGTGTTTTGAGGCAGTTGACTGATCAATGTGTGATATCATGTCCAAGAATGATCCCCTAAACGAATTTAGACCTTTTGGTGGAATGACAGTAGTTTTAGGTGGTGATTTCAGGCAGATATTGCATGTTGTTCGAAAAGGATCGAGGCAGGATATTGTTGATGCATCAATCAATTCATCAAAGATATGGGCTTATTGTAATGTGTTAAGGCTTACTGTTAATATGAGATTGGGTGCATCTTCAATACCTACAGAGCAAGAAGAAATTGCTAATTTTGGCAAGTGGATACTCTCAATTGGAGACGGAAACGACGCTTCGGATGAGAATGGTGAAATGAAGGTAGAAATTCTTGAAGATTTGGTTATATCAGACATAACAAATCCGTAAATGTCGCTTATAGACTTTGTGTATCCCGATTTGAATGATAACCTTGATGACCCACTATTTTCCAAGAAAGGAGAATACTCGCACCAACGCTTGATTCAGTTGAGCATTTTAACAAATATATGATGTCATTGATTCCAGGTGAAGAGAAAGAGTATTTAAGCTCTGATTCTGTTTGTCGATCGGGCGAAAATTCTGATGTTCAGATCGAGTGGTTCACAACGGAATTTCTTAATGGTATTAAGAGCTATGGAATTCCAAATCACCGGTTGAAACTAAGGGTAGGATGTCCAGTTATGCTGATGAGAAACATCGATCAGGCCAATGGATTGTGTAATGGTACGAGGCTGACAGTTACACATCTAGGGAAGAACACGATAGCTGCTACCGTAATTACAGGAAAAAAGGCAGGTACTAGGGTATTCATTCCCAGGATGAATCTTATTCCGAGTGATCCAGGACTACCCTTCAAATTCAGGCGCAGACAATTTTCAATGACTCTTTGTTTTGCAATGATAATAAATAAAAGCCAAGGTTAATCTTTATGTCCATGTTCACGCATGGACAACTCTATGTCGCTGTCTCTCGAGTTACTTCTATAAAAGGTTTGAAGCTGCTCATCTTAGATGAAGATAATAATGTTTGCAAGGAGACCATAAATGGTGTGTATCGTGAAGTTTTTCAAAAAGTATGATCATTGGTTGTGTTTTAGAATTGTTGTTGCTATAATTTAGAAAACTAAAGTTGCGTATTGTTTGAAAGTCGTTTTTTTTAATATCTTTGTAAGGCGTACTGGTCATTACATGATATGCAATTTCTATATAAACAGATCCTCCTGCCAATAACTTTTAATTGATTCATTTTTCAGGTATAACAATACGCGATTTTTTTTTTTTGTTTTTTTTTTGCGTCGTTGTTACCCTAAAATACAGTATTTACATTAGACGATTAGTTTTGTAAAAAATAAAAACAAATAACAATCGACGTTTATGTAGCCCAAATTATATTTATACACACCCGTAAAAAATTTAATGTTTGCATTCACAGACTAGGTGTATACATCTGACACTGACTATTATATAAAAAAATACAAATTTTATAGTTTTTATGATTAATAAAATACATTACGCCAACAATGAGTACATCCTATACTACGAATAATTAGTATAAGTATAACTCCAAGTACTTTAATCGTTATGTGCAATGTTTAGATATTTCAAAATATATACAAAATTAAGATGCTATTTTTTCCATGTCAAATTTAAATTATAACCCCACTTATAACTTTAAGATAACATAATATAAAATCTATATATTTAAACAAAAATGTTTTTTATTTTCTCTTGCTTGGCACGGGTCACTAAACTAGTAACAGTAAAATAGAGAGGTGTTTTCTCTTTTCAAGAGTGTGACACGACTGAGATGAAGAGATTAAGAATTAAAAAAAAAAAGAAATAATTATAGAAATATTACTATTAATAGCAAAATTGTTAACATTAATTATAGGTGGCGTAAATTAAAATTTTTTACCATAAATCTACCAACTGTATTAATAACACACATTAAACAAAAAAATATTGTTAAACAAACAAATTAATTTGCATTTTGTTGACATTAATTATAGAATTTTTTTTAATTTGCATTAATACGTGATCGTATCTGATCAGAAGATGATTGCCGGTGCTTTGAATGCGGTGGTAGTGACAGTGATGGAATACGTCAGAATGCTTCTTGGAGCGAATGGGGGTGTGTACCTGCAGGCTCTGTTGTCAATAGCGGCCAAACGCGACGCGATTGCGGCGCGGAGCGGCCAAAAGCAACAAAACGCGATGCAGTGCTCCAACGCGGAGCGTTTGGAGAAAGCAGCTGAAGCGGGCGCGATTGCGGGTATAAAGCGGGCGCGATGCGGGTTAAAGCGGGTCAATGCGGGCGCTTTTCACTTAAAACCGTTTTAAGGGTCATTTTTGTAATTTTCATACCCTAACTATTACTCCTCTCCATCAGAACCATATACACAGCCGAAAACACAACTTCTTCATCATACATACAAAAAAAAAATCCATCTCGTCTTCTCGTCTCATCATCTTTTGATCGTAGAACTCATATTTGTTCTCCTCTCTTCATCTCTTGATTTCAGAATTTGTTAATTTGTTAGTTGTTAATTGTTAATTTGTTAATTGGGAGGATGAACTTGTTAATTGTTAATGTTTTTCACTTTTGGTACTTTAAGCTTTAGAGGCTTAAAGTGTTGGTTTCCTTAAATTTTATTAGTATTTTTTGCAAGTATGTTTTATGTTTTACTTAAGACTTGTGACTTTTATTTCAAATTAGGAATACTTCATGAATTTTGAGTAATGTTTAAGGTATTTTAGTATTTTTTTTCAACAGTATAGTATTTTAATATTAAATATATTAGTGTCCGCGTCACCGAACCGCGCCGCATTTCCGCTTTGACAACAGAGCCTGCAGGCACTCCAACGCTCAAGTTAGTAGAGATCAGAGAGTGAGGGTTTAGAGGGAAGAAAAGATTCTACCTTGGGCTACAGAGCCGTTGTAATGACACACCTGGCTCTGGAGGTTACGAAATCGTGCCGTTGTAATGACACACATGGCTCTGGAGGTTACGAAATCGTGGGAAGTGTAACCGCCAGAGAGTTTATTGCAGGGAACGTGCAGAGAGGGCTCATTTGAACCGGTCTCGCTCGCTCCGTGTACCCCCCTCGTGGAGAGGGGGTGTGTCGCAAGTAACGTTGTCAAATGTGGAGTTTGGGCCTTGGATTGTATTGGGCTTAAATAATGGGCTAGAAATTCTTTTGGCCAATCCAGAACTAGTTTTTTTAAGGGTGTTTTAATGGTAGTTATTACTTTTTTTTTTGACAAGATGGTAGTTTTTTTTTTTTTTTTTTACAAAGATGGTAGTTATTATTTATTAGTCCATTTTTAAAGTTCAACATTTTCTCATGACAGATTCATTTCTTTAAATCTTTACTATGGTAGAAAATTTTAGAATTTGGAAAAAGTAATTCCAGGGATCGAACAGTAAATGTAAGATTAAAGAAAGGCAAATTAACCACTACACCATAAACATGTTTTTGATAAACTTTAAAATTTTGAAGCATAATACATATTGTAAGTTAAATTTTATTTACATATCAATTTTTTTTTTTGTAGAATCAAATATTTTGATATGAAAGAACGTAATGTTATTATTATTACACATATATTTTTGTTGTTGAATATATTGTTACTATATTTAGATTAATATGATTAGTAATTTATATTTCTTGAAAAAAATAATTAGTAACATACATATTTTGTTAATATATATTAAAAATGTTTATTGGTAAATAATGTCATTTTCATCAAATGTAAGGTATTTTATATTCACTAAAAAACGTGTTTTTATTTATTTAGAAATTTGGAGTTCAATAATTCGTGACATTTTAGTAATTTAAAAAAAAAATGTCGAGCCACCCGATTTAATCCAATTTAGCACAAATAATTTTTTTATAGAGACCGAGTTATGTAATCGAGTCATCCAATTCAATCCGACACAATCATGCGGTTCAACCAGTGACTCAGTGGTTTGACTAACGATATCAAATATAATCAATCGGATCGTTGAATTATAACCTTATTAGAATAAGAAAGAAGCATGAACTGGAATTTTGAAAATCAAAATCTTCGGTGTAAGTCCATCTGACAAACTATCACGTTTGAAACCTAGTCAACATGGAAGGACATTGCTCCGACAATCAAAACGGACACAGCCGATTAATAGTATCAAATATAATCAATCAGACCATTGATTATGACCTTAATATAGTAAGAAGGAAGTAGGAACTGGAATCGACTTGCAAGTACGCTTGTCCGACGACTGGAATGAGTCTAGGTCATAAACAGAAACAAATATAATCAATCAGACCGTTGAATATGACCTTAATAGAGTAAGAAGGAACTGAAATTTTCCAGATCGGAATCTAATTGGTAATTCGATCTAACAAACTATCCCTTCAGAAACCTAGTCAACTAAGAAGTACTCTTGTCCGACGACTGAAATTTCGAAGACTAAAATATAATCAAATTTTGAAGACTGAAATTTCAATATGAAATATAATCAAATTGAGTCTTTTTTTTCAATGAATTCAAAGAATAAAATTGGCATGCAAGAAAATTATAAGGGAGTGATTGAGTTTTCACTTTAAAAAAAAAATAAAAAACTCAATTTATCTTTAATTTTTTTTTTCGGAATTATTTCACTCAGTTTCACTTTCCTTCTACAAAAATAAGATTAAGTGCATATAAGCATATAAAGTCTGCAATGGGTGCAGTGTAAATATTTAACGGTGTTTTGCATATAAATTAAAAATATATATATAATTTGATGTCAATTGAACCCCTTTCGACCTCTAACCCTTCTTGTCGTCGACCTCTAACCTTCCGCCGCTTCATTTAATCTTTCATCTCCTTCTCAAGCCAATCACTGCCAGCGCCATGTAGATGTGGGTTCTGGTGGTGCGATCAGTGATTTATTCACCGCGTCACCACCTCCACGGTCCCTCTTGGGGCTGTGTTAGCGACCGCCAGTGTCACCACCGTCGTGGGTTCTGCGTTTTCTTAAACCTCATGGTTGTTCTTCTTGTCTCTGTTCACATCTGGGTCAAAGACGGTGGAATCTCCTACTTGTTGTGACTTCAACGGCGGTGGTTAAGCGGTCCTCCGCCATCGCCGTCGGCTTGATGGGTTTGTGGTTTGATCCGCAACTTTTGGCTGTGGGTTAAATCAGGGTGTTGTTTCGGTGGTTTGGTGGAAGCCACTCCCTATCAACAGGTCCTATTAAAAGAGGGATGAATCTTTGATTTTGTCCTGGTTTCGGAGTTCGATATTTGTTGGTTTAATTCTTTCAACATTGGGCAGGATCTCATACTGTATAGCTCGAAAGGGCTACGACTTTGCGATCTGGTTGATTCAGGTCGGTTTGTGGCTGTTATCTTGTTATCGTTTCGTTGCAGGATGTGGCGGGTTCATGAATTTGTTTTGTTTCCGTGTTGGCGGACAGTTTCATGTGCCAAGTTTGATACGGAGGACCTAATTTGATTATGGTTGCTCTTGTATTGTTCCTCCAAGATCATCCTTCATAATAGGTGTACTAGACTAGAAATGGCCATGCACTTTTGTCCGTTGTTGCTGCGAATGGTGGGTGCGGGTGTTACCGTGTTGGTGGTGCTCGTGGTTCTCAGACTCGTTGATTGACCATCCCTCGATCTGGCGTCCAATTGGTTTTGAGTTGCTTTTTATTGGATGTGGCTAGAAATGGCCGTGAAGCTTACTGTCGCAGCATAGTGGATTGAAGGTGTGGGGTTCTTTATCCGTGTTGGCGGTAGAATCTCTCATGTTCACGAAGTTTGACTCTATTTAACTTGGTGGAGGTTTTCAAAATCCTCATCAGTATACCTGATGTTGGACTGTTTAGCTCGAAAGAGACGTTATACTTGTTGTTGTTGCAAGGAGTTGTTGGTTCTTGGATCCATTCCGTGTTGACGGTTTGTCCAACACCGCATGTTACACGTCCACTAGTGTTGTTTTTTATTTCTTCGTATCACCCGATTGGGTTGGATTACACTTTGTGTGGATTGACTGGGTTAGGTCTTTGTCCCCCAGTTCTTTTTTTGTATTTATTTTTTTTCCTTTTTTTTAATAATATATATGAGTGCCTGACATAGACCGGAATTTGCAAAACAGTCCATCTTTTTGGACTGTTTTCTATTCCTTTTTCTATTCCTTTTTTTTAAATATAATATTTATCTTTTTTTTTACATGATTCAACCACATACAATTAATGCCTAAAAAAATGTCAATCTCTTACTCTCCAAATTAACTTGTCATTATTTAATATAAAACCTTTTTTTTCAAGAAAAAGACTTCCTTTTAAAAATTTAAATGTGTATAAAATATAAAAAACTTTGCATTAAAGTAATTTTATGTGTGATGTTTTTGATTTTTTTTTCTTTTTCTGAAACGTAAGATGTTTTCGATATCGTTATTAACGCAAATTTCCACGAGCTAATTAGCCATTTTCGATATTGTTTTTCAATTAAATTTTTGATACCAATATTTCTTCTTTAAAAAAATATATTAATTTATTCTGCAACCACACTTAATACGTTTTTAATGTTTTTTTTTATCACACTTAATACGTATTTAATGCTTTTAATGTTAGCTGTGTAAATTGAATCACACTTAATACGTTTTTAATGTGTTTTTTTTCAAGAAGAAACATAAATGATAGTTTTTTTAAGGGTGTTTTAATGGTAGTTATTACTTATTAGTACATTTTTAATGTTCAACATTTTCCCATTAAGCCAAAAAAATAAGTTAGAATACCTAAGGTTCAATTAAACCTAAAAAATATTAATTCAACTTGATTTAATTATATAGTTCAAACGTAAGAAATATTTATCAAAAACTTGATGGTGGTTCATCGGCAATAATGTTGTGGTTTAACCTTGAGGACTATGGTTCGATTCCCTTGCTAATATAATTATTTTATCAGCAATTTAAAGTTCACTGAATCACTGTGATGCATGCATTCAATTGGTAATATTTTCGCTCTTTCCTATTTATAATAACAAATACGATAAAAAAAAAAAAAGAAGTTGTCTTCAACCTCCAGCCGGGTCATTTTAACTCGTTTCATACCATCGAAACCCGAAATTAGACCAGACGATTTCCAATTTTGAATGACGAAAAAGATGATTATATAAATCGTTTTAAATTAAAATTGGAAAAATGGATTGGATTAAACTAACGAGTTGGATTTAAATTAGGGTAATTGACTTTTGTGTTGAGAAGAAAATGGAGATGAAGAAAATATTGAGATTCATGTTATTTGGAGATGTATTTTAGTAGCTATTTTGTTTTTTGTTCAATAAAGAAGATGATGAAGGTATGAAGATGGTGATAATGTTCTTAATCTTCCTGGGTTTATTTATTTTTAATAATGAAATATTTTTTATAAAAAGGATTATCATAAAAAGGTTTATTTAAATATTTTTTGAAATAGAAGGAAGAAAAATTCAAAAAGGAGAAAAGAAATAAATATAGTGTGAAAGGCAACACAATAACACTAGTGAGGTGCTTAATCTGATGGTTCAAAAAAGCTAGTCTACGGTGGCATATATTGACCAGGTACACGGTATATACCATACAACAATCAACACACATGACATCATTCAACAACGTGGCACATTATCATTGGAAGTAGGGTAACTTCACCGAAAAAGTCAATTTCACGACTTCACCATAGAATTTTCCTTTCATCTTTAACAAAGATCTCATTCTATTTTTGCTTTTTGTTAACAAAGAGTTCTGATCTAATTCTAAATATCATTTTACTCTAATTTGTTTTTGTTATCCTTTCAGCTGACAACCGAGAAAGGAATTAATTATTCATTCAGATTTGTTCTTTGACCTTAAGACTTGTAAATGGACCTGGATTGTGGTTTGGAGTCTAATATTTATTTATCATTCAATCCATTTCACTAAATGAACAGATTTAGCAGCAATAGTTGTGTTGAAAGCCTCTCACAAACAAGAGCCTCTCTAAAATAGGTATTTAACACTAATTGGGCTAAATACATAACAATATCTTAAATATATCTTCATTGAATGTAAGTTAAAAAAATGAAATCAAAAGCAATTTAGACACAAATATTTAATGATAGTATTAAGATGTTTAATTCATATTGTTCTTAAAATATCTGTAGCTATTGTCCGATTATTTTGTTTTTGCTACCTATATTTTTTTTGAAATTTTTACGTACCTATTTGGAGGCTCTTATTTCATATGATTTAATGTTGTTATGCAAAAGGGTTCTGACCACATTTTCATCTATAACAAAGATCTCATTTTATTTTTGCTTTTTAAAATGTGTTCTAATTTTACCCTGATTTGTTTGTATTATCCTTCCGTCTAACAAACGAGAAAGCCTCTCACAACAAGAGCTGAAGTCAAAGGCAAATCAGGTCTATCAATATGAACACTCATGTTTAAGTGAAGGATGAGTTTGTGAAAGAAAATTCTCACCGCAATCGATATGATTTTCATGCATAAAAGTTGGAAGAAAACTTAACTGCATATTGAATGACAAAATTTCATACCTTCTACCTTATATCCTTATAGAAGTTTACTATCTTTAAGATGGATTTGTTATTTATCTCATTGTCGCCTTCTTGTTTTCTATTCTCTAACCCAATTTCTACGATTTCTTTGTGTTACTATGATAAATCATTCATCTGTCAAAGTATGTATCCCATCTATGACAAAGTTAAATAAGCTAGATTTATAGATAGCATATTATCTATGCATGTTTCAATCTGCAATAAAATTTCCAAAAGATTTTTAACAATCAAAGTTTTTTTTAATTGCAAAAAAAATAATTATTCGATCAAAATGAGAGAAGTACAAATAGTAATAACATAATAGCATCTACGATTTCCTCCACCATTGGCATCTTAATTGAAAAAATAATTCCATTGCTTGCCTCCCAAAAGAATTCCCATCAATGATTCTTGTTTGCAATAGGAGGAGAAATAATAAAGTAGATCTAGCCATGATGAGATTATTAAAAAGGTAACAAAAATGTGATTAATGAAAGACATAGTGGGCAAAAATATGTCTCAATCTCATGAAACGAACTTCTTAACTTCATTGCATGTCAGCTGAAAGCAAAAAAGTACAAATTAAATACGTTTCTGATAAATATAATCTAAGAGAGGTTGCATAAAATAGGCATTTAACATTTAATGGGCTTAATACATAACAACATCTTAAATATAACTTCATTGAATGTAAGTTAAAAAAAATAAAATTAAAAGCAGTTCTTCCCCTTCAAGTGCCTTTGTACTTGGGATGAATTCTTCCCAACCTATCTTGTCTTAAAAAAAATTCTAAGATCCATTGATATTCATTATTCACACCCTTTGACTTTTCATGTGGTGTCTTGCTTTGCGGAATTACATGATTTAGAAATAAAAACACTCAAAACACATAAGAAATTGCATGCTCATGGAAGAAATGGAATTAAAAGGACTCCAATGAAAACAATACAAAATTTTCTCGAACCATAGACAACTTTGGTTTGTTAGACATATCAAAACTAATACTAGACTAGATTTATATTTGTTTTGAAAAAAGTATGTTGACTTAACAAAAAAATTTAGACCACCTTTCAAATTCTTAACTTTGTTTTTGAACCGTTTTCTTTGAAATGTCATGATGGTAATGAAGCCATTCAATTTTTTGCTTAAGATCTTTCATTCTCTTTTTGCAAAGATAAACACTTGTTGGTTAAGAATCTCTCATCCTTTCTGAGACTTTCAAAATCATTTTCAAGTTGTTCATGAAGTGATCAACTGTTGAGTTTATTTTCCTCTACAACATTATCATCATCGAATTCTGCATTGAGGCACAAGTTTTCTTCCTCTTCCTGATCTTGATCAGTTTCATCAAGATCATCCCATGTATCTAGCATATACTTCTTTTTTACCGTTGGTTTCTTCCACTTCTTCATAGCACATTCATTCTTGTAATGACGTAGCTCGTTGCAACCATAACACATCACTTGATTCTTTCAACTTCATCTTAGGATCCATCTTTTCTAAAGTGAAATCTCTTGCTGAGTTGACATATCATTTTCTATATCTTACGAATCTTCTTTTAAATCAGAGCTATCTCATATTCAACTTCATCTTCATAGCTCTCCTTAACTTCATATTTCATATGTTACCTCATGATAAACTTCAGAAGCTTTGAATCTAATCATCTTGCCTTTCCTTATTGGTTTTTCTTCACAGAGCAAAACTTCATGAGCTCTTAATGTTAAAATCATAAAGCCAAATGATAAACATAAGAATGAGATTTTAGGGGAAATTGAGCCAATTGAGTTGAAGCCAAACTTGACAACAATCTTGAAGAAAACAAAAACAATTCTCCACATCAAGGGAAGTTGAGTTTGCAATTGATTTGGTGCTAGGAACAAGTCCTATTTCGATTGCGCCGTATCGGATGTCTGCATCAGAGTTGGGAGAATTGAAGAAGCAGTTGGAAGAGTTGCTTGAGAAGCAGTTCATTAGACCGAGTGTTTCTCCGTGGGGTGCTCCTGTTTTGTTGGTGAAGAAGAAGGATGGTAGTGTAAGGTTATACGTGGATTATGGGCAGTTGAACAAGGTGACTATCAAGAATCAGTATCTGCTTCCGAGGATTGATGATTTGATGGATCAAGATTGATCCATCAAATAAGATTGATTTGAGATCAGGATATCATCAGATAAGAGTGAAGGCAGGAGATATATCTAAAACTGAATTCAGGACGAGGTATGGTCACTATGAGTATTCTATGATGCCATTTGGTGTGACTAAAGCACCAGGTGTTTTCATGGAGTATATGAATCGGATTTTCCATCCTTATTTGGACCAGTTTGTGGTGGTGTTCATAGATGATATTTTGGTGTATTCAAAGTCAGAGGAGGAACATGCCGAGCATTTGAGGATTGTGTTGCAAGTCTTGAAGGAGAAGCAGTTGTTTGCTAAGTTGTCGAAGTGTGAGTTCTGGTTGCGAGAAGTGAGCTTTCTTGGTTGTCGCGTCATTTTTTGGAGATCAAGGCTATTTGATTAGCTTTTGACTCACTAAATTATTTCACGATTTTTGAAAAAATTTGTTTAAAGATGGGGTCCAGGGGTTGGTTATATTTAGGGAAGGTATTAGCACCCTAAATATGCGTAGTACTCTACGAGAACCTTTCGACTTTATTTAATTTATACGCTATAACTTACTTGTTTTGAAAAAATGGAATTTTAAATGATTAAAGAAAGAAAGACCTAATTATCTACATTTTATTGATTCGGAAGGACTAAGTCCTTTGCCTACGTACCCGTGAGGGATCAGAACCTCGTAGTTCGGGGTAAAAATTGATGTTTGATTGGTTGTGTTTTTTTTATTAATTTTGAAAAAGGGTTTTAAAAAGAAAAGCCAAATGGCAAAACAAATTTGTTTGTGTTTTTTATGATAAAAGAAAATGGCTTGGAGTGTGATTAAAGTTGATTGCAATTTTGATTTATGAAAGGACAAATAAAACACGTCACTTGATTTAAGATCAAGGTTTATTTTAAGAAAAATATTTTTGTGATTTTTTGGTTACTTGCATGTTTTTGTTGTTTTTTGAGTAATTGAAACTTAAATAAAACTAACGTAGCAATGGAAATAAAAACGTGAGAATTTTGTAGTATCGTTGGATCACCACAAAATCTCCCTACCTAATCTTTTTTTTTTTTGCATTTTTTTATATATATAAAATAGTAAAGAAATAAAAGACACACACACCCGCACACATTTTTTCTCATTTATGATGTACAATTGACTTAATTACATTCTAAATCTATCCAATAAAATAAATGACGAAATTTAAATATGTATATGATGATATAAGTACTAAAATGCGATGCAAAATAGAATAAAAATGCATGAAAGACATAAAAATAAAATAAAATAGAAAATAAAAGAAAAGGGGGCGCAGGACATCCAGATCAAATCCTGGCCGCACGATTAAAATCATACAGCCTTAATTTGATAAAGGAGGGGAGCAACTGAGACCGTGTGATCCAGATCGAAGGGACAAAGGCGCGAAGGTGCATGGTAAACCGTTCACCCTCGCGCACGGAATCGTAAGGGGTATAGTATAAATACCCTCATACACTCTATTTCTCTCATTTCTTCTTTCGTTTCTCTCGTTTCCTCGCCGCTTTCTCTCTTTTCTTCTCTCTTTTACGAACCACAACAACACAACAATAAAAGAAACTAAAAATCCTATATCTAAACAAGAACAAGAAGGACACCTTGGGTCTTTGTTTGCGCAGGTTTGAGCGTTCGGTTGAGGACCGTTTGAATGGGTGTGTGGCCGGTTCGGATTTGGATATTAGAGTTTGTGGGATTTGATTCGGTTACGGATCGGATTGTGTTGATGGCTGTGATGTGGTTTACGTCAATTGGATTTGGTTTGTGGTTTCTTGCAGGTTCCGATTGTGAAGTGGTGTTGGCTAGGTTTTGATTGTTGTTCGGATCCGTCGGTGTGTCGCGGCCGTTTCGACGATGATGGTTTCATGTGGATTTGTGATGTTTTGTGAGACTGGGTTTGTGAGAGCTGTTGTGTTTGGTTTGAAAACCTTGGCTGTTCTTTTCTTGCGTAAAAAAAAAGGGTCCTCCCCTTTTGTGTGTAGGTTCTGTCCCTTTTTAATCAATACTGAGATTCTCATTTTGGACATAAAAATCATTTTGATTTAATTGGGATTGAATTGTGATAATTGGCTTTGATGAGGATTAAACGTGTTCTTGCTAGAATTAGAAAAAAAAACTTTGACTTCCCTTGATTGTGGCCTAAGACAAAGGCGTGGGAAAGAAGAAGAAAATGGACCTTGATAATTATTTTTGGACACTTTCACTAAGAAAGAAAAAAACAAATAGCAAATAGTCACTTCAGTCTCTGACTTTGCACCTCGCTGTCACATAAGTCTCTGACTCAGGATTAAATACAAACAAGTCCCTGACTCTACACTTTCGTTATCACTTTAGTCCCTGCCGTTAAAAAAATCTGTTAAGTGATGATGTGGCACGCTGACAAGGAGTATGACATGTCACAAGGACTAAAGTGAAAGTAAAAAAATGGTCACTTTGGTCCCTGAATCGAAAATCAATATCCTCAATTTACTGTTAGATCTCTGACTGTGTATACTTACTGTCAATTAGGTCCCTGAATCAAAAATCAATATCATCAACTTATTGTTAGGTCCCTGACTGTGTATACTTAATGTCAGTTAGGTCCCTAACAGTAAAAACGAAATTTCACTAAGATCCTTGACAAGTTGTTAGTTTAACATGCTACTTACTGACAACACTAAGGTATCTGTGTTAAATACCAAAATATTATTATAACACTTATAAAAATGATTCCGTAGTTTAATAACAAATTTTTCCATAACATAACTATTAAGTCATTAATGTCAACCATAGAGTAATCAAAAGATTGCACCATATTTGAGCATATAATTCAACAAGTCATTACATAATGATTCAACAAAATATTAAACAAGATGTGGTGGCATATTGTTCAGATACTCTAAAAAAATTATTTATAATATAAGGGAATACATAGTTTCACTACTTGAGAATAACACATGAAATCTATAACAGAATAACATATGAAATTATGGACATATATTTTTAAAAGAAATATCTCATATCTCATTAATCATATCTCATATCTCAACAATCTCATGATCATGAAGTCAATACACATCTATTTATAACCATGAACATTGAATCTACATTTCAGAATTGCCTATAATATACTTAATTCATTAAGACCTTTAATGCAGGTACTACAATGCAACCAATAACCATTAGTAAATGATTAAAACCTCTACTTTATATTTCCAGTCTTAACTCTTTTTTTCACTAAACCTACACACAAACTTAAATCATGATAGAATAAATAAATGTCATACCCTCATTTTGGACCTAAAAATACTCTTTCGAATTCTTACTATTTTCTAATACTTTCAAATCCACCGTGTTTTCTACCGTGCTTCAGCTGCATACATTACTGCTTCAGTCTTTTAAATTTTTGCATAAAATCATACAAAAGGGTATTTTGGTCATTTCTTACAAAGGAACCCATTTTCAGTCCCTACAATTTGTCCCTGAGTCTTTTCAATCTGTTTGCATAAATCATTAATCAAATTTTGTACAAAATCATCTATTTTGCATCTGAGTCAGTCGGAGTCGTTTTTGCCCCAGGGGCATTTTAGTCTTTTCACATTATTTGAATTTTGGGCAGAGAGGTATTTTAAAATACCTCATTTTTGGTAGTTTGTTCGTTTTAGTCCGTTTTGTCAATTTTAATTGTTTCACTTTACGTTGCATTTCAAATTACATTCTTTTAACCAATTTTATTTTTTGCATTTTAGTCCAAAACCTTTATGAAATCGCATTTTAGTTCAATATCTTACAAAATTGCATTTTAAGTCCAGTTTAAGGCAGTCAGTCTTTCTTTATATTTCTTTTTCAAAAACAGTCTCAAACTTTACAAAAATTGCAAATCAGTCCCAAGTTTCATAAAATTGCAGATCAGTCCTCAGTACCACGCAAGCAGAGTCAGGTGCCACGTGGCAGCACACTATTGGTTCAAGGACACATGGCGCCCTATAAAAGGCCAATGCACTGTGCAGATTCCACAGAAGCTTCATTCGTAACAGAATTTTGATCACCATAACAAATTCATCCTCTCCAAAAACAGTTAAAAAAAAAAAAAAAGTTCCAGAAACCATAACCGAATTCAGTTAGGAAGAAGAATTTCAAGCTCTCAGAGATTCAACAATGGTGAATCTTCATCATTGAGCTATTTCTCCCTGCAATTCCAACGCGAATTCACTGCTAGGAGCAGCAAACTCAAGCATGATCACAGTGTGGAGAATCAAGAAGAAGAGAGAAAGAGTTTCGAAGTTCTGAACCGGTTCGAAAGAGAAGAAGAGAAGTTCATTGGAGCAAGCCAGAGAAGAAGAAAGGGAATTCACCATTTCAATTCGAAATTCGAGCCAAGAACCACCAAGCCAGAAGCAAGGCTCACGGAAGTCCACCGGAACGGTTCGAATCTCCGAAATTCTCAGGTAAACCTCTCAAACTATATCTTCCTTGTGCAATCGCAGCAACAAACACGAACCGCAATGAACCTGAATCAACATAGATCCATAGGGTTTCGAACGAGTTTGGTTCAAAGGCTTTGAAACCCTAAAAATTTTCAAAAAAAAAACGTGAAAGAATTCATGGTTTACGAGGTGTAAAAACCGTGTGAACCTATGAATCCGTAGGGATTTCACCAGAAAAGATTTAAAACCAAGAAATAGAACCAAGAAACGTTCGAAATCCGTGAAAGAGGAACCAATATCCACGCTGATTCAGTGAATGTATGAAGCTTTCAACAACAGATTCATGTTCAGCGCAACAATACCAAACGATTGAACCGTGATTTACACATTTCTGGGTTGATTTGAGTGAGTTAGGGTTAGGGTTCATAGCCTTGAGGAAGCGAGAGAAAACAAGAGAGAAGAACAGAGAACGGAGAAGAAGATGGAACAAGAGAATGAAAGAATGAGGGTGAACCGGTTTTTTTGCTTTTATATTAGTGTCTGAACCGGGTCGGGTTCGAACCGACCCACGCTTGGTGTGTTGTCCACCTTTAGATCTAGGTTTGTGTTGATCCGGATCAATCCAACGCTTCTGAAGCATCAGGTTTGATCCGGATCCGTGTGAGATGGGTGCCCGTCCGTTGAGTGTGGGTTTGGGCCGGTTCTTGGTTTTCTTTTTAATTTTTTTTGCTATCTGCACTTTTGTTCTTGCTAATTGAACCTTCTGCATGCCAAAAATTTTACTAAAAATTCCAAGTTTTTACTGTATGTTTTTACTATTTTCTTGGCGTTTTGTGCTATTTCTCATGAAAAAACTGAATAAAAATATGTGTTTGCTCTTTTTTTGTGCTAATTTGTGTTCGTTTCGTTGTTTTCTCGGCGTTTCGCATGCGATGCTCGTTCCAATTTTGTGTCATGTGTCTCTGATACTTAATGCGCGTTTTGTGTGATATTTTGCGATTTTGTTAAGCTAAATTTTTGATACTAATTTTGTGATATCTCCATTTGTTTGTTAAATTTGGTTCTTGATTACTATTTTGCGATATTTCCATTTGTTTGTTAAATTTGATTCTTGATTACTATTTTGCGATAGTTCCATTTGTTTGTTAAATTTGATTCTTGATTACAATTTTGTGATGCTCCATTTGTTTGTTAAATTTGATTTTTTATTACTATTTTGTGATAATTCCATGTCTTAAATTTGATTCTTGATGCCAATTTTGTGTGTTGCAATTTTTGTTTAGTGTGATTTTATGCCAATTTTCGTGATTAGTTACCATTTTGTTTAGGATTAGTGTTTCATTATCATTTTCATCTTGTTTTACTAACCATTTTACTCTATGTTTCATGCATACTAAGCATCCCATCTCATTCCCATTCCTTCCTTGACTCCTCCATGCAATTTACATTAATTCATGTAATATTTTAGGTTTAGCTTACTTTCCTTTAATTTCATGCAAGACTATAAAATGTAAAATAGGACCCGATGTAAAAGACTATGGACTATAATGATGTACACCGACACATGCACCGACACGCGTACACACGTTGTATGTTCATCGCTAGGTGTATGTTTAGGATACGCGGCACTTAGAGAAAATCAATCTTTTGAAAAACAAACGACTTCCATCACTTCAAATCTTTTTCAAACAAACCTTGGAGTCAAAACTCCAAAGGATTTTCCCTTTGTTTTCTTAATCAAAAATCAAAATGAACACTAATTCTCAACCTTAACCGTTTTATAAATAAATTGGACCAACCTCATTTGTTTTCAATTCTAATGCCTACACGGCTTCTTTCCCTTCTTCAAAATCTCTTTTCAAACTAAAAAACAAACAAAACTCACAAAAACATTTTGGAAGAGAACTACATGGAATTTTGATCCCTTAAAAGGGTATGTAGGCAAGAGACTCACATCTCTCCAAGTCCAATAAAATAAAATCCAATCTTCTTCCTCTCATTCTTAAAACCAATCTCTTTTACAAGTAGCGATAAAAGCAACGCATAAACGTAAAGCACAGTAAAACGGTTCCTATAGGATACTATAGTCATTACGGGTGCCTAACACCTTCCCGTGATGAAATCAGCCCCGAACTTAGGATTTCTGAGGTTTTTCTCGATTTTACCTCCCCCAAAAAATAGAGACATCAATGATCGAAAGGTTCAAATCCAATTAATGATTTGACACCCGAAAATCGCGATGACAGAAATGGCGACTTCACTGGGGAATATAGGGCTACGCCTAGTTTTTCATGTTTTATATTTATGCTTTGCTTTATTGTTACATGTGAAAATTTTCTTGTGTACGTGTGGGGTGAGAATATCAAAAGCCCTATACCCGGGCTGAGTGAACTTAAGATTAGGAAGAGATATAATCGACAATCCATTCCGGGGGTTGCCTCGTGCACTGGATTACGCGATCAATCTCACATAGCCGAGGCATTTTGGAGGTGATATTGTCGGCGTGTGTTGTCATGCTTAGGCACTTTACTTCCAATTGACCGATGAAGGCTATGAACCGTAGTTACCAAACCCATCCTTGGCCTTTCTTAGGACGTAGTGCGGTGGCCAAACCGAGCGTTGTCTCGAAATTTAGTCGTCACGCGATACTACACCCAAACTAAACCTTCTTACGGATAATCATGGACGAGCGTTGCTTTGTACTACCATGATATACGCAAGGGAGGTTGTGGTTTGGGAACTTTGTAGAACCTTGGTCATTATTATCAAAAGCCTTAGTTTCACCGGACGCCGTGTCCCCTTGTTACCCTGGCCCACCATGCTTTCCTTGTTAAAACCATGCATACATGCATTCATGCATAAATTTTTACATGCATTTATCAAAGGGTATAGACAAACTAAAATTCTTTGCAAATATGATCAGGCATGAAGAGGACTAAGTCTTACAAGTTCAAAGAAGTTGATTTGGCTAGCCTACGGGAGTTGGCACTCAAAGTTAAGAATCCGACTGGGTTTCGTCTCCGATACGGTGGTTTGCTTGGTATTCTCCGGACTAATGTAGAAGAGAAGCTGGTGCACACTCTAGTGCAATTCTATGACCCGGTTTTCCGTTGCTTCACTTTCCCGGATTTTCAGTTGGTTCCTACGCTTGAGGCTTATTCTTGCTTATTGGGTCTACCTATAGCTGAGAGGGTACCTTTCACAGGCCCAGGATCTTCTCTTACTCCTCTGGTTATTGCTAAAGATCTTTATCTCAAGACTTCCGATGTGTCTAAGAATCTTATCGCCAAGTCTCACATCCAGGGTTTCACTTCAAAGTACTTACTCGAGCAGGCTAATCTCGAATCTACTTGTCAGGACACCCTTGAGGCTATTCTTGCACTACTCATCTATGGGCTCGTTCTTTTTCCGAATCTTGACAACTTCGTAGACATGAATGCTATTGAGATCTTCCATTCCAAGAACCCGATTCCTACTCTGTTAGCTGACACCTACCATGCCATCCATGATCGGACTCTCAAGGGCCGTGGATTTATTCTTTGCTGCATACCTCTTCTTTATAGGTGGTTTATTTCTCACCTCCCGAGTTCTTTCCATGCCAACACGGAGAATTGGTCTTATTCGCAGCGGATTATGGCTCTTACTCCCGATGAAGTGGTTTGGATCACTCCAGCAGCTCGAGTCAAGGAGATTATCACTGGTTGTGGGGATTTCCTCAACGTACCTCTTCTCGGTACCCGGGGAGGAATCAACTACAATCCCGAGTTAGCTATGAGACAGTTTGGTTTTCCCATGAGAGCGAAGCCCATCAACCTTGCTACATCACAGAAGTTCTTCTATTATTCCAATGTTCCCACCGGGCAAAGGAAAGCTTTTACAGATGCTTGGTCTAAGGTTCGTAGGAAAGATGTGAAGCATTTGGGTGTGAGATCCGGTATTGCTCATGAAGCCTATACTCAGTGGGTGATAGATCGAGCCGAAGAGATCGGCATGCCTTACCCTGCCATGAGGCATGTATCTGCATCTACTCCATCTAGACCATTACCATTGCTTCCCGCGACTTAGGAGCTATATCAGGAGCATCTAGCTATGGAGAGTGAGGAGAAGCGAGCATGGAAAGCCCGTTACAGTGAGGCTGAGAACTTGATCATGACTTTGGATGGCAGAGACGAGCAGAAGGATCATGAGAACCGAATGCTGAAGAAGGAGCTAGCCAGAGTTAGGAAGGAGCTTGAGGAAAAGGATGATCTATTGAGGAGAGACTCCAGGAGAGTCAGAGGTCGTCGAGATTTCTTCGCCGGTTATTGTGGTTCAGCTTCAGACTCGGATCCCGAATACTACCCAGTCACCCCTTAGTTCTGGATGATAGGATTGCTATTTGTTATGTTGTTTGCCCAGCTTATGTTTCAGAAACCTACTCCTTTGGCTCCGTGTATCAAAACGATTTGCTTTGAATAATTTGTTAGTCTAGAAATGTTTGCAAAGAATTCTAATTTGTCTAAAAAACCCTTTGGTAATAAAAGAGTCATTTTTTGCATCCGCATCTGCATATCATGCATCATATGCATCATTCATCGGTCACAAAAAAAAGAAAAACTTCCAAGTGCTCATTGCCTCCTGGTTTCTTCTGCCGCAGAGTGAAAAGTGGCTCGTGCTCGAAGGACTGATCAACCTACCAGAGTACATCAGACCAGACAGTACAGAAGGAGAAATCAAGTAGCTATGGAAGAAGAGAATGCACAGCTCCGCACTGAACTAGCCTCCGTGAGAGAGGAGTTAGCCAAAGCTCTCGACGCCATGACCGCCCTGGTAGCTGCTCAAGAGCAACCAGCCTCGTCTGCTCCAGAGACCACTGAGGCAATTCCAACATCATCTCTCGACAGCCGTTTCATCATGCCAAGAGGATTCCCGTATGGACTCCCACCTTATTTCGCTCCCGACACTGCAGCCGGTGTTTCAGGAACCGCGACTTCAGGTGCTGCTAATGTTGGTCAGATACCTCCACCAGATTTCACATCTCTTCACACTACCTTGCCTCAGTCAACGGTCTTCACAGTGCCGATTGTGCACCCTACGCCTCAGGGCGCCAATGCTGATGATTACCGTGGAAAAACTCCTGTGTTGGGGACTATGGAAGAAAAAATGGAAGAACTTGCCAGAGAACTCCGTCGCGAGATCAAGGCCAACCGTGGGAGCAATGACCTCATCAGGACCCACGACCTTTGTTTGGTGCCGAGGGTGGATGTTCCCAAGAAATTCAAGGTCCCAGAATTTGACCGCTACAACGGGCTGACTTGCCCCCAGAACCATATCATCAAATACGTCCGGAAGATGGCTAACCATGCAGACAATGATTCACTTATGATCCATTGCTTCCAGGACAGCCTAATGGAAGATGCCGCGGAATGGTATACCGGTTTGAGCAAGGATGATATCCACACTTTTGATGATCTAGCTACTGCTTTCAAGAACCACTATGGGTTTAACACCAGACTCAAGCCGAATAGAGAATTCCTCCGGTCTCTTTCTCAGAAAAAGGACGAAAGCTTTCGCGAATACGCACAGAGGTGGAGAGGGGCAGCTGCCCGTATCACTCCCGCCTTGGACGAGGAAGAAATGACTCAGACATTCTTGAAGACCCTGAAGAAAGATTATGTTGAGAGAATGATTATTGCTGCCCCAAGCAACTTCTCTGAGATGGTCACTATGGGAACCCGCTTGGAAGAAGCTGTTCGAGAGGGGATCATCGTGTTTGAGAAAGGTGAGTCCTCGAATGCACCGAAGAAATACGGCAATGGTCACCATAAGAAAAAGGAATCAGAAGTTGGAATGGTGTCCGCCGGAACTAATCAATCTGCCACTGCCGCTCTTGTCAATGCTACACAACTGCCTCAACCGTATCAGTACCTACAGTATGCCCAACATCCGTTCTATCCGCCGTTCTACCATCAATACCCTCCTCTACCGGGCCAGCCTCAGGTCCCCGTTAATGCCATCGCCCAACAAATGCAACAACAACCATTAGCTCAACAACAACCGCAACAACAACAACAACAAGGCCCTCAATCTAGGCCATCTTTCCCGCCGATACCAATGGCGTACGCCGAACTACTCCCAACTCTGTTACATAAGGGGTATTGCACCACTAGGCCTGGCAAGCCTCCGCCAAGCCCATTGCCTCCCAGATTCCGCTCCGATCTCAGATGTGATTTCCACCAAGGCGCCCTAGGTCATGACGTAGAAGGTTGCTACGCTCTGAAATACATTGTGAAGAAGTTGATTGACCAGGGAAAGCTGTCCTTTGAAAACAATGTCCCGCATGTACTTGACAATCCACTCCCCAACCATGCCGCTGTAAATATGATTGAAGTCTGTGAAGAAATCCCTCGTCTCAATGTCCGTAATGTTGCTACTCCCCTGGTGCCACTACATATCAAGCTGTGCCAAGCTGCTCTGTTCAGCCACGACCACGCCGCGTGCTGCGAATGTCTTCAGAACCCTATGGGTTGCAGCATAGTTCAGACTGATATCTAAAGATTGATGAATGACAACTACTTGACTACCAGTGATGTTTGCATGATAGTGCCGATCTTCCACGATACTCCAGTCAAGAGTACGCCCGTCAAAAGGGACGTTGAACCATTGGTCATACGGTTGCCTGGTCCAGTACCATATACCTCTGCGAAAGCCATCCCGTACAAGTACGGTGCGACTATGTTGGAAAACGGGAAAGAGGTACCTTTAGTGTCCTCAAGCGCAGTAAGCAGCATAGCTGAAGTGACAGCTTTGAGGAGCGGCAAGGTCCGACCTCTTTTGTTTCAGAAGAAAGACGACGTGCAAGTTACAATTCCTGCTGATAAGACTATTCCATTGACAATCCCTCCTGTTGTTGAAAGTACCAGCCGCCCAGGCCAATCCATTGAAGATTCCAATCTGGATGAGATTTTGAGGATAATCAAGAAAAGCGATTATAAGATCGTTGATCAGCTGTTACGAACTCCTTCGAAGATATCCATCTTGGCCCTACTCCTCAGTTCGGAGGCTCACAGGAATGTGTTATTGAAAGTGTTGGAACAAGCCTATGTTGACCACGAAGTCACAGAGGACCAATTTGGTGGGATAGTGGCTAACATCACTGCTTGCAGTAACCTTTGGTTTGGTGAAGATGAACTTCCAGAGGCAGGAAAGTACCACAACTTGGCCCTGCATATTTCCATGAACTGCAAAACAGATATGCTGTCCAACGTGTTGGTAGACACTGGGTCGTCGTTGAATGTGATGCCTAAATCAACTTTGGATCAGTTGAATTGCCGAGGAGTTCCCTTGAGGAGGAGTACTTTTCTGGTCAAGGCTTTCGATGGCTCTCGTAAAACTGTGCTTGGAGAAGTAGATCTCCCCATGACTATTGGCCCTGAAACATTCATGATTACTTTCCAGGTTATGGACATAGATGCCTCTTACAGTTGCCTTCTCGGGAGACCGTGGATACACGAGGCTGGGGCAGTCACTTCTACCCTCCATCAGAAGCTAAAGTTCGTAAGGAATGGTAAACTTGTGACAGTGCATGGAGAAGAAGCTTATCTGGTCAGTCAGTTATCATCCTTCTCTTGCATCGAAGCTAAGTCGGCCGAAGGAACCGCATTCCAGGGTTTGACTATCGAAGGTGCGGAGCCCAAGAGAGCTAGTGCTGCCATGGCTTCATTAAAGGATGCGCAGAGAGCCGTTCAGAAGGGTCAGGCCGCTGGTTGGGGCCAATTGATACAGCTGCAGGACAACAAATACAAAGAGGGTCTCGGTTTCTCTCCGACGTCAGGCATGTCAACTGGAACGTTCCGTAGTGCTGGATTTACCAATGCAATCCTTGATGATCTTGCTGAAAGAGGGGCTAGGCCCACATTTGTAATACCAGGAGGCATTGCAAAGAACTGGAACGTTATCAATCTCCCTGTGTCTGTGCATGATTCTAAGTAATATGTCTTGCTGTTTAGGCTTCATTTTCAAAATAACAATCCTTCCGTCTTGCCCGAGGCGGAAGTGACTCTTTTGTAAAGGGCATGTTTGTTCCGACATCACCATTATCAATAAAAAACGTCGTTTCTTTCACGACTCTTTTTCTTTCTTTAATGTTTTTCCCTTGGAAATAATGGTAATGCCAGAAAAAACCAAAACATCTGTGTTTTCTTATTAATTTCAAAGATCTGCATGAAAACTATTTTCTAAAAATCATCCAATCATGTCACGCAGATCGAACCAAAGTAAGCCCGTTGAACACAGTAACTCTATGTTTCTCCAAACTGTTGAATCCCCGGTATTCGAGACCGAAGATGAGGATAGTGATGACATACCAGATGAGATTGCCCGATTGCTTGAGCAAGAAGAGAAGGCCATTCGGCCTCATCAGGCAGAGATCGAGCTAATCAACTTGGGTACCGAAGATAATAAGAGAGAGATCAAAGTCGGTGCTGCCTTAGAGGAAGGGGTCAAGAAGAGGATCTTCCAGCTTCTCCGTGAATACTCGGACATTTTTGCATGGTCGTATGAAGACATGCCAGGTTTGGATCCTCAGATTGTGGAGCATCGGATACCGACAAAGCCGGACTGTCCTCCTGTCAGGCAAAAGTTAAGACGGACTCGGCCGGACATGGCTCTGAAGATCAAAGCGGAAGTGCAGAAACAGATCGATGCGGGTTTTCTCATGACAGTTGAGTATCCCGAATGGGTTGCTAACATCGTGCCAGTGCCGAAGAAAGACGGCAAGGTTCGGATGTGTGTTGACTACAGAGATTTGAACAGAGCAAGCTTGAAGGACAATTTCCCACTGCCTCACATCGATGTGCTTGTTGACAATACTGCCCAGTGCAAGGTGTTCTCCTTCATGGACGGTTTTTCTGGCTATAACCAAATCAAAATGTCACCCAAGGACAGGGAGAAGACGTCGTTCATCACTCCGTGGGGAACTTTTTTGCTGCAAAGCGATGCCGTTTGGTCTAATAAATGCTGGTGCTACCTACCAAAGGGGGATGACCACTTTGTTCCATGACATGATCCACAAGGAGGTCGAAGTGTATGTAGATGACATGATTGTCAAGTCGAGCGATGAAGAACAACACGTCGAATACTTGGCTAAAATGTTTGAAAGGTTGAGAAAGTACAAGCTTCGGCTGAACCCAAACAAATGTACGTTCGGTGTTAGATCAGGGAAGTTGCTAGGCTTCATTGTCAGCCAGAAAGGCATTGAAGTAGACCCAGACAAAGTCCGAGCCATCCGCGAGATGCCGGCCCCGCAAACTGAGAAGCAGGTCAGAGGGTTCCTGGGGCGTTTGAACTACATTTCCAGATTTATATCCCACATGACTGCGACCTGCGGGCCAATTTTCAAGTTACTCAGGAAGAATCAACCTGTGGTATGGAATGATGAATGCCAAGAAGCTTTTGACAACATCAAGCGTTATTTGCTGGAACCTCCTATCCTCGTTCCGCCGGTAGAAGGAAGGCCATTGATCATGTATCTGTCAGTGTTGGATGAGTCCATGGGATGTGTGCTCGGTCAGCAAGACGAGACTGGAAAGAAAGAGCATGCGATCTATTATTTGAGCAAGAAATTCACCGATTGTGAGACTCGGTATACAATGCACGAGAAAACCTGTTGTGCACTAGCTTGGGCTGCCAAGCGCCTGCGTCATTACTTGATAAATCATACAACTTGGTTGATATCCCGGATGGATCCAATCAAGTACATCTTTGAGAAACCGGCTGTCACTGGAAAAATTGCACGTTGGCAAATGTTACTGTCAGAATATGATATTGTGTTTAAGGCTCAGAAGGCCATTAGAGGGAGTATCCTGGCTGACCATCTCGCTTGCCAACCGCTTGATGATTATCAACCGTTGAAGTTCGATTTCCCCGACGAAGAGGTCATGTTCTTGAAATCAAGAGACTGTGAAGAACCGCTAATCCGTGAAGGTCCAGACCCCGATAGCAAGTGGGGATTGGTCTTTGATGGTGCTGTTAATGCTTATGGCCGAGGAATTGGCGCAGTAATTGTGGCTCCACAGGGGCATCACATTCCTTTCACAGCCCGGATTGTGTTCGAGTGCACCAACAACGTGGCCGAGTACGAGGCATGCATCTTGGGAATCGAGGAAGCCATCGATATGAGGATCAAGCATTTGGACATCTACGGAGACTCTGCATTAGTCATCAACCAGATAAAGGGAGAATGGGAAACCCATCATGCTAATTTGATCCCTTACCGTGATTATGCAAGGCGTCTGTTGACGTATTTTACAAAGGTCGAGTTGCACCATATCCCCCGAGAGGAGAACCAGATGGCCGATGCTCTTGCTACCTTATCCTCCATGTTCCAAGTGAACCATTGGAATCACGTGCCAATGATCAAGGTACAACGCTTAGACCGGCCTGCCCATGTGTTTACTGTCAGTGATGCAATTGTACAGACAGGTTCAGGCGGAGCCGACGTCAAACCCTGGTACTATGATATCAAGCAATTTCTGCAAAGCCGTGAGTACCCACCGGATGCTTCCAATAAAGACAAGAAGACGTTGCGCAGGTTGGCTAGCAAATTCCTGCTGAATGGGGATGTCCTGTACAAAAGGAATTTCGATATGGTGTTGTTAAGATGTGTCGATGAATGTGAAGCAGAACAGGTAATGCACGATGTGCACGATGGCACCTTTGGGACCCACGCGTCGGGGCATGCTATGTCTAGAAAGCTGCTGAGAGCTGGTTATTACTGGATGACTATGGAGCGCGATTGCTACCAATACGCCAGGAAGTGCCACAAATGTCAAGTATATGCTGATAAGATCCATGTGCCTCCGCACGCTCTCAATGTTATGTCTTCTCCGTGGCCTTTCTCTATGTGGGGCATTGATATGATCGGAAGAATTGAACCGAAAGCTTCAAACGGTCATCGTTTTATCCTGGTAGCAATCGATTATTTCACCAAATGGGTCGAAGCTGCATCGTATGCCAACGTGACTAAGCAAGTGGTAGTTAAGTTCATCAAGAACAATATCATCTGCCGGTATGGTGTCCCCAGCAAGATCATCACTGACAATGGTACCAACCTGAACAATGACATGGTGCAAGCCTTATGCGAGAAATTCAAGATTGAACACCACAATTCTTCTCCCTACAGACCTCAGATGAATGGTGCAGTTGAGGCTGCCAATAAGAACATCAAGAAGATTGTGCAGAAGATGGTAACAACGTACAAAGACTGGCATGAGATGTTGCCCTATGCTTTATACGGCTACCGCACTACAGTTCGTAGTTCGACCGGGGCAACGCCGTTTTCTCTGGTATACGGCATGGAAGCAGTCCTCCCACTGGAAGTGGAGATTCCGTCTCTCCGTGTGATTATGGAGGCCAAGTTGTCTGAGGCTGAATGGTGCCAGAGTCGGTACGACCAGTTGAATTTGATTGAGGAAAGACGCCTGGATGCTTTAGCTCACGGTCAGATGTATCAAACAAGGATGAAAACTGCTTTTGACAAGAAAATCCGTCCTCGGGTATTCAAAGAGGGTGAACTCGTGTTGAAAAGAAGAATGAGTCAGCAACCCGATCCAAGGGGCAAGTGGACGCCTAACTATGAGGGACCTTATGTTGTCAAGAAGGCTTTCTCTGGCGGTGCTTTGATCCTCACACACATGGATGGTGTAGAACTTCCGAATCCTGTGAATGCCGATATAGTCAAGAAATACTTTGTCTAGATGTGAAAAGAACAGCGTGGTAGGTCGAAAACCCGAAAGGGCGGCCTAGGCAAAAATGCGCTTCCCGGTGGATCGAAAACCCGAAAGGGCGGTCCAGGCAAAATAAGGGACAAGAAACAAAAATGTAAAAGCTCGCTGAGATTACATGTAACTCAGGCAAAAATGAGCGTCTCGATGAGCCGAAAACCCGAAAGGGCGGTTCATGCAAAAATGAGATTGAAATAAAAGACAATTGACTATATTTGGCAAATTACCATTCCCCTTGGGATCTTTGCAATTGATGTTTGGCTGTTCTCATCCGAGGTTCCGACGCTTGCGGATTCAAGAGTTTCAGATACCATAGCAGTTACTGTGTCCAATGTACCACCAATCAATAAAATTACCATTTTCCAAGATTTGTAAATCTGTGGGGTCGCGCTTTTGGCCGACCACCACCCTTATACATCAATTTGAGCCTATGCTTTTGTTTGGCACTCATTTTCTATTCCATTTTCAAAGCTTTATACAAAAAGATTCTTTTTCTATGTTAATAATGATGCATGTCTGGGATAAACATTATGAAAATTGAAAATTTTTAGGTATTTTGAAAACAGGCCTGAACAGCTAGATGCATTCGAATGAACATGCATGAACAAATCTATATTGATATCAGTTCCAATTCAAGTTACTAGCAAGCCTTCCTCCCAGTGATGGTCCGTGGTCAATGGCAAGAATGAAAAAACAGAATGAAAAGCATGAAAAATGAATATGTTCGCTAAGTCGAAAACCCGAAAGGGCGGCTTAGGCAAAAATGAGCACCCCGATGGATTGACAACCTTCAAAAGGCAATTCAGGCAAAAACAGGGGCAACAAAAAACTATTTCCCGGTGGGTCGAAAACCCGAAAGGGCGGTCCAGGCAAAAATGGGATGATGAAAGAAAAACGAAATGAAAAAAAAAACAAACATGCGAAAGCATTGACCACAGATGCGATGTCCAAAGCACTTACGTGACTGTTCCAACAAGCAGCAATACCATTCAAACTGTTTTTCTCTATAATTTTACAGCTTCCTGCCTTCAACGATGGTCTCGATGTGTCTTCAAGCGACGGCATCCCCAGAAGAGGAACTTTTGCAATATATGTCCGAGCGCGAGCCATTACGTGCCCAATATTCCAATGTTTTGTCTGCCTCTGCGAAATTGTGTCTACAAATTGTCAATCATCATGCATTCCAAAACATTCATACATGCATAGTCATGCATCCTATGTGTTCATGCATTCGATAAGGTTGTCATGCTATTCATACGCATCTGCATTCTCAATTCCTATGTTAATTTCAATCAAAATCAATCATGTCAACCTCAAATTTCTTCTGCCAACAATAAATGTCTGCTGTCATGTCAATCTCAAAGTTCAACAGTCTTGTCAACATTCCTGTCAAATTCAAGCTCCTGCAGTTATGTCAATCAAAGTCAATTCTTTTTCGAATACAATTTGTCTCTGTTAACGGCCAAGTGGCTAGTTCGCATCCAAGAACAGCTTGTGCCTGCCAATTTGTTTCTGTTATCGGTCAAGCAGCAAGTTCACATCCAAGAACAGCTTGTACCTACCCTTTTTGGTATCCGCCGAGCGACCAGTTCGCATCCAAGAACAGCTCGTGCTTTCTATTTTGTTTCCTGTCAGCCAAGTAACCAGTTCGTGTCCAAGAACAGCTTGTGCTTTCTATATTTTCTTTCAGCCAAGTAACTAGCTCAAATACAAGAGCAGCTTGCGCCCTTTGTTGACAATATTCCCGGTCAAGTGGCTAGTTCGCATCCAAGAACAGCTTGTACCTGTCAATTTGCTTTCGAGTCTCCCCAGTGAGTCTTGTTATCTGCTATTCTGATAATGTCAACCAGTCCCGCAATGGATACGACATTTTCCTTTTGCTATTCTGTTAATGTCTACCAATCCCGCAATGGATACGACATATTCTGTTAAATTCAATTCTCAGTTTGTTTTGCATTCATAACACAAAATGTTGCATGGCATGCGTAGCATTTACAAACGTATTTTTACGCCCAAAATCAGTGCAAATGTCGATATTTAAGTATCTTCGTCGCGTCAAGCCAAAGACTCTGTCTCCTGACTCTCCAAACGAAGAAACTTAAATAGGGGCAGCTGTCATACCCTCATTTTGGACCTAAAAATACTCTTTCGAATTCTTACTATTTTCTAATACTTTCAAATCCACCGTGTTTTCTACCGTGCTTCAGCTGCATACATTACTGCTTCAGTCTTTTAAATTTTTGCATAAAATCATACAAAAGGGTATTTTGGTCATTTCTTACAAAGGAACCCATTTTCAGTCCCTACAATTTGTCCCTGAGTCTTTTCAATCTGTTTGCATAAATCATTAATCAAATTTTGTACAAAATCATCTATTTTGCATCTGAGTCAGTCGGAGTCGTTTTTGCCCCAGGGGCATTTTAGTCTTTTCACATTATTTGAATTTTGGGCAGAGAGGTATTTTAAAATACCTCATTTTTGGTAGTTTGTTCGTTTTAGTCCGTTTTGTCAATTTTAATTGTTTCACTTTACGTTGCATTTCAAATTACATTCTTTTAACCAATTTTATTTTTTGCATTTTAGTCCAAAACCTTTATGAAATCGCATTTTAGTTCAATATCTTACAAAATTGCATTTTAAGTCCAGTTTAAGGCAGTCAGTCTTTCTTTATATTTCTTTTTCAAAAACAGTCTCAAACTTTACAAAAATTGCAAATCAGTCCCAAGTTTCATAAAATTGCAGATCAGTCCTCAGTACCACGCAAGCAGAGTCAGGTGCCACGTGGCAGCACACTATTGGTTCAAGGACACATGGCGCCCTATAAAAGGCCAATGCACTGTGCAGATTCCACAGAAGCTTCATTCGTAACAGAATTTTGATCACCATAACAAATTCATCCTCTCCAAAAACAGTTAAAAAAAAAAAAGTTCCAGAAACCATAACCGAATTCAGTTAGGAAGAAGAATTTCAAGCTCTCAGAGATTCAACAATGGTGAATCTTCATCATTGAGCTATTTCTCCCTGCAATTCCAACGCGAATTCACTGCTAGGAGCAGCAAACTCAAGCATGATCACAGTGTGGAGAATCAAGAAGAAGAGAGAAAGAGTTTCGAAGTTCTGAACCGGTTCGAAAGAGAAGAAGAGAAGTTCATTGGAGCAAGCCAGAGAAGAAGAAAGGGAATTCACCATTTCAATTCGAAATTCGAGCCAAGAACCACCAAGCCAGAAGCAAGGCTCACGGAAGTCCACCGGAACGGTTCGAATCTCCGAAATTCTCAGGTAAACCTCTCAAACTATATCTTCCTTGTGCAATCGCAGCAACAAACACGAACCGCAATGAACCTGAATCAACATAGATCCATAGGGTTTCGAACGAGTTTGGTTCAAAGGCTTTGAAACCCTAAAAATTTTCAAAAAAAAACGTGAAAGAATTCATGGTTTACGAGGTGTAAAAACCGTGTGAACCTATGAATCCGTAGGGATTTCACCAGAAAAGATTTAAAACCAAGAAATAGAACCAAGAAACGTTCGAAATCCGTGAAAGAGGAACCAAGATCCACGCTGATTCAGTGAATGTATGAAGCTTTCAACAACAGATTCATGTTCAGCGCAACAATACCAAACGATTGAACCGTGATTTACACATTTCTGGGTTGATTTGAGTGAGTTAGGGTTAGGGTTCATAGCCTTGAGGAAGCGAGAGAAAACAAGAGAGAAGAACAGAGAACGGAGAAGAAGATGGAACAAGAGAATGAAAGAATGAGGGTGAACCGGTTTTTTTGCTTTTATATTAGTGTCTGAACCGGGTCGGGTTCGAACCGACCCACGCTTGGTGTGTTGTCCACCTTTAGATCTAGGTTTGTGTTGATCCGGATCAATCCAACGCTTCTGAAGCATCAGGTTTGATCCGGATCCGTGTGAGATGGGTGCCCGTCCGTTGAGTGTGGGTTTGGGCCGGTTCTTGGTTTTCTTTTTAATTTTTTTTGCTATCTGCACTTTTGTTCTTGCTAATTGAACCTTCTGCATGCCAAAAATTTTACTAAAAATTCCAAGTTTTTTACTGTATGTTTTTACTATTTTCTTGGCGTTTTGTGCTATTTCTCATGAAAAAACTGAATAAAAATATGTGTTTGCTCTTTTTTTGTGCTAATTTGTGTCCGTTTCGTTGTTTTCTCGGCGTTTCGCATGCGATGCTCGTTCCAATTTTGTGTCATGTGTCTCTGATACTTAATGCGCGTTTTGTGTGATATTTTGCGATTTTGTTAAGCTAAATTTTTGATACTAATTTTGTGATATCTCCATTTGTTTGTTAAATTTGGTTCTTGATTACTATTTTGCGATATTTCCATTTGTTTGTTAAATTTGATTCTTGATTACTATTTTGCGATAGTTCCATTTGTTTGTTAAATTTGATTCTTGATTACAATTTTGTGATGCTCCATTTGTTTGTTAAATTTGATTTTTTATTACTATTTTGTGATAATTCCATTTCTTAAATTTGATTCTTGATGCCAATTTTGTGTGTTGCAATTTTTGTTTAGTGTGATTTTATGCCAATTTTCGTGATTAGTTACCATTTTGTTTAGGATTAGTGTTTCATTATCATTTTCATCTTGTTTTACTAACCATTTTACTCTATGTTTCATGCATACTAAGCATCCCATCTCATTCCCATTCCTTCCTTGACTCCTCCATGCAATTTACATTAATTCATGTAATATTTTAGGTTTAGCTTACTTTCCTTTAATTTCATGCAAGACTATAGAATGTAAAATAGGACCCGATGTAAAAGACTATGGACTATAATGATGTACACCGACACATGCACCGACATGCGCACACACGTTGTATGTTCATCGCTAGGTGTATGTTTAGGATACGCGGTACTTAGAGAAAATCAATCTTTTGAAAAACAAACGACTTCCATCACTTCAAATCTTTTTCAAACAAACCTTGGAGTCAAAACTCCAAAGGATTTTCCCTTTGTTTTCTTAATCAAAAATCAAAATGAACACTAATTCTCAACCTTAACCGTTTTATAAATAAATTGGACCAACCTCATTTGTTTTCAATTCTAATGCCTACACGGCTTCTTTCCCTTCTTCAAAATCTCTTTTCAAACTAAAAAACAAACAAAACTCACAAAAACATTTTGGAAGAGAACTACATGGAATTTTGATCCCTTAAAAGGGTATGTAGGCAAGAGACTCACATCTCTCCAAGTCCAATAAAATAAAATCCAATCTTCTTCCTCTCATTCTTAAAACCAATCTCTTTTACAAGTAGCGATAAAAGCAACGCATAAACGTAAAGCACAGTAAAACGGTTCCTATAGGATACTATAGTCATTACGGGTGCCTAACACCTTCCCGTGATGAAATCAGCCCCGAACTTAGGATTTCTGAGGTTTTTCTCGATTTTACCTCCCCCAAAAAATAGAGACATCAATGATCGAAAGGTTCAAATCCAATTAATGATTTGACACCCGAAAATCGCGATGACAATAAACAAAGTAGTTCTCCAATTAAGAGCATAACTTAAATCATCATAGAATAGATAAACAAGGTAGTGTTCAAACATAATAAATAAAAAAAGTAAACTTGTAGTGTAGAACTTGTTCACACTTAAATCATATATATTTTTCTTTTGCTTGTAATTACAAAACCAACCAAATTACTTTACAAACAGAAGATGAGTTCTCTATATATACTAACTAAGAGAAACATAGAGTTTCAAAGACAAAATGAAGAGATTTTGCCCTAAAGCTTCTTTTTATTTTCTTGTACTAATAAATTCATAACATATCTTTGTTAGCATGTTAAACTAACAACTTGCTAAGGATTTTAGTGAAATTTCGTTTTTACTATCAGGGACCTAACTAACAGTAAGTATACACAGTCAGGGACCTAACAGTAAGTTGATGATATTGATTTTCGATTCAGGGACCTAACTGACAATAAGTATACACAGTTAGGGATCTAACAATAAATTGAGGATATTGATTTTCGATTCAGGGACCAAAGTGACCATTTTTTACTTTCACTTTAGCCCCTGTGACACGTCATACTCCTTGTCAGCATGCCACATCATCACTTAACAGATTTTTTTAACGGCAGGGACTAAAGTGATAACGGAAGTGTAGAGTCAGGGACTTGTTTGTATTTAATCCTGAGTCAGGGACCTATATGACAGCGAGGTGCAGAGTCAGGGACTATAGTGACTATTTGCTCAAAAAACAAACTAAGATAAAAGTAAAATAAAAGTAAAAAGAAAGTATAAATAAAAATAGAAATAGAATAAAATTAAAATAAAATGAAAAGCTAATAATAATAAATAATAATAAAAAAAGTGAGAAAAGGGCTCGAATCAGAACAAAAATGAGGTATTTTAAAATACCTCTCTGCTGAAATTTCATTTGAAAAGTCAAGGACTAATCAGGGTCAAAAGGCATATGAATGCAGAATATTAGGTCAAAAATTGGGGTATGACATTGGTCATGTGATTTTGAGAGGTGGCATTGTCGTTGATCCGTCGAAGATTGATGCGGTGATGCAGTGGGAATCGCGGAAGTCTGTTTTTGAAGTTAGAAGTTTTCTTGGTTTGGCAGGTTACTATCGGAGGTTCATTGAGGGATTTTCTAAGTTGGCGTTGCCATTGACACAGTTGACTCGGAAAAGGCAAGCTTATGTTTGGGATTCTAAGTGTGAGAATAGTTTCCTTGAGTTGAAGAAGAGGCTGACTTCAGCACCTGTGTTGATTTTGCCAAATCCGAAGGAATCGTTTGTTGTGTATTGTGATGCTTCGAAGATGAGTCTTGGTGGTGTGTTAATGCAGAATCGTCAGGTTGTGGCTTATGCATCGAGGCAGTTGAAAGTGCATGAGATGAATTATCCGACTCATGATCTGGAATTGGCGGTCGTTGTGTTTGTGTTGAAGATTTGGAGGCACTACTTGTATGGTTCTAGATTTGAGGTGTTCAGTGATCACAAGAGTTTGAATTATTTGTTTGACCAGAAAGAGTTGAATATGAGGCAGAGACGGTGGTTGGAATTTCTTAAGGATTGTGATTTTCAGTTGAGCTATCATCCGTGAAAGGCGAATGTGGTGGCAGATGCTTTGAGTAGGAAGTCTTTGCATATGTCGGCTTTGATGGTTAAGGAATTGGAGTTGATCGAGCAGTTTCGATATTTGGGTTTGGTTTGCGAGTTGGCACCCGGAAGTGTGAAGTTGGGAATGTTGAAGTTGACAAGTAACATCTTGAAAGAGATCAAGAGTGGTTAGAAAGAGGATTTGGAACTTGTAGATCGTGTGGTGTTGGTTAACCAAGGGAAAGGTGCGGATTTCATATTAGATCAGAATGGTGCCTTGATGTTTCGTGATCGTGTGTGTGTGCCAGATGTGCCTGAACTTAAGAAGCGTATTTTGGACGAAGGTCATCGGAGTAGTTTGAGTATTCATCCAGGAGCGACGAAGATGTATCAGTATTTGAAGAGATTGTTTTGGTGGCCTGGAATGAAGAAGGATATAGCCGAGTTTGTGTATGCTTGTTTGGTTTGTCAGAAGTCCAAGATTGAACATCAGAAACTGTCGGGTTTGATGCAACCGTTGTTTGTGCCAGAGTAGAAGTGGGATAGTATCTCTATGGATTTTGTTGGAGCTTTGCCGAAGACTGTGAAGGGTTTTGATTCGATTTGGGTGGTTGTTGATCGGTTGACGAAATCAGCGCATTTTATTCCTATCAAGACCGGTATGACCGTGGCGAAGTTAGCTGAGATCTACATTGAGCAGGTTGTCAGATTGCATGGTATTCCTTCTAGCATTGTGTCGGATCGGGATCTGAGGTTTACTTCTAAGTTTTGGGAGAGTTTGCAAGCTGCTTTGGGAACTAAGTTGAGGTTGAGTTCTGCTTATCATCCTCAGACTGATGGTCAGACGGAGAGGACTATTGAGAGTTTGGAAGACTTGTTGAGAGCTTGTGTTTTGGAACAAGGTGTCAGTTGGGTAGAATGTTTACCGTTGATTGAGTTTACTTATAACAACAGTTTTCATTCTAGTATCGAGATGGCACCGTTTGAGGCTTTGTATGGGCGGAGGTGTAGAACGCCGTTATGTTGGTTTGAGTAAGGTGAAAGTGCTTTATTAGGGCCGAATGTTATGCAAGAGACGACCGAGAAAGTCAAGATGATTCAAGAGAAGATGAAAGCGTCTCAGAGTAGGCAGAAGAGCTATCATGATAAGAGGACGAAGGACATTGAGTTTCAAGTTGGGGATCATGTGTTCTTAAGGGTGAATCATGTAACCGGTGTTGGTCGCGCTTTGAAGTGTCAAAAGTTGACACCGCGTTTTGTTGGACCGTTTGAGATTGTGGAGAAGATTGGAGCTGTAGCGTATCAGATTGTGTTACCGCTGTCGTTGTCGAATCTTCATGACGTGTTTCATGTGTCTCAGTTGCGGAAGTATGTGTATGACGAGTTTCATGTGATTCAAGTGGACGAGTTGGAAGTAAGAGATAATTTGACGGTTGAGACTTGGCCTGTTAGAGTTGAAGACCGTGAGGTGAAGCGTTTGAGGGGCAAGGAGATCGTTTTGGTGAAGGTGATTTGGGTTGGACCAATTGGAGAGAGTGCTACTTGGGAATCGGAGAGTAGGATGAAGGATTCGTATCCGGAGTTGTTTCCTTCAGGTAAATTTTCAAAGACGAAAATTCTTTTAGGGGGGGAGTTGTAACAGCCTGATTTTTGTTATTTAGTTTTTAATTAATTTACGTGTATTTATGTATGCTTGTATGTGATTATTTACCCTTTGATGTATTTTCTCGAGTTTAGTGATTAGGAGGGTATTTTGGTCTTTTAGCGAGTAAGGGTAAAATAGTAATTTTGATCGAGAATTAATCGTAGCGTTTTAGTAAGAACTGATTCTTTAGTGATTTATTAGTTAGTTGTAGTAATTAGAATTAGTGTCGGTAGTTGCTAATTATTTTATTGTTAGTAAGATAGAAAACTAGTAAGTGGCGTAATTAGGATTGAGTCCAATTATTATTTTATGGGTTAGGCCCAATGGGTATGGATATATATTTCAACTTTAAAGAGAGAACTAGGGTTTAGAAACTTTGTTCATTTCAAAGAGGCAAAGAGGCTAGAAGGGGATTGGAGAGAAAACTTGGAGAGAGGAAGAACTTGAAGCTAGAGTGAAGCCTAGGAATCTCTTGTAGAAGATTAGAGGTAAGGGGGCTAGACTTTAATCATAATCTCTTTTCCTACCCCTTTCTCAATAAGTGATTATTTAACATAAGTGCTTTTGAAAATAAGTGATTATGTGAAATTTAGTGAATGAATTCATGTTTAATTGTTGATGATATGTTGGAATATGTGAATTTAATGGTTAAGTGTTGTTGATATTGAATTCATGTGTCAAAAATCATATGTATGAATATGTTGTGTTTTTGTGAAAAATGATGAATAATGAAGTTGTGGTTTGATGAACTTGGAATGAATTCATGAATAATTGTGTTGATGATGTTTGAAAACATGTTGTTGATGAATTGGTATGATGAATATGCCATTGGTGAATTGATGATGAAAGTTGTTGTTGATGTAGAATAATTTTGAAAGTTTGGTGAAATTTTGAATTGAGACAAAATGATGTTTGATTCATGAGTTTTGAGCATTCTTGTGTATGTGTTTATGTACATGACCTATAAACTTCATTTGGGACGAGTTTTGAGTGTGGGAGGATCAAAATTGGAGTAGTGGGGAAAAAGGGTTTTGAAATTCGAAGTTTTTTTCTGGACTGATGAGTGTTCGCTTAAGCGACACCTAAGTGAACCTTAAGCGAACGTGCCCAGTTTATTTCTGGACGCAGCTCGCTTGAGCGAACCGTGAGCGAAGCGTAAGCGAACAAAAATGTGGGTTCTGTCAAGGTTCTCTTGAGCGAGCCGTAAGCGAGCTCCAAGCAAACACGCCCAGAACGCTACTGAGACCTGGTCGCTTAAGCGAACCAGTCTTCGCTTAAGCGAACTGCACCCTGTTCAGCCACACTTGATTTTTCGTTTCGTGTACTTGGGAACCAATCCTAACTTCCTAAATGTTTTCTTTTGATTTATTTAAGCATTACATGTGTACCTAATCTTTTAGAAACATCATTGGTATGGATTTGGACTTAGTTTCATAAATTGTTCATAACGTTTGGAAAATCGTCCAAGAACACGATTTTCCGAAAACTTATTTTCTCAAAGACAATGATGTGGGATTACTTATATATGTTGTCTAGATGATTAAATAAATGTTCTTGAACTATTTCTTTGAGAACTAAAATGTCTTGCTTTGAAAATGAACTATGTTTCGAAAGGTAACATTTTGAGACGAACTTCATTAATTTTGAGAATTCATAGTATTTGGCAGATGAAATGCTTATGTGAGTATACCTTCATGCATATGTGATTAGTATACTTCCTTAGTAGAGGCAATGGAGTCATTTTGATTTCGTTTTGATTCATTGGTCTAAATTGTTAAAGTAGTGAATCATATCATACGAAACTAGTTGAAAATACATTCATTGAACTTTTCTACTTTGAAATTCTTCCGTGAATGAGATTGAATGTGAATATGTGTTGATTGTGATTATATTTGTTGTGTGCACATATGTTGATGGTGATTATATATGTTGAGTGCATATATGTTGACGGTGATTATATATGTTGTGTGCATATATGTCGTTGGTGAAATCTTTTACATGCGATTGGTGGTGAATTATTGGTGTACGCATGTATTGGAATAAAATTGGTGTGGACTTATGAAATTACATGAAGTATGTATTGTTGTTGTCGAGTCCTAGTTCACACACAGTTGGTTTGGTGACTTTCATCTCCATGTTGGTGATTGGATACTTATGTATTCATTATTCGGGGTGTTTATTCGGGGTGATATGATGTGTTTATATGCATCGGGGCGACAGCCTCGGAGATGAAAGGAAATTGGTACCTCATATAATTGAGTCGGTCTAGTCACATTGTATGTTTCTAGGAAGAGTCATGTTGTTTATGAGCTTGGTGCGAATACGTGTTGGTACTTTGTGTGCTTGATGATTGTTGTAATTGGAACCTTGTGCTTGGATATTCATTGTTGAGAATGTTTGAGTTCATGATTATTCATGCAAGATATTATTAATGATGCCTGCTTAATCCTGTTTGTTTTTTATTATGATTAATATAAAACTAACCCCCAGTGGTCTGTGGTGGACCGCCTACCTATTTGTATGAATGGGTAGACGACGTGCAAGATTAGTGATCGCATTGCTTTTGGTGAGTACTCGTGGTAGTGGAGCTTCATCCTTTTATGTTGCTCGTCGTGTCTTAGAGGCTCTGATCTAGGACGGCGTCGTTTTTATATTTTGGGATTTTATTCTATCTTGAGTTGTATCTTGTGGAGATTATTTATGTTGTTGGATTTATCTTATGTTGATGACATGACATTGTTGAGATGTTGTTGATTTTCCGCTGTGCGATTCTTATGTTGAGACATTCATACATGATTTACTTGGTGATTAATTGTAGGCGTGACGACTATTTTTTATGTATTTATTTAAATTGCATGATTTATTGCTTAATTAGAAATAGGGCGTTACACTTAATCCACTATCCTAACCAAGCTAGAAGTTATTAAACTCTAACTTCTAGCATTTCATATTGTTTGCCAAGCCTCATCATGATCCTTGTATTATAATGCATTTGCATACAACTATAAGGAACACTTCCCCATACTATGACATCAAGCCTGTTAAGTTGAGTATTATAACCAACTCTCCGTGGATGTGTGATTTTTATCAAGTCTTAACAACAAACGATCGTAAATATAATTTTTGATATACTCATAAATCTATTGAGGTACCAAGTGTTATTTGTAGCCTATCTAGGTCAGGTCAGGGTTGAGTATTATGACCCTCTCTAGGGTTTAGTATTATTTAAATCCTTTCAAGGTCATGACAATTATTCGCATCCTCTCTAAGCCATGAGTATTTTTCGTAGCCTCTCCAATTCAATACACTTTCAACATTCCAAACTTCAAAACCCTTAAGCTTGTTGAAAGTATCGAGTCCTTATTGTTTCTCCACACCCTTTTAATAACACTAAATGTTGTTTTCACTACTGGTTCAATTATATGGTTTGAGTTTTTATCTATGTGATACAAAGTCCTTTCCTAGGATTATAACTCTCAACATAGAAGATATTACATATAAGCAAATCTTAGATCAGAAAGAGCTTTGAAGGAAGCTTGACATATTTCCAACATCATCTTAGAATCTCTCACATAGAGGATATTACATATGTAAGCTCATAGATAAATGTTCAACATACATTTTAGTTTTCTCATTTATGACAACCATGGATGTCCAAAACAACCATAACATGGAGACTATGATGTATTCAACAACCTCTTCGTCAACTTCAAATTGTTGAAGTTAAGCTCCCTCTATATCCCTTGAAAATTATCCATCGAGAAATAGTCGTTGGGTGCTTCTCATGGCTCATTGAAGTATGTACAATTAGTCGTTTGAATATTGTACTTTAATATAGTACTCTCATAGGATTTTGTATTTGGCTGCAAAGAGAAGTCATGTCTCATACTTGAAACAAAGTCGGTGCAACAATTGTGTCAGGAATTTAAGTATGTTAAAAGATGATTAGATTTCAAATAGAACTTGCTAAAGATGAACCACTAGAACATGATTCCTGGGGGAATAAGTTAGGCCGAGTTAGGCTTTGCAAGGCCTGAGTTCCTAGGGGTGGGAATAGGCTTTGCAAGGTCTGAGCCTGGCCTACCAAATTTTATGAAGGCTTGCGGCCTGTCATATGCTAACCTTTTGGGCCTGAGCTTGGCCTTCTGAAAGTCTGATACGGTCTACTAGCCTGTTTAAAAGCCTATTTCATACGAACATCTTTAAATAAGCAATGTGATCTAAGTTTAAATTGATCAGCGAACTAATATATTAATTAGATTAAACTCTCTTTTGATAATCAACGTGAGTCTTTAGGGAATTTGACTCTATATTGTATCATATTTCAATTCCAATTTATAATAATACATTTAAATATGCAAAAAATTAATGTATACTAATAAGTTTAAATTACTGAAAAAGTGAACAAATTTTTATTTTAATTCAAAGTACAAAATATAATATAATAATAAATAATATTATTCATATTTACTTAAATAGGCCGGCCTAATAGGCCTAAGAGGCCTTTTGAATGACATGTATTCTGACCTTTTAAGCTAAATAGACTTCTAAAAAAGCCTAGACTTTCTCTATTTAAGAAAAAAGTCTAGCCTGACATGGCCTGTCATAGGCTAGGCCGTAGGCTCCTGTAAGCTGGCCTGACCTATTCCCATTCCTAATGATTACTCTAAAGCTAGTGAGGATTCAATATGTCTTTTCTTCCGGAGTCTTGCGGAGCTTAGGTAGTTAACTTACTTTGACCATAAGTTGGACATGTTCTTTTCATACGAGGATCTGGACTGAACTTAATTTTTTTTTTTTTACTATTTCTTTTTTCATCCTATTAGTTTCCCACGCTCCTTACAAAATTTAGATTTTATTATCTAAAAAGTATTAAATCATTTCAAACTCTCCAAAACACGTTAAACACCCTTAAAAATGCTCTATTTTTTTCGGATTTTATAATCCAAATAGAGCGCTTGAGAAGAGAGAATATTAGGAAAAGATTATTTTTTTCAAACTCTAAACTAATACATTTGAGTTAGAGTTTTGACTTTGAGACTCGTTATGTGTGGGTTTACTTGTATTATTTATGGTAATCTTAGCATTGCACACTTTAAAAAATGTTTAGTAGACAGATTGTTGTTTTGCATTAGTCATTAGTTTATTATCATCAAAATTTAAACGACAAAAGTTGTATCTGAATTAATTTGATTCTTACGATCTTCCTCTTTTTTACAATGACAAATAACTTGAAAATAGATAATTTGATCCTTTTACTTAAAGCGCTTTAAAAATAAAAACTCCCTCTAAATATTATACTTCATCCGTTTTCAAAATACATGTCGTAATTTTATAATATGTATTATTCACATAATTTACTTTGACCATATTTTTTTTATCTAATATATAAATGTAAATGTTAACATATAAGATGTTGTTTGATTTATATCTCCATGAATATTTTCAAAATATTAAATTTTTGCAACTTTTTATTATTTATAATTAAAGATATTAATGGGCAAAGTTGTGTATAGACATGTGTGCATTGGTTAACTGCTACATGTATTTTGGAATAAAGAGAATACTATTTTAGAAGGGAAGAGGAGTGATGTAGAAACGACACATGAACTAATTAGATGCATGCATGCTGACACTAAGCATGCATTGTTGGATATCTAAAGACATGTGTGCATTGTTGTTTTATGGGATTGCCAAGATTAATTTAATATCATCATTTTAAACTATTGAATATTCTATTGAACATAATTGGATATCTAAATTAATGCATAGAGAAATTTGTGTTGTTAATCAATAATTGATGATCATTTTGATTGGTACCTATTTAATTGTCGTATTATTACTAATCAGTTTTGAATTTTCTTTGAACGTAAAGAGGGGTTTTTGCATCCTATAAATATATAAGACACAACGGTGAGAAGGAAAGTTATTTAGATAAACTCATCTTAATTAAAAAAAGTGATTTCTTTTTATTTTGATTACTATCACGATGTCTATTTTCCTACTTATTTTTCCTAAACGATGTTTCTGTTATGTTTTTTTCACTTATATTTTTTATTATGATCATGATTTACATCCATGAATGTCAACTCAAATGTTGTAGTGTTAGGGAAAAAATGAGATTAAACAATAGCAGTTGTTTTTATATTTTTTCCTAAACAATTTGTTTGCTCCTAAACTATAATTTCTTTATTTATTTTTTGTTATGTTCATGATTTGCAGCCATGTTTTTGTTAAATATTTTTTTACTAAATATTTGTTTTGTCAGTCTTTTGACATAATAGTTAACCTAAATATTGTCGTGATTTATAACATCTAAGACTCTACTTGAAATTATTTTCTGATGGTGAGGATTGTTAGAATGCGTCTTATGACTGAAATGTTAAAATCTCAAGAGTCACACTCATTAGTTTGAAATGGTCATAATAGATGTTGAGGTTATCACTATTTGTTTTTGTTTTTAGTGTTCTTATACTAAATTGAAAGTGTTTCTCGGTACATCTAACTTTGGATTTTGATTTTTTTTTCTTTTCAGGAAAACCGGATTCATGCAATAGCCAAAAAGAGGCTCATATACATGTTTGTAAAATAATTGAGAGAATGTGTTGTTTGTATTATCAATTTGTTCCATGTAGTCAAGAACACGCGAGAATATCATACTATTAAAGACAATTTCAAGATAGATAAAGCGTATGACACTAAATTTACAAGGGTTACCAATAATGATTTACCATGAAATTTGTATCATTTCAATCCACGGGTTGGTATCCACCAAGATGATTTTGACATAAATTTTTTGGTTGGAAAATTTGTTTATAAACAATTTCATCGTAATAATATAAACTATCACACTATGATGTTATTGTTTATTCTACTCATACATTATTGGTTTACTAACTACTATTAAAAAAAATATAGAATATGTTAGAAATAACTTCAAAGACAAAATTTTGGTCATATAGTAAACACTTTTTGTTATTGAAACAAACCATCAACATAGTCAACACTTTTTTTAACATGGTTTTTTTTTTTTCAAATTAATTTGATTTAGGCAGGTGCTTTTTTATATTGTTTTTTAGATCAAGCTTCTTCCATTTTTAATTGTGAACAAGCATGTCGAATATTTTTTTTAAAAAATAATCATGTTTTAACAGGGCCCACTTCAATTTATATTAATCAAACTAGATATTTTCTATTGCACTCAAATATAAAAAAGAATAATTTTTGACAAAAAAGATTAAAACAATGTCATAAAAATAATAAAATAGGGCCCACTTCAATGAAGGTCAGCACACTTGGTATAGGGAGTTAACTTACCCGCGAGGTCGTGTGTTTAACTTCTGTTGTTAGTGTGATGATCTTTTTGATAGGTGATATGTAAGGACCTCTACTAACGTTTACTGAGCCTTGAGACCTACTCTAACCATGGTAAACCTCTGAAGTCTAAAACCTAAAATGATAAAATAATTTAAATGAAGAGAAACAATGGAATAAAAAATTCACTTCAAAGATATGTATATTCCCTTTATATATAAGATATGCATACATTTTGACATGTATTTTACTTTTTTAACAAATATTATAAATATAAATTAAAATGTATATTAAAAAAAGGTCAGCACTAATTTTCCCGTGCATGGCACGGGTTTCAAACTAGTACTATTTTAGAAGGGAAGAGGAGTGATGTAGAAACAACACATGAACTAATTAGATGCATGCATGCTGACACTAAGCTTAGAAGTACACATGTTTATTTAGACTTCAAGGTGTCCCCACTTGAGTTTGATAAACATATATGTATTGTTTTTAATTAAAATTATGATTTACACTTTCAAGTGATTAATAAAAAAGTAATGATAGGTAGACACTTTTAATGTGTACACCCCTTTGTATCATTCTGAAATATTTTATTTAATCAAATATATGATATGTGTGACCACATTTTATTAGTTGTGTGACCACTAGTTTTTCAGAATTTATTTGGTTAACCAAGTGGAAAAATAGTGGTCACACGCATTTAGTTGCGTGAACACATTTTTCAGTTTCTAAAAAGTGGCCACGGTACTGAAATAATGTGGTCACACAGATTGTAACACGCTATTTTCCGACGATAATTATTAGACAACAAGGATAAATTTAATATTTAGGATGTTACAAAACTTCACATGATATCACATATTAGCATAAATTTTCATTTTAAATAATAATTTCAGCAGCGGAAAACAACCCTCTAATATTTTTCTGCCATCATTCACGACCTAATACGGAACAGAAAATGGCAGAAAAGTTGATTTTCCTAAGCTTAAGGAAAAAACACGACTTTGTTGATCTCTGCTGACCCCTTTTTAGTACTTTGATCATTTCTTGAGTTCCAGATGCTTAAATCAAGTCCCTCTAAAGGCTAGTGAAAGCTAACATTCATATCTACAACTTTCATGAAGACACCTAAACGTAGTTCAGAACTTAAACTTGCAAAACTAAGAGAGTAAGAAACACACGGTGTTAACAAAATCACAGTTCTGCTGCGATTTCGCTTTGGGAACATTATTCGACTCCGTTTTCAATCATGTACTCTCCAAACTCGACCCTAATCTTCACCCCATGATTACCCTTTTTTTCAAACACTAATTCTTCGTTAACCTACCAGATTATCCACTCTTTTTAAGTCTAAAAACTCAATTCAAAAACGTAAACTAGTTTTCCTTAATTCTCATCTTTCAACTCCATCTTTTAATTCGTTCATCGTAAATCTCTCATCACAATCTCACATAATAACAACAACATCATATTAAGAATTAAACAACCCCGTCATATATTAAGATACTCTAAAGTGCAAAGATTCTCCCTCTTACATCGAATTCTTCGAAAACACGGTGTCTGGCTCTCTTCTTCTTAGCTAGGGTTTCATCCTCTCCTCTCTTCTCCGCTTTTCTTTTCTCCGGTTCAGCAAGAGTATTTATTATGTTTTTCTATTACTAGGTTATTTATTATTATTATTACCCCCCCCCCCCCCCCCTCCCTCCCTCCCCCCTTATCACAATTTAATCCATCTCCCCCACTTATTTTATTACTTCTATTCCTCACCTCCCATCTCTATTATTTATTATTTTACCATCCCGCTACTCGTCATTTTTATTTATTTTTGATAAGGCCAGAGTATAAGACATCAAGAAAGAGAGTAGGTGATTTCTCAACTATACTCTAAACATGTGCCCAGTGCTCATATATATTATTAAAAAAGGGAAAAAAAATACAAGAAAAAACTGGGGGGACATAGACCTAACCCAGTAAAACCACACAAGTGTGTAAGTCGACCCCCAAACGGATGATACAAAAATTAAAAACAACACACAAGTGTATCAACCTCTAATTAATCCTAAAAATAACTAAAGGTCTTTTATGCGGTGATTGAAACCTTTGTCAACACGGAGGCAATTCATGTACCATCAACTCGCTGAAACAATGGCAGCAAGCTAAACAATCCTTTCGAGCCTCAGTCCAAATGAAACGAAGTGAATGACAATTATTATTAAAGTGGCATATGAATCATCTGACAACACAGAAACAATTCAAGATCCATCAACTCCCTGCACGGCAGCAAGCATTAACGACTCTTTCGAGCCCACACCGTCCTATGTCAAATAGAAGGATGACTAGGATACAAAACCATAGACCCATCTTCCCTTACACGATTGACGCAATCCCGAAACTTTGAAACCCTGCAAATCTCAACAAATCTGTAATGGAATCAGGAAAAACAAAGTCAAAAATGAACCGCAGCCATCTTGTAATTGAAACATGGAACCGTCGCTGCCGCAACCTCTAAGGAAGATAACACGACTTTAAACAACAACCAAACCAACCTAGATGTTGCAGATCTAGCAACACTGGATTTTCCACCATCTCCTCGAACCACCAAGTAAGTACGATGAGACAATGTTTTGAAACAAGTCACGGGGTGCAGCACCTGTGACTATGAAAGAACCCAAATCGACCGGAGGCAACAAGGACACTGAATCGACTCTTTCCTCACCTACGAAGTGTTGAAGTGGTGCAACAGTGAAGTGACCACACCACTCACACGACGGCTACATGATGATTGATAGCTTTGGATGTTAAAGGAGAAAGAAGAAAGGCGGATCACAATAACATCATAGCTATATTTTTATCAACAATACTATAAAACATCAAGCAAATTGCATTATCATTGTAATACTAATTAATACTCTACTTATTTTCTTTATTAGATTAAATAAATAAAATTCGGGGTGTTACACAGACCATATATTTGATTAACTTAAATTTTTCAAAGTGGTACAAAGGGGTGTACACATCAAGGATGTCTACCAATCTTTATTCGTTTAAGAATGGTGTGTACTCACAAACACCACCTCTACATTCAGCTATATGATCTAACACAAATGGACAATTGTGATCATAATAACACATAACATGTGTAATGCCTGCATTGTCAAATAATAACAACAACAAAATGTTACACATATCTTATAAAATATTGTTTACAAGATAAATTAGAAAATTAATAATTGTGTGAAAAATGACTTACTCCTAGTTACAACAAGGAAAAGGGAAATAACGAAGATCAAAGCATAAACAAACATGAGAATTTGAACCATGTTTTTTCTCCCTTAATTGTAATAAACATACATTTTTTTTATCACTTTATAAGTAAAAATTCCATGCTTTGTTAACTTCAATTAAATAGTTTTTATCACTTAGGAATTGCAAGAAGCTATTTATAAAATTGTAATCAATGATAAATGTTTGTAATGAATATGTTGTGTGTACCCTTAAACTAACTCAATTGATTTCTTAGCCATAGTAAAAGGTATCACTTAAAAATCTTGATGATCATTATTATATTTTTTAAACATCATTGTATTTTAGCATAATTATGTTTTGCAACTTCAATTGATTGCAATAAGCTATTTATAAAAATCCTTAATTAAATAGTTTTCCTCCTTGATGAAATTTTGTTTGTGAAACATCATTATATTTTTTTATTTATATTTTACCCTTTCATAATAGATAGGGGAAAAATCTCAAAATATAAACAACAGTAATGAATGATGAAAAAATTAGTTCAATATAAAATGCATAAAGCTTTTTTAGAGAAACTCAAATCATGTTGATGCAATAATAAAGAGGAAGGATATCTCAAATAGGTTGGAACCTTCGACCTTTAACAACCCTTAATAACATACCCATATATATTAAATAAATAAAATATTGGAGAACATAAACAAAACCCAATGAAACAAATAAGAAACAATTCAAAGAGAATGAAATTTCGAAACACCATTAAAACAAGTGTTGTGATGACTAAATTTAACTATGCACCAAACATTTTTCAAGTAATAAAGTAGTAAGTAAAATCGTCTCCACATGGATTGTCGTTTCGACAAAGAAATTCTATAAACCTAATAAAAGCAGTAAATTAGGGGAGTCTGCAAGGTTGTTTTGACTGCACAAAGCAATTGGATAGATTGCAAAAAAAATGAAATGGGTTTTATTCATACTTTTAACGGTGATTATGATTTTTTGAATTCTTCTATCTCTTCGTTTGGATTAATTTAAATACAATTACTAGTTATGAAATGAGTTTTCTTATTTAAGTGGTTAGTTTAGTGGGATATAACTTCCCTTGAGATGTCATATTGCTCCTCAATCATCATAAAGATCATATGTGCAATATGGGGGGTACATGGTTGTCAATACTCTAGAGTTTCGTACACAGTCGGATATTTATTAAGGTATGGACTTATACTCTCAGAGGCAATTGAAACATAACAGAGTTGAAATTTCAAAATTGTTGTCTAAATGAACCACTTTTACTTATGAATCTTATAATTTTACCACATACTCTAATCAATCCTAATTGATTAAAGAAATAAGAATAGCACTAATTGATTAGAGAATGAAAAATAAAAATCATAAGTAACAATAAGTCAAATCTCAATCTGCAGCTAACCTAAGACCAGTCACACTCCTTAAGGCATGAAAGCATTATGTTGTGTGATATATCTGAAAATTAAATAGATCTCAAATCATCTATATCTATACTATATATAAATAAAACTACACCTTTCAGCACTTTTGAGTTGGATTTTTCTTTTCGAAAATGCCATCAATTTTCAATATAAATAACACATGTAACAAATAAGAAAAATAAATTTAAATATTAAAAAAAATGTAACAAACACGATATGAATATATATATATATATATATATATATATATCCTTTTTTTCTTTATCATTTAAACAGTGTAACAAACTAAATGAGTATATTTATACTTAATTCTTTATTATCCTGATTATACTGTTAAACAACTTTTTTCAACAATAAAGATTGTTGTTGGTGTTATTGAAATACATAATCATGTTTAATTTGGTTTGTTATAACTAGAAAACAACAAATATATATATTTCTAGTTTTAATCAATATCAAAATTTCATAAAAAAAACATAGTTCATACTTTACAAATTTTAGCGCAGTAAAAAGAGTGCGCTAGTTATATCTATACTATATATAAAGAAAATTACCCCTTTCAGCACTTTTGGGTTAAATTTTTATTTCCAAAAACACCCTCAATTTTCAATACAAATAACACTTGTAACAAATATATAAGAATAAATTTAAATATTTTTTAAAAATGTAACAAACATGATATATATATATATATATATATATATATATATATATGTATGTCATATTTTTTTCCTTTTATCATTTAGAAAGTGTAACAAACTATCACCAAAAAAAAAAAAGGTAACAAACTCGATGAGTATATTTCTACTTCTTTTTTCATCATCCCAATTATACCCTTAAACAACTTTTTTATAATAAAGACTGTTGTTGGTGTCATTAAAAGAAAGAATTTAGATTTATTTTTTTTGTTATATTATTGGTGTCATTGAAATAGATAATCATGGTTAGTATGGTTTTTTTTTTTTTTTTGGTTACAAGGCTAACAACAACAACAAAAGGAAAACCAACAGAAAAAAAGAAACAAAAAATTAACGCCTCAAAAAGAGGGTTCCTAATTCATCCGACTGTAGCAAGGGGAGAAGACCCTCAGGAGGGTAGGAATGAATGAACAAATCAGCATCATTTGAAGCTCCATGCTTGGCCATAAAATATGCGCACTGGTTACCTTCTCTAAGTGAATGATGAAGAGAGAAATTTCTAGAGCTGATGATATCTTTGATATTCTGGATGAGCACGGCATAGACATGAAAATGATTTGAATCTTCCTTGATGAGGGAGTAGCAGGCCAACTCATTGTAATTCAGATTGATTGCTAACATAAGACCTTGATAGAGAGTTGTGAGTTCCACAAACAGGATGTCATCAGAGAGGGTAATACGACCTGAGAAACCTGATATATAGCTGCCAGAATTGGTTCGAAGGAGGCCTCCAAAACCAGTTCGGATGGGGAGCCCATTACAGTTGCCGTCAACGTTCAAAATGGTACAGTTGAGATTATTATTGTTCCAACGCGTGTATCTAACCGTAGGAGGAACCGTAGCAGTGATATGGAGCGCGGACCTGATAGATTCAACCAAACCTTGAATTTGGTTGTTATTCTGCCAATTCATCATGATAACTCTTGAATTTGGTTTAGAAATCAGTTATATTTTATCATCAGTGGTAATTGTTTGTCTCCCTTCAGTGTTGTGGCAACAAGAAGTGTTTCTGGATTATCCGTGGAACTAAGGTAGTAGAGCGATGCAGATTTTACGATATCAGATGCATTCTTCTTCTTTGACTTCTTCTCTGAATCTGAATCATCTCGCTCTGATGCCATGATGAAAAAGCTAATTACACATCATTTAAATATATAGTATTATAAACCAAAGATAATTTAGTCACATATGACTTCATTGTCTGGATCCGCCCCTAAATGTAGTTGGTGATAAAATAATTGAAAACGAATGAGATAAAATATTTTAAAAGCACAAAATCAAACAATAAAATAAACATTCACGGTCCCATAGTAGAAAAGAAAACATTTCAAAGTATTTGAACCATGCTCATGTTAGTCATTGTAGACCTTGGTGTCAAGTGACTTCTTAATTCTCGGTTTGTTTGTTGAGGTGGCATGTTTTTTGTACTCAACATTCGCTTATGTGGCATGGATGTTGGTATTTTTTTTCCCTCCATTACGACGATATCTACGCTATCAGGAACTAAAATGACGGTTAATTTGAAATATAATCATCATCTTATTTGGCATTCTCTCACTGTTGGTGTTGTGTTTTACTTAATATTTGTTTAGTTCCACTTTTAAAGGGGGTAAAAATTCATTACGGGTATAAAATTTGTTCTACCTTGCTTGTTTGCTTTCAAGTTGAATTGTTCTAACGTGAATTGTTCAACCAACTTTAAAATAAATGTATCTAAACACAAATCACTTTATTTTAACTCATTTTTAATTGGAATCAATTTTTTGGAACACGAGGAGAGAATGTGGTGGTAACATTCTTTGGGGAAGGGCAGTGAGAGCTCTAAAGTGTTTTGTCATTACATATTTTATTTGTATCAAATGCCAGCAAGAATCTCATCTACATAAATAAAAAAGAAATAGACATTCAACAATATATTAGTGAAATTCATACATGTAATCTTTTGTGATTTATTCTATTTGTGGTATCCAATTCTCACATGAAAATCTCAGGTTAATTTCAACGATAGAAATTGAATTTATCTGAAATTTTCTAACCAGGCGTTACTGAAGTCTTATGGGTAATCATCTTAATAAGTAGTGTTTGTTCGCCAACGTGTGGCAGTGTGAATCAACTTTTCGTAGTTATTCCTGAACTCATTATCATTGTGGAATTTTCGTTCTTTCTTCAACAACTCCTATTCTCTACAAGCGACTAGGCTCACTATCTTATTCCTTCTTGGATTCTCAACATTCCATTGATATAATGGAAATTTCATTTACGCAGAATCTTGTTGTTTTTCATCAATTAGTTGTTTTCTGGATTGTTTTGAGCTATCTCAACCTTCTTACATTGGGTGGCTTCATTCTCTCAGGAAATGATGTTCAAACTGGTGGCTTTGGATTACTAGAACACCTTTAATTCCAGCCTCAGTGCATAAACAATGGGAGAATTAAGAGTTAGTGTTCTTTCAATTTTAAGGACAACGAGAACATCACAAGGGAGTGAAGAAATATCAGCTCCCATACCACAAACTTTAAGAAATGAAAAAAATACTTTCCACTTCAACAAAACAAACGGAAAATAGGAAATCAATTGACAGCGGTAGCTGCAATGACACTAGAGGTGGATGTTTGTGTCACATTCAAAGAGACCTCGAGGAAAGTCGGTATAGTATTACGAATAAAAAATTGCTGATATAAAAAGTGTCTGGGTAGACAATTTTCTTAGCACCAAGCCAAATCATTATTAGATTTAACATCCAAATATTTCACTTCGAATGGGACAGACAAACTTCCTGAAACTCCTATTCAAGCGATATAACAGGATTACTGAAAAATAAATGACGGCAATTGATTCTGCAAGATCATTAGCATAGTAACGAGCATATTATAATCCACCAAACTATGTGTACACGAGAAGTACACCAACAAACATTAGAAAACATGGTGTTTGCAAACGAAGATCAAATTCTCTAGAGAAGAGAATACCACAACATGTTCTAACAGACAATAAAAAACCTATATATGATATTGTACTCCAATTTTAGATTTTCAAGAAGCTAAAATCATCATTTGACCAGCATGCCCTGCTGGGCCTGGTTGTCCTGCTGCTGCTGATAATTCAATGGCCTCCTGAAGAGCATAATGTGTGGCTCAGGACGATGAATTGCATAATGAACCCAGCCACGGCTCTGCTGCACTCCAATTGCACGCCATTCATTCTGTAAGATTAAACCAAACAGAGTATTTAAACAAACAGTCTTCAAAACACTAATGGCAGCACCAAAGAAAGAAACAATCTCCCATAACAAAACCCTAAAATTGTATAGCTTCAGCTTTACATTAAATGGTGAAAGTTAAAGAACAAAGACCATACTTATTTACGAAAACAATGCTCTAAGTTGACTGATACAAAAAAGTCATGAAAAGAAAATAGAATATTCAATGACTAACCCTTCATTGTTTTAACAATTTCAACAAAATTAAACGATACCATTTCCTTGATTGAGTGTGTTAGGTTTTATTGTGGAGATAATTGATTTAATTGAATATATTTGCAAAATTGAAGTTCAAGGTAACATGTATTATGTTAAGATGTGTTCACATGAAAACTAAATACACAATGAATGTAGGCATAAAAATCATGTTTAGAGGCAAAAACAACAACTCTTAGCTTTAGGTTAGAATCAATTCTATAAATAAAATCAATTCTAACCTAGAATTCTCAAACATGTCAAAATACAAATTAAGAATCACTTAGGCCCCTTTCAAAAGTGAATCCAAACATGCAGAGTAATATTTAGTTCAGCTATCAATCAAAAATGTGTAAGGTAATTGCTTTAAGTTTGGAAAGGTTAACAGAAAAGTGAACTTCTCAGTGTATTTGGATATCAGGCAAAAACTACAAATCAAAACTTTCGGTTAGAATAGATTCTATAGCAAAATCAATTCTAATTAGAACGCATAAACATGGCAAATTCAAATATAAGTCTAGAGAATCATTTTTCCTATTTCGACGGTGATAATACCACAACAATAACATGCCACATAGTATTCAGTTATCAATTACCGCAACAATAACAAAAAATTTATCAAAGTAGATAATACCCTAAGGACTTAACCAAGATTAAGTCATCATCATAATGATAAAAAAATTGCCATCCATTTTCATCAAAAGACTCAACATAAATCAAATTTCAATAAACCATCACACATAACCATAAAACAGCAACAAGAAAAAATTACAAGTCTCAAGAAGTATAAAAATCATAAGTTCATTACACAGTGAATTTGGGTATAAAAATCATTTTTAGAGGCAAAAACTACAAATCTTAGCTTTACATTAGAATCAGATCAGATATAGAACACTCAAACACATTAGCCAAAATCAAATTTAAGTTTCATAATCACTTTTTTTCCTTCAAAAGTAAACCTAACATGCAGATTAATACATTCAGTAATCAATTACCACAACAAAATAAAACAATCATTTATCAAAATAGAGCATCTTCTAAGAAACTTAACCCAAATTTCTTCATCAAAATAACAAAAAATCAGCATAAAATGAATTTCAGTAAAATCCAACACATAATCATAGATCAACAAAAACAAAATCATAAATCATCGATTAGACAATTACAAAATCCAAAAAAAAAAAAAAAAGGTTAATCACGTACTTCAGAGAGAAGTCGATTCTTGGGAAGCAACTTCGCAACCTCTGGAGGAAGAACAACATGCCTGAAAAAAAAAAAATCGAAACAACAAAATATAAGCAAAAAAAATTCAACAAAAAAAAAAACTAGGTTAAATTACGAAGAACAAAAAATCGATTCGAAATTTCAAACAATTCGTTTACCTGTACTCGTAAGTGTCATCGAAATACTTCTCAGAGTACTGGATCTGACCCATGCTGCTTCAAAAATTAGGGTTTGTGAAAAGCTCAAATTGAATCTGAAAAACAGTGAGTAACATAAGCGATTATTTATTTAAGTTGAAATAACGAAATGAAATTGAAGAAAAGTGAAATTAAGAGAGAAAGAAAATAAGCGATTCTGAACGAACCTGTGATGAGTGAAAATGAAGATGAGAGTTTATGAGAGTGTAAAAGTGGGAATATATTGGAAATTTATTTGAAGGGTTTGGAAATGAAAAGGAGAAAATGGTAAATTCGTATTTGTATTATTATTCTTTTTTGAAGTGTTTTTTTGTTTTCCTAAGGGTGTTTTTGGAATTTAAATTTTAACGGCTAATTAAGGAGGTTTTGAATTTTTGGATTTGAAATTTTTTATTTGTTTCTTCCCGCTCCGGAATTGAATTGAATTCAATTTTCTGCACGCATGGTGTCGATAAATTAGCAAGGAATATAAAACGAAAAGGTGAATCAAATATTTCAAAGCCTAACGGTCTTTTTTCCATTTTGAGATTTTTTTTTTTTGTTAAGTAGCCTATCGGCTAGAGTTCACACAATAAATTGTGAAGAAGTGAGGTGTCTGGTGTTCGAACACCGGCCTCTGTATATAAAATGCAATATCTCTATCAACTAAGCTAAACTCACGGTGATCATTTTGAGATGTTTTTATTATGCTTATAAATTGGAATTGGAATTCTGTATTTATATATAGTGGTGAAGCATCTTTATATGAAGGATCAAATATAAAGAAATAAGATTAAAAAAACAACGTTGTCAATTTTTGTTGTTGGTAAAGTTCTTATTGAAATTGTTTAAGATATCGAAAATGTCAAAATAAAGACAAAATACATTTATGAAACAGGTGAACATATTAACTTTTTTTATTTACACTAAATTTTGACAAATACATTTATTTGTGGTAACTAAATATATATTATTGAGATAGTTATTTACTAAATATATATACCAACATATTCAAATAATATGAAATTGGGCTACTCTGTTCGCACAACATTGTTTCGCCCCACTTATATAGGATTCGTAATGATAATTGATAACAATAACAATAATAATAATAATAATAATAATAATTGGATTTGGAGATTGGATTTTGAGTCACGTTAGTGTTTAAAAAATAAATAAATGTAAAACATTTTTATATCACCATAGGATTCATCTTAGTTTGGGGGCCACATAGCTGCTCCCAACGAAAGCTCGTTGATCTTTCATGTGTCTATCATAATGGCGAGGTCAATATAACGTCCAAACACCGTGAAGAGGAGTCCTATAGTGTTTGACCTATTATTAATGAGCCTTGTTAGAATGTAAACTCCTCGTTGGAACCTTAACAGAGGTAGCGCTAAGATGGTACATGAGCCTACCTCGATTTTCGGTAACGAGTTATCAAGACTTCTCAAGAAATCTAGTCCATCAGCTCTCGCCTAGCAAACATGGAAACGTCTCTACAATCAACTTTTTTAATGTAAGGCAGGGCCACCAAGAATCCTTACGAGAATACCTCGCCAGCTTCAGTGAGGTTGCCATTAAGGTGGTCAGCCCCAAACCATGAAATCTTTGTAGGAGCTTTTTAGAACGGTCTGAAGGCTAGTCAGTTCAATGAGTCGCTAGTTCAAATGCCCACAGACTCCATGGAGGAAATCATAATTTAAACAGAATGTTATAGTAAGGGTGAAAATAGTAACACCAGAAGAAGGTTAGGGATACAATAGAGCGAGGAGTCTGTGGGGCAGAGTTTCATAGCCCACGGAAAAATAACTACCTTCAGTCAGTTTGTGGCACCTTCAAATCTCTCATTATAATGCCACCATATCAGTTCACCCTTCTTAAAAAAAATAAGAAAACAAATCTAGCGAGAGATTTTCCACACTAGACTCATACCTGAACCCCCAACTCCACATATTGAGTTCATAGGAAAAGAGATCGATAAATGGTGCAAGTATAACCATATCAAAAGACATCACATGAATGATTGTTTGGTGTTAAAAAGGGAAATTGAATGCTTGATCAGAGATGGACATCTAAGGGGATATGTCACGGGGGCATTGGAGCAAGAACAAAGAAGGGAACACGTGAACCAAGGAGCATGTTGATGACAATCCGTCATATCACATTTTTAGAGTCTTTTTAATTAAGTTTTAATTCTATTTTTATTAGTTTAGTATTTAATTTAAAGTATTTTTAAATAAATTGTTGTTATCAATTTATTGAGTCAAATAATGCATTATTAGTATTGTTAGTGATCATATGTTGAAAGAAGAAGAAACTTGACTAATTCAATTATTTTGATGGCCAAGTGCTTACTTTTGGTGTGTGAATCAAACAAAACATAAGAAGCTCTTGTGCCTTATGTTAAGTCATGAAGGGGTATGAGAAAAGAAAAGTGGACGGACCGGATTAGTCGTTAGTGTACGTGCTAGCCCATTAAGAGAAGGAAAATAATTAGGTTGCATTTTGGCATATAAAATGAATAGCCGCACAACACACAGAGGGAACATTAATTTTGGAGGAGGTTTTGGGAATTACGGCTTGGATAACAAAGGAGTTCACGCATCACGAGATGGGAAAAAGGCACATGGATATGGAAAAGCATCTACAACAGTAGCGATTGAAAAGTAATCGAGAGCAAGGCCGACGGCAACGACGGAACTCTATCGGTTTATTTTCTTACTATGTTGTTTATTACTTTAATCATGTCTAGCTAATTTCCTTTGATTAAGTCTGAGATGATTCTTTGTAACCCTAGTTGAACCATGTTGCTGTGAAACTATATTTATTGTGAATGACAATCTAGTTTTTATTCAATTCAATTGTTCTTAATGCTTATTATATCCTGATCAAATATAAGTATGATTTAGTGAGAATGAATGACTACTAACCATAGCTTTCTACTTAGACCTAATTGAATTGTTCTAATAAACATGGTTAATCTAGGAATAGATAACCGTTTGTTAGTGATATTAGGTTAACGTGTTTAAACCTTCAAATATTATTAGACCACTTAAGGAATTAGGGGCTGTAGTGTTAGAAGAGGGTCCTAACTCAATAGATTGATTAAGACTATTTTGTTAACTATCGTGGAACTAGAGAATCATTCATAAGAATAGGTGCAGTATACCAATTAGGGGAACATAGATAATTCGAAAGACCTGATCTCATATCTCTCTCTTATTCTTTAAACCAATCTTTATTTTATGTTATTTACTTTTATGCACACAAACCTACTGCCTCGGGCACTTAAAAAATTTACACATCGTAGACATTAACTTTATTGCTAAATTGAGATTAACACAGTCCTCGTGGATACGAACTTATTTTTATTACTTCGATAGTTTTAGTTTACTTGCTAAAAGTCTATCAAGTTTTTGGCGCCGTTGCCGGGGACTGTTGAGTCATTTCAACTTGGCAATTTTGTTTTTATTTAGTATTTCTGTCATTTATATTTTTGTATATATATTTATAAAAAAAATGATTTATGCTCTTCGTTTTCTTCTCATTGTACTGTGCTACTAAAAAGTTTATCCAAGTTTTGCAGCTATGATAGACAGGTTATACCTCCATGACACAAAAGAGATTTGTATGTTGCAGTATGAAAAATATATGCTATCTTTGAAGATAGAATATTTGAACAATACAATCTCGAGATTAAATGAGAGATGTGGTCGTTATGAGGCGAATCAACCAGGTAGTAATTGTGAAGGGAAGAAAGAGGTGATCAACATCGATTACAATACTCATCTTCAAAATATTTTAGATGATTTCTTGGTGTCAAATTAAGTTTCATTTGAGAAGTTTGATCTTCAGTGTGGTGATCTTGTTGAGAAAGCACATAAGTCTCAGAGAAAATTGGTTCAGATGGAGATTGAGTGTCACAAGGTTGTGGTCGAAGAAAAACCTAAAGTGAGGAGTGTTGATATTTTCTCGAAGTCTGGACCAACAGAGGTTAAGGAAATCACTCGTGTGCAGATGGATGCACGTCCTTCTCTAAGGTGGGAGAGCTTAAATTCCAAAGGTTTAACTGTGAGCGCATGGGAGCATATACTTCTTTGTTACAAATTCATGGAATTCCTACCAAACAAGAGGAAGAAGAAGAATGATGTGTTTTTTTTTGACATATTTGCCACCCTAACAGTGGTTGAAGCGTCAAACTTAATGACGTAAAAGAAAGCGCTTGGTGGGAGGCAACCCATCATTTTTATTATGTCTTTATTTTCAGTATTTTATTTCTATTGTTGAGTCAAACAATTTGTCTTTAATTTTCATTTTAGTTTAACTCGGTTGTACCCCCCGTTTATGTAATTGTTCTTGAACTTGTTTATTATTGATGAATTTGTTTGTTTTATTGACTTTTTCCAGTTTAGTAACAAATGTTTGTTCAAGTGGTATTCCAAAAGTTCAAAAGGAGGAGTGACTTGTGATTCAAAGGCGAAGTGTACGACAGTTAAAGATAGGTAGTCACAACTCCCAGAAATCTAACATTGTAAGGTTCATATCCAAATTTTATTTTTCAATTTACTTATATAGAGTGTTCCATGCAACTAGATCTCTAGAACTTGCATTGTTTCTTTACTGTTGATTGATCTTTGTCATATACACACTGAGGTAAAAGTGCTTGGTCATGTGAGCCTTTTGAAGCCAACCTTGATTTTAATTGTATTTATCCTTTTTGAAAGCCAAATTGAGCCGGTAGGTTTAGATCCTTTTGTTCGGTGACAAACTACATTACAAGCCTAGAGACTTTTAGGATGTGACCCAAAGATTTATTTTTGAGTTAGGCTTTGTAGAGTGTTACTAAACAATAAGTTTGGGGTTGCTATTGCAATTTGGAACCAACTAAGTTTGGGGTTGGTACTAGAGAACAAAAAGTATTATCATGAAAAATATACACAAAATGGTGTATCAAAAAAAAAAAAAGAAGAGAAAAGAATAGAATGAAAAAGGGACAAATATTGAAAAATCTGAGTAACTTTAAACTCGATTGTCCCAACAAGTTTTAAATATTTTCTAGTACCTTTACTATGGTTAGTAAAAAGGGGAATGGATTTTATGTTTTAACTTTCGTAGGAAAGCCTAACTCAAATTTTGTGTAGCCTACTTATCCAAATAATATCTCACCTTTACCTAAGCCCCGTTATAACCCTGAAAGACCTCAAAGTATGTAATGACATTGATTTTGATTGACCTTTAGAAACTTTTCAAGCGTATGGTAATATGTAGATTTGCATGTCGACTGTGTGTGAACCCATTTCATATTGTAGAGTGGAGTTGTGTATGGTGGATGCGAACAATTCAAACTAGCTCACTTTTAGCTAGTAAGGAGATGAACTTTTTGGGTACTACTGCTTGATCAGGTAATTGTTATTTTACTGTCGATTGTCATTTTGATAAGTAAATTCCTTGAGGACAAGGAATAATTCAAGTTTGGGGTTGTGATGACAGTCCGTCATATCACATTTTTAGAGTCTTTTTAATTAAGTTTTAATTCGATTTTTATTAGTTTAGTATTTAATTTAGAGTCTTTTTAAATAAATTGTCGTTATTAATTTATTGAGTCAAATAATGCATTATTAGTATTTTTAGTGATCATATGTTGAAAGAAGAAGAAACTTGACTAATTCAATTATTTTGTTGGCCAAGTGCTTGCTTTTGGTGTGTGAATCAAACAAAACATAAGAAGCTCTTGTGCCTTATGTTAAGTCATGAAGGGGTATGAGAAAAGAAAAGTGGACGGACCTGATTAGTCGTTAGCGTACGTGCTAGCCCATTAAGAGAAGGAAAATAATTAGGTTGCATTTTGGCATATAAAAAGAACAACCGCACAACACATAGAGGGAACATTAATTTTGGAGGAGGTTTATGGAATTAAGGCTTTGGAGAACATAGGAGTTCACGCATCACGAGATGGGAAAAAGGCACATGGATATGGAAAAGCATCTACAACAGTAACGATTGAAAAGTAATCGAGAGCAAGGTCGACGACAACGAGGGAACTCTATCGATTTATTTTCTTACTATGTTGTTTATTACTTTAATCATGTCTAACTAATTTCCTTTGATTAGGTCTGAGATGATTCTTTGTAACCCTTGTTGAACCATGTTGTTGTGAAACTATATTTATTGTGAATGACAATCTAGTTTTTATTCAGTTCAATTGTTCTTAATGCTTTTTATATCCTGATCAAATATAAATATGATTTAGTGAGAACGAATGACTACTGATCATAGCTTTCTACTTAGACCTAACTGAATTGTTCTAATAAACATGGTTAGTCTAGGAATGGATAATCGTTTGTTAGTGATATTAGGTTAACGTGCTTAAACCTTCAAATATTATTAGACCACTTAAGGAATTAGGGACTGTAGTGTGAGAAGAGGGTCCTAACTCAAGGGATTGATTAAGACTATTTTGTTAACTATCGTGGAACTAGAGAATCATTCATAAGAATAGGTGCAGTATACCAATTAGGGGAACATAGATAATTCAAATGACCTGATCTCATCTCTCTCTTATTCTTCAAACCAATCTTTATTTTATGTTATTTACTTTTTATGCACACAAACCTACTGCCTCGGGCACTTATAAAATTTACACATCCTAGATATTAACTTTATTGCTAAATTGAGATTAACACAGTCCTCGTGGATACGAACATATTTTTATTACTTCGATAGTTTTAGTACACTTACTAAAAGTCTATCACACGTCAAATGTAATGATCGTCAGATAAAACAGTCAGGAAATCGACGAACATGATGAAGCAATGATCTGAGAGGTACAAACATGAATCAAAACAAGATATTCCCAACAAATATGATCTTCTGATAAAGGATTTGAAAAGACCATGATTGTCAAATATCTGATCAAAAAGTAATACAACGCACTCCAAAGCGTACTACCACAACCTAATAAATTCTCAGGGATATAAAAAAATCACAACACCTTGATAAACCAATCTTGCTCAATTAATACAAATGCCCTCATAAATCATCATGTCAACAACCACATTTCCCTTTTATGCCTTGTGCTTATGAGGTTGTGGATTAGGGAACATCTTAAGACACTTCCCCCTTTCAGGCCTTGTGCTTTAAGGGTTGTGGACTATGGAACATCTCAATCCACTTCGTCATTTCAAGCTTCGTTCTTGGGGGGTTGAAGTCATTTCACCCTTTTAGGCCTTTGTGGTTGGGGGTGTGGACTGCCATATTGGACTTCATTAAGACAACACATGAAACGCACATGCCAAGTTACTCAAACACGTGGCAAGTACCTATGAGCTCTCTACATGGAGATATAATCTTAGAACCAAACACCTTGATAATCATGCTAGTTCTAAATAGAAAAGAGTGTAAAATACTCAAAAACATAAAAATTGAGGTCCTGGAAGAATGTCTGGCACAGGTCGCACCTGTAACACCCCGTTTTCCCAACATAAAAATTTCTTTAAAAAGATAATCATGCATCAGAGTAAGCACATAAACAGGGCATCACATTTCTAAAACATCTCATGTTAATGAATAAATAATCATTAAATCTTCATAAAATATTAATCATTATCGCAGCGGAAAAATCATAAGGAAAAGCATCTCAAAAGTCTTTGGCACGCAGGCCTCATCAACGTCTTATTAAAAGATCTTCAGAGTAAATGAAATCATATAATTAGCATAATACGCAAGGAACAGAGAAGTAAAAGAAGATCCCCCATCCCGTTACGTATCAGAGCACCTAGACTCAACTGCAGAAAGCCTCACACGTCTGCACCTAATCTTGGTTACCTGCACTTGCCCACAGGGCGGCAATTCCAGCAGAAGGGGTGAGATTCACAATTAATTATATTAAACATATAATTAAATAATCACAATTCAACAACCAAACATAATTCAACATATCGCAGATAAACTTCTAGCATTTAGAACATCAACATAAACAACACATCATTAAGCATCGTCATAATCAACATCATAAACATCTTAGACGACTCGACTCGACATCATCATTGACTATGCAACTCTACGTCTTATATGCATGTGGTACCAATCCAGGGCATGAGCCCTCGTCGCTATGAGCATAAATATACTCCAAGGCATAAGCCTTCGTCGCTGGTGAGCAAAGCTCCAGGGCATAAGCCCTCGTCGCTGGTGAGTAAAAACTCCAGGGCATAAGCCCCCATCATAGAATGAGTATGCATGAGACTCAACATACTTTAACTTAAACAAGTTAACATCATAAACGTCGCAGAACATCTTAATCATCATAGACTGACACATGCAACAACTATACATAAGTAACAGCAACATGGCAGCAAGTACATCACAAGGTATAACATCAATATAGCAAAACATCGCATGTAAATCAAGTATTCATCACTTATTCGATTCATATATCACATATAAGCATCATAAAATCATCATAAACAATCTCAATCATCATGTAACATCATTACAGATTATATTAAACATCATTAGAAGTCTCTAAAACTACCCCAAGGTCATCTCTCAAGGTCATATGCGTCTACAGGTCGCAAACAGAATAGGTTCTAGGTTCTGACATAACTCGCTATGGCGAGTAGGATAGCTCGCCTCGCGAGTAACTAAGGTCCTGCTCGCTATGGCGAGTGGGAGTGCTCGCCTCGCGAGCTCTAGGGTAATGCTCCCTATGGCGAACTGGGTTGCTCGCCTCGCGAGCGATCTAGGTCTACTCGCCGCGGCGAGTTGCATAGCTCGCCTAGGTGAGCGATGAACAGACTGCTACGGGTTCTGCGAAAATCTCATCAAAAGTTCCCAAATTCATCATCTTAAACGTCTAAACTCTCAGAAACATCAATGTTATGATTAATCTACGTTCTATACTCATCCTACACATCTGTTCTACAGCTTTATGGCCTAATTCATGATTTTTCTCAATTTTAACCTAATTCCAATTCTCACAAAACTCAATCCTATGTTGTTAATCGAGATTAGATGAACTACATATCAATATAATTAAGTGTTAGGCTCACCCTTACCTTAGAATTGCAGAAAAACGCAGCCCTCTATGCTCTTCTCCCTTCACGTGACTTTTCCTCTTTTTCTCCAAAACTCAGTAACGCGTATACTGACTTCTCTCTTGACCTAATTTCCCTTTATATACTCCCAACGAATCTTATCTTATTTACTCTTTCTCCCACATAACTCTCTAAAATCCAAAACTAACCCACAACTAAATATTTTATTTTATTTTCAAATCTTATTTTATTAAACAATAAAATAAGTCACCACGTCGCATAAAATCATATTAAATCTTCGTTCAACATCGCATAATATATTAATAAATATATATCAACTTCTCAAATAAATCAAATAATTAAATAATAAAAAATGGGCGTTACAACTCTCCCCAACTTAAAAGATTTTCGTCCTCGAAAATTACCTCAAGCAAACAATTCTGGATATGACTCCAGCATCTTACTCTCTAACTCCCACGTCAAGCTTTCGCCGGTCGCTCCCGACCAAACGACTCTAACGAGAGGTATCTCCTTTCCCCTCAGCGTCTTCGTCTTTCTGTCATCAATTCTCACAGGTAAGGTCTCAACCGTAAGGTTGTCCCTAACTTGCACATCATCACTCTGGATCACATGAGACGGATCCGGAACATACTTCCTCAGTTGCGACACATGGAACACGTCGTGCAAATTTGATAAATGTGGTGGCAATCCAATACGATAGGCCACCGCCCCAATCCTCTCTGATATCTGATATGGACCAATAAACTTCGGGGTTAACTTCTTTGGCTTCAACGCACGGCCAACACCGGTCATAGGAGTCACTCTTAGGAACACATGATCTCCCTCTTGGAACTCAAGGTCCTTTCTACGCTTGTCATGATAACTCTTTTGTCGACTCTGCGACGCTTTCATCTTCTCTTGGATCATTCTTACTTTCTCAGTAGTCTGCTGAACAATTTCCGGTCCTAACATCACATTTTCGCCTGACTCAAACCAACACAACGAAGTTCTGCATCTCCGACCATACAAAGCCTCAAAAGGTGCCATTCCGATACTCGAATGGTAACTGTTGTTGTACGTGAACTCTATCAACGGAAGATGACTATCCCAAGTTCCTCCTTGCTTAAGTACACACACCCTCAATAAATCCTCCAACGACTGAATCGTCCTCTCCGACTGACCATCTGTTTGCGGATGATAAGCCGAACTCAACCTCAACTGAGAACCTAAAGCCTCTTGCAAACTCTTCCAAAACCTAGAAGTAAACCTCGGGTCTCTATCTGATACGATGCTCGAATGAACACCATGCAACTTCACAATCTCCTTGACATAAATTTCTGCCAACTGAGCAACAGGAAAAGTAATATTAATCGGTAGAAAATGAGCCGACTTCGTCAATCTATCAACAATCACCCAAATAGCGTCATTCCCTTTAGGAGTATTCGGCAAGCTCGTCACGAAATCCATGGATATACTATCCCATTTCCACTCTGGCACATCTAAAGGTACCATCATACCAGCAGGTTTCTGATGTTCAACCTTCGATTTCTGACAAACCAAACAAGAATACACAAACTGTGCCACGTCACGTTTCAAACCAGACCACCAAAACAGCTTCTTTAAATCATGATACATCTTCGTAGCTCCCGGATGAATACTCAAGCTACTTCTATGACTCTCTGCAAGAATCATCTTCTTCATTTCCTCATTATCAGGAATGCAAATCCTACCTCGAAATCTCAACACTCCTTGATCATCAACTCTAAAGTCACTATCTTCTGTCTGATTACTAGCAACCAACAAGTCCACAAACTTGACATCTTCTTTCTGCGCCTCTTTGATACTTTTCAAGAAATCACTATCAATCTTCAGCATTCCCAACTTTACACTCTGAGGTGTTCTCTCACAGATTAAACTCAGATCTCTAAACTGTTCCAACAACTCGAATTCCTTCACCATCATGGCAGACATATGCAAAGTCTTCCTACTCAAGGCATCTGCAACCACATTAGCTTTGCCCGGATGATAATTCAAACCAAAGTCATAATCTTTCAATAATTCGAGCCACCTTCGTTGTCTCATATTCAATTCCTTCTGGTCAAATAAGTACTTCAAACCCTTGTGATCACTAAACACTTCAAACCTCGAACCATACAGGTAATGTCTCCATATTTTCAATACAAAGACCACAGCCGCCAACTCTAAGTCATGCGTCGGATAATTCTTCTCATGAATCCTCAATTGCCTTGAAGCATAAGCTACCACTTTACCATCTTGCATAAGCACACCACCCAAACCCAACTTGGACGCATCACAATATACTACAAAAGGTTCATCGGGCTTCGGCAAAATCAAAACTGGAGCCGTCGTCAAACGTTTCTTCAACTCATTAAAACTGTTCTCACAATGCACATCCCACACAAAAGATTTACCTTTACACGTCAACTGCGTTAACGGAAGAGCCAACTTAGAAAATCCCTCTATAAACCTTCGGTAATAACCAGCTAGACCCAAAAAGCTTCTAATCTCTGTAACCGACTTAGGAGTCTCCCATTGCGATACCGCTTCAACTTTAGACGGGTCAACCGCAATGCCATCGCCAGAAATAACATGACCAAGAAAACTTACTTCTTTCAATCAGAACTCACACTTAGACAACTTAGCAAAAAGCTTCTTCTCTTTCAACACTTGTAAGACGATCTTCAAATGCTCAGCATGATCTTCTTCAGTCTTAGAGTAAACCAGAATATCATCGATGAACACCACAACAAAGCGATCCAAATAAGCTTGGAAGATTCTATTCATATACTCCATAAATACGCCAGGTGCGTTAGTAACACCGAAAGGTATCACCGTATACTCATAATGTCCATAGCGCGTTCTAAACGCTGTCTTCTGCATATCCTCATCCTTCACTTTAATCTGATGGTAACCCGATCTCAAATCTATCTTGCTGAATACACAAGCACCCACCAACTGATCCATCAAGTCGTCAATTCTCGGAAGTGGATACCTATTCTTTATCGTTACTTTATTCAACTGACGATAGTCGATGCACAACCTCATACTTCCATCTTTCTTCTTGACTAACAACACTGGAGCTCCCCACGGTGAAACACTTGGTCTCACGAACTTCTTATCAAGCAAATCCTCTAACTGTTTCTTCAGCTCCGCCAAGTCAGAAGCTGACATACGATAAGGCGTCATAGACACAGGCTTCGTTCCAGGAACAAGATCGATCGTAAATTCAACTTCTCTTTCCGGAGGCACATCAGGAATCTCATCTGGGAAAACTTCTGGAAAATCACATACTACTTGTAGCTTATCAATCACCGCTTGATTCTCAATAGATAAGGACGCCATCAAAGAAAACATCATAATTCCATCGCGTTCCAACTGCTTCAACTGTTTAGTAGATAAGAATTCTGCTCCACTCTCTTCTTCGGGAGAAGAAAAATGCACCGTCTTGCTAAAACAATTAATCAGAACATGATTGTACTCTAACCAATTCATCCCCAAGATCACATCCATCCCAACCAACGGTAGACATACTAAATCAATCTCAAAATCACGACCAAACATAGACACAGGACATCTTAAACACACAAGGGAAGTAGTCACCGAACCCTTAGCTGGAGTTTCGACAACCATCTCCCCATTCATATCAGATACAACAAGATTCAACTTAGCAGCACAATCAAGAGCAACAAAACAATGTGTGGCACCAGTATCAATAATAGCAACTAATGGTATATTATCAAAATAACAAGTACCTCTAATCAAGCGATCCTCGCTCTCCGTCTGCGTACCAGTCAAAGCAAAAACTCTCCCAATAGTCTGAGTCTTCTTAGGTTGTGTGCACTGGGACCCAATGTGACCTTCCTCATTACAATTAAAGCATACGATATCACCACGTTTGCAATCCACAGTAGTATGTCCCTTCTTGCCACAACGAAAACACCTCTTCACTTCTCCAGGACAAGCATTACTCTTATGGCCTTTCACGCCACAAGTATAGCAAACTATCTCAGCAGGAGCATCTTTCTTCACAGGTCTCCTCTCATCATTAACTCGTTGTTTGCCCTTATCTGCAGGAGCACTGTAGGGCTTAGGACGACTTTGCTGCCCTTTTCCTTTTCTCTCATTAACCACCTTGTAATGAGCCTTAGTGTCTTCCTCGTAGATCCTGCAACTACTCACCAGCTCGGAAAAGATTCTAATCTTCTGATACCCAATAACCCTCTTGATATCAGCACGCAATCCATTTTCAAACTTAATGCATTTAGAAAATTCAGCAGTCTCTGGGGTATAATGTGGATAAAATTTTGCCAGCTCCATAAACTTTGCCGCATACTCTGTCACGGACATGTTCCCTTGCTTAAGCTCTAGGAACTCAATCTCTTTCTTGCCCCGAACATCCTCTGGAAAATATCTGTTGAGGAACTCTCTTCTGAAAATAGTCCAAGTAACCTCAGCACCACCTTGCTCCAGAACAGGTAGAAGACTAATCCACCAGTCATCAGCTTCCTCAGCCAGCATGTGCGTACCAAAACGCACCTTCTGCACCTCCGTGCACTGCATCACTCGGAACACCCTCTCAATCTCCTTGAGCCAAGTCTGGGCTCCATCTGGGTCATATCTCCCCTTGAAGGTAGGAGGATGGTTTCTCAAGAAGGTCTCCAGCATACGGACCTCCGCACTAGCACCAGCATTCGCATTCGGTTGTTGCCCCACCGCTTGAGCAACAGCTTCCAAGGCAGCAGCAATCGCAGCGTCGTTTCTTCCAGCCATCTTAATCCTCTACAAAGCAAACATAAGTTAGAATAATACAATAATAGTATTCTAACTCTAAGACAACGTCACTCGACTCTCTACTTGGCCGGACGGACCGACCTGCTCTGATACCAATTGTAACACCCCGTTTTCCCAACATAAAAATTTCTTTAAAAAGATAATCATGCATCAGAGTAAGCACATAAACAGGGCATCACATTTCTAAAACATCTCATGTTAATGAATAAATAATCATTAAATCTTCATAAAATATTAATCATTATCGCAGCAGAAAAATCATAAGGAAAAGCATCTCAAAAGTCTTTGGTACGCAGGCCTCATCAACGTCTTATTAAAAGATCTTCAGAGTAAATGAAATCATATAATTAGCATAATACGCAAGGAACAGAGAAATAAAAGAAGATCCCCCATCCCGTTACGTATCAGAGCACCTAGACTCAACTGCAGAAAGCCTCACACGTCTTCACCTAATCTTGGTTACCTGCACTTGCCCACAAGGCGGCAATTCCAGCAGAAGGGGTGAGATTCACAATTAATTATATTAAACATGTAATTAAATAATCACAATTCAACAACCAAACATAATTCAACATATCGCAGATAAACTTCTAGCATTTAGAACATCAACATAAACAACACATCATTAAGCATCGTCATAATCAACATCATAAACATCTTAGTAAACATCTTAGACGACTCGACTCGACATCATCATTGACTATGCAACCCTACGTCTTATATGCATGTGGTACCAATCCAGGGCATGAGCCCTCGTCGCTATGAGCATAAATATACTCCAAGGCATAAGCCTTCGTCGCTGGTGAGCAAAGCTCCAGGGCATAAGCCCTCGTCGCTGGTGAGTAAAAACTCCAGGGCATAAGCCCCCATCATAGAATGAGTATGCATGAGACTCAACATACTTTAACTTAAACAAGTTAACATCATAAACGTCGCAGAACATCTTAATCATCATAGACTGACACATGCAGCAACTATACATAAGTAACAGCAACATGGCAGCAAGTACATCACAAGGTATAACATCAATATAGCAAAACATCACATGTAAATCAAGTATTCATCACTTATTCGATTCATATATCACATATAAGCATCATAAAATCATCATAAACAATCTCAATCATCATGTAACATCATTACAGATTATATTAAACATCATTAGAAGTCTCTAAAACTACCCCAAGGTCATCTCTCAAGGTCATATGCGACTACAGGTCGCAAACAGAACAGGTTCTAGGTTCTGACATAACTCGCTATGGCGAGTGGGATAGCTCGCCTCGCGAGTAACTAAGGTCCTGCTCGCTATGGCGAGTGGAAGTGCTCGCCTCGTGAGCTCTAGGGTAATGCTCGCTATGGCGAGCTGGGTTGCTCGCCTCGCGAGCGATCTAGGTCTACTCGCCGCGGCGAGTTGCATAGCTCGCCTAGGCGAGCGATGAACAGACTGCTACGGGTTCTGCGAAAATCTCATCAAAAGTTCCCAAATTCATCATCTTAAACGTCTAAACTCTCAGAAACATCAATGTTATGATTAATCTACGTTCTGTACTCATCCTACACATCTGTTCTACAGCTTTATGGCCTAATTCATGATTTTTCTCAATTTTAACCTAATTCCAATTCTCACAAAACTCAATCCTATGTTGTTAATCGAGATTAGATGAACTACAGATCAATATAATTAATTGTGAATCTCACCCCTTCTGCTGGAATTGCCGCCTTGTGGGCAAGTGCAGGTAACCAAGATTAGGTGCAGACGTGTGAGGCTTTCTGCAGTTGAGTCTAGGTGCTCTGATACGTAACGGGATGGGGGATCTTCTTTTATTTCTCTGTTCCTTGCGTATTATGCTAGTTATATGATTTCATTTACTCTGAAGATCTTTTAATAAGACGTTGATGAGGCCTGCGTGCCAAAGACTTTTGAGATGCTTTTCCTTATGATTTTTCCGCTGCGATAATGATTAATAATTTATGAAGATTTAATGATTATTTATTCATTAACATGAGATGTTTTAGAAATGTGATGCCCTGTTTATGTGCTTACTCTGATGCATGATTATCTTTTTAAAGAAATTTTTATGTTGGGAAAACGGGGTGTTACAGCACCATGTACACGCACGGTTGTGCCACCCTGACAGCACAAATTTTCTAATTTTTCAACTTTCATGTTTTCGTGCGTAAAATTTTGATTTTCGATCCCGTTTTCTCCTACGCGTCCCAATCATTTAAACCAATCAAGCTCCACTATAAAACAATGTTTTCCTAGCTCAAAACAACTTAACCCAATTCTTCCAAAATCACTTATTTCTCAAAAACACTTAAAACAACTTTTTACTCAAAAACCCAATTTTCACCCAAACGATTCCACACGCAAAACTCTAGATTCAAAACAGAAATCCTAATCACTCTAACACAACTAAACAACTTCATCAATCTATTCAAATTCATCAAAATTAAATTTCTCATCTTTTGACCCATTTTCACAAAAGTCATAAAAACACAACAACACATTTATCATCACCTAAATCATGAATTCTCATCAACAACATATACCCAACAACAATCATAGCATATAATCATGAATTCCTCATTTATCAACAACAACATCATCATTTTCACTAAGTTAAGCCAAATTCTCAAGGTAATCACTTCAACACATATCAACAATGAGAATTAAGCAACAACATGTTTAAAACAATTTTCATATACCTAAATTTACCACATAATCTTGAGCACGAAAATCAACATTCAAAATCATAATTCATCCAAAAGCAATTATGACCCAAAAGTGAAAACTAAATTATAGCTTATCTACATGAAAGAATATATCTCCTTTACCTTGGGTCTTCAAAAGCTAAGCTATGATGTATAACCTTGGTGTCTTATCTAGTGGTGCTCTGATTAGGATGTTGGGATTTTATTTATTGAATTATCTTTGAGGAACATTGGGTTCATTTTGATGATGTACTTATTCTAAGATATGATGTATAACTTTATGTTGATGAAACTTATTTCCTCTGTGATTAGATATTATGTGATTGAGTTTTGATATGTATTGAAAGATGAAGAGTAACACCTTGATATGTTCTTATAATTGTTTAATTATTATCTCAAATATTGTATGTGGGGCTCAAGGGTGTTACAAGTTTGATCTAGGATTATCCTGTTAAACTTGAATTAGTTCGTTTTATCTTACTTTACATAGACTGTGTTAAGATTTGACTTCGAATCTCTCAATTCCTAGTGAATCTTATTAATTGAACATAGTCTTATTAATTTTGTCATTGCCATTGAATCAAACATAAATCCAATATGTCGTCAATTGTTTTCAAAAATTGCTTTCGCTATAAACTCGTTAAACTTTTAAAGCGCTATTCACCCCTCCTCTAACGAGTATTACCTTGCCATATAGACCAACAATCAGTACTAAATACAATTGATGGTGTTGAAACAGAAAGAGAGAAGCGACACTCATCCTTAGCATATCGTTTATTGGATATCAAAATTTAGCACAAAACCCTAGAGTAGGAGGCGGAGAAAATAGAACCTTCTAAGTAACATTTAGAGAAGTTCATCGTAGGCAATGATCTAAGGGTGTGAATCATGGATGAACATTTTTTTTTCTTTTCACGTCAATGGGTTGAGTTCCCATTAATGTTTCCAAATTTATTATATAGGAACTTTTTTACATGCTTTTTATAAGAAAAAGTCTATTGATGAAAGTACAAGAGTTACTCAAAACCCAATTAAAAAGAGTTGTATTACACACTTCAAAGACAAGATAAAAGAAAATTCCATCAATCCAAAAATACATAATTTTGTGTCTATGCTGCTAACAATTGAACCACACCCAAGATAATCTCTTAATACTATCAATCACCTCCGTTGAATTTGTCTTTTCACATTGAAGAGAATGTTATTCGTTTCCAACCAAATGAGCACTAGAAAGTAGTTAACAATAAAATTGAGATACAATATGCTTATTTTTCCTCCTTTACAAGAGAGTTGAATGATGCAATGTTGTCCACTTCTACCCCCCCAAACGTCGGATTACACCCAAGCCAATTAAAAATGGCATCCCAAACTACTTTTGTACAAACCATTGTTGATAGATCTATATTAGTACTCCTCTTTCCCAAAAATCAACACATGTTGCCAACCTTCCTTGAAGCAAACACCATCCGATAATGCACACTTTTGACAAAATTGAAGTTTCCCACGACAAAATAGCTTTGAAAGCCCTATGATTGATAGCAAAAACAAGAATGAATATTCATAAACTCAATAAATGAAATAAACAAGGTTTTATAATAAGTATATGATTTTAGCACCAAAATTTGCAAGTTTATGAAATCCATGTGTTCGAGTTTCCTCTCTCTTGAAATCTAATCCCCTTTTTCTCATTTCTATATTGCAAATTTTTTTATGGCTACAATAAGAATCAATTGCTTTTATATACATCAAATATAAATCATGTACATACTTCAAATGGGTATTCTGTTCAACACCCTTATTGAGATGGAAGATCAAACTTCTTTTGCAGTAACGACGTCCCTTCAAATATCATCAACTTACTGTAGAATTTTCTAAAATGGTTCATCTGCCATGATTGTGATAGTTAGTTTTAATAAGTAATAACTAATGAAACTCAATGAAAAACTTAAAAAAGTTACTCACCATCTTTTTGCTGGGCTTTCTAAACCCGATTTTTTTCCACATTGATTCGGCTTGAGGAGCAGCTGGTAGGACTACCATTTCTACCTTTAATTGTATAAGTACATTTCTATGCATGAAAGTAGGGACTGAAAGAAACCCTAAAAGAAAACAATAACATTTTTAGTAAATAAATATCTCACATAATCCTATTTGACTTCAAATAATTATTCAAATCAAAAAACACTAAGGAGAAATGTCAAATTCATTTCTAAAGTAAATAAAATAACTTGTTCTTGGTATTCATCCATAGTTGCAACTAAGGGAAGCTCTGCCAATTTTTTCTCGAAAACACAGAATATCTCAGCTGATACAACCACTTGGCTATAAAACCATGAAATTCATACCAAAATCAAGCATTTTATTTTAAAAGAAATATGAAACTAACAACAAAACATATATACTTTAGACTCAGCCTTACTTGACAATGAGCACTGCATAATACATTCCACCAAAATGATATTTATCATTGAACTTCTACCTATAGAAATCCAACCAAACAAAGAAGAAAATTTCATTCACTTGTCCGACAATGTCCAAAAAGAAAATCAATAGTACAAAAATAACTAAAGGTTTCTTACCCTTTAAGCATTTTTGGAATTAAATCAATGTTTGTTCCAGTATCAACTATGGAATCAAATTGTTCCTAGACAACATAGAGTTCAATCCTTATTAAAATTACGCATTCAATTGGATCAAGTTTGTCAAATATCTATAACTAAGTAAAACACAAAAACAAAAATATACTCACATGAAAGATAGCAACAACATTGGAAAGCAACGAACAAGTAATAATTTGAGAATCAATCAACTGCCGGTTGAAAACCTTCCATTTTATATCAAGACCTAATTCATTTCCTAAACCTTTTTCTTCTTGCTTCTTTTTAATCAAACTTAAGTGGTAAGTTGAAAGGAGCCCATCCCCACGAGCCATTAAATTTGCTAGTTTCTTATGAATATCATCACAATCTACGTCGTAGAACTAACTATGTTTAGGTACTTTCTGTTATAAAAAAATAGTTTATCAACAATTGTATATAATATTGAAGAAAAAAAAACAAATCATGAAAAAAGGGTACATTTGGTACCTCTAGGTTAGCCATATTATAATCCTTTAAACACCTGATGTGATATTTCGTCTCACACTGCAAGAACATATAAATAAGTAATCTAATCAAAACATTTAGTGATGATATGAGAATTAAAACAAATTTATGAATAAGGAATGACAAACAATGATTAACATGTGTAACGCCCTCTTTAATTATTTAATTATTTTATAGAGTTTAGAGTCCACTTTGATGATTTATGTGATTTTATACGATTATGTGATGTGTTGATATTTTATTTAAAGACTTATTTTATTATTTACTAGAATAAGATTTGAAAATAATATAAATATTGAGATGTGGGGCTGTTTTGAAATTTAGAAGAGTTTAGTGAAAATAGAGAAAATAAGATAAAGTGGATTGAGGAAAGATATAAGGAGGAAACTAGGTTTAGAAAAGTTTTTACGTGAAACTGCTTTTGGAGAAAAAGAGAGAAAACAAGAGAAGAGAGAACCAAGAGGGAGAGAGACCGCCGTTCATCAATACTAAGGTAAGGGTGAGACTAACCTTCTTTAATCATAAACATATAATTTTGAAAATAGTTTAATCATGTTGTTTTGTTGAATCTTTGATGTTATGTTTTTGGATATCTATTTGTTTGTGAATTCATGCTATTTGTTTATTTGATTAATATATGGATAATTGAATTCGTAACGTGTTTAGAATTGATAATCTTTAATTGAATTCACAAATCCTTTTATTAATTTTATAACCGAATAATTTGCTTGGAAATATAGTGTCGTTGAAATCGATACTGTGTTTGTTGGCCTCTGTGTTTTGTTTTAATGCTCAAAATCATTGTCTCTGTATGTTCCTTGGTTATTTCTCCTGTGTGTGCTTCATGTTCGTAATTGTTTTGCTTCAGGGAGATATAAAGGTGTATCTATGTTGCAGCTGAATTGATCCAATAAAACAAATAATAATTTTCTTGTTGTCACGTGAACTTTTATTTGGAGATAAACTTGTTTAGAACAAGTGACTTGATAATTGGCTTAGTTGCCTTTCCAATTTTATGAGAAAATATTGGTAGATTATCCCTAAGAATATTTAAATTTTTATTATAGGCTTCCGTAAAAAAAAAAAAAGTTACTATTATTTATTATTTAATTTTAGGAGCAATGATGAATTATTTCAGGATGATAATGGGTATCATTGACACCATAAATCTGTTTCAAAAGGATGATAATAGTTTCTTTTGCAAATTTGTTAGAAAGCATTAATATATTACTTGCAAGATTTAACGGTATATGGTCTGTTACACATTGAATATCTTTGATTATGATTCATAATTTGTCCCTATGAGTAAGTGTTGTTCACTATTTTGTTATAATTGAGATGCTACATAGTCAATTTATCTTAGTACCATGTCTTTTTTTAATGTTTTCTAGAGAAGCATTTTTCACTACCTAGCCATGTTTAATTAACGTGAAGAAAAGAAAATAAAGGGGTTGGAATAATAAAGGTTAGTTGTGCTAGTTCATATGTTTAGAAGGTATATTGATTAGATTAGATAAATAGGAGAAGCAAGCTTAGGTAGATTCGTTTTGCAAACCTGGTAGTTTAATATAAAAAGGAGATACGAAGCCTGTGTTGTGATATTATGGTTTTTTTTCAAAGAATAAATTTTATATTGGGATGATTCTGTTGAATTTTATTTGTGTATACTTTATTCTTGATTGTGTAGAGAATCCGAGAGTGGAAAAGAATGAGTTTTGTATTATACTTGATAACTAATGTGTTGATTAATGATGTGTAATTGATGTGTTATTTAACGAAGTGTAATTGATCAATTATTTGATTAAGTATAATTTGTGAATTAATTGATGTTATGATTATTTGAAGATGTGTGATTTAAAGATGTGTTATTTGATGATGTGCGACCTAAAGATGTGATATTTGACGATGATGTTATTTAAAGATGTGTATTTGTCGAGTCATATGAGATGTCCAAGTTGTTTAAGTTGTAAGACGTTGAGTCCATGCATACTCATTTAAGTTGAGGGCTTGATGCCCTGTAATGTATATTTATACATATTATGTTGAGGGCTTGATGCCCTGTAAGTTGAGGGCTTGATGCCCTGTGAGCCTATTTACGCTTATACGTTGAGGGCTTGATGCCCTGTAAGTTGAGGGCTTGATGCCCTGTGAGCCTATTTACGCTTATACGTTGAGGGCTTGATGCCCTGGTTGGTACCACTTGCATGATTAAGAGGTCGTAGTTGCATTTTGTCGAGATGATCTAAGATGAATAAGAAGTCTAAGTTGCATTGTTAAGTTGAAGTTGTGTCGTTGTTATTTAACCTTGAGTTGTTGATGAAACTTTATATGAAGGACTATTATTAGTTAATGACGATGTCTATGATGATAAGTGAAGTAGTAAATGAATAATTATGTGAGATAACATTATTAAATGAAGCTGAATTAAGTTGTTAAATGCATTTTGTTTGTATTATATGCTTATTTTTATTGAATGTGAAATCTCACCCCTTCTGTTGGAATTGCCGCCTTGTGGGCAAGTGCAGGTAACCAAGATTAGGTGCAGTCGTGTGAGGCTTTTCTCGGTTGTGTCTAGGTGCTCTGATACGTAACGGGATGGGGAACCTTTGATTATGTTTTCTTTGTTCCTTGCGTATTCTTTTATTTTGACTTTCATGATTATGATTATGTTGAGAATTTTCTGAGACGTTGATGAGGCCTGCGTGCCAGAAACTTTTGTGATGATTTTAATGATTTCCGCTGCAATGTTTGAATGTTTTTAAATGACTATTTTCCTGAAGGAATAAATTATTATTTATCCATTACTTGAGATGTTTTAAAGAATGTGACGCTCCGTTATGTGTTCACTCTGATTATTTATTTTAAAGAAATTTTTATGCTGGGAAAACGGGGTGTTACAATTTGGTATCAGAGCAGGTTGGTCCGTCCGACCAAGTAGTTGAGTCGCGTAGTGTCGAGTGACGGTTGATGTACTGTCTTTATGTTGTCTTGATTGTTGTTTGTTGTGTAGAGAAATAAGATGGCTGGAAGGAACGACGCTGCGATTGCTGCTGCATTGGAAGCTGTGGCTCAAGCTGTGGGGCAACAACCTAATGTTGGTGCTGGTGTTCATGCTGAAGTGAGGATGTTGGAAACTTTTCTGAGGAATCATCCGCCTACTTTCAAAGGGAGGTATGATCCAGATGGAGCTCAATCGTGGCTCAAAGAGATTGAGAGAGTATTTCGTGTTATGCAATGTACTGAGGTTCAGAAGGTGCGTTTTGGTACGCACATGCTAGCTGAGGAAGCTGATGATTGGTGGGTGAGTCTTCTACCTACCCTAGAGCAAGATGGCACAGTTGTTACTTGGGCTGTGTTTAGGAGAGAGTTCCTAGACAGATACTTTCCGGAAGATGTTCGTGGGAAGAAAGAGATTGAGTTTCTTGAGCTGAAACAAGGTGATATGTCTGTGACAGAATATGCTGCGAAGTTTGTGGAGCTGGCTAAGTTTTATCCGCACTACACTGCTGAGACTGCCGAATTTTCGAAATGTATCAAGTTTGAGAATGGTTTGCGTCCTGATATTAAGCGGGCCATTGGTTACCAAAAGATCCGTAACTTTTCTGAACTGGTGAGCAGTTGTAGAATCTATGAGGAGGATACAAGAGCTCATTACAAGATAGTGAATGAGAAGAGAGGTAAAGGCCAGCAAAGTCGTCCAAAGCCTTACAATGCTCCTGCTGATAAGAGTGAGCAGAGAGTGAATGATGAGAGGGGACCCAAGAGGAAAGAGAATCCTACCGAAGTTGTTTGTTACCGATGTGGAGAGAGAGGTCACAAGAGTAATGTTTGCAATGGTGATGAGAAGAAGTGCTTCCGATGTGGGAAGAAGGGGCATACGATAGCGGAATGTAAGCATGATGATATTGTGTGTTTCAACTGCAATGAAGAAGGACATATTGGTTCGCAGTGCAAGAAGCCTAAGAAGGCTCAGGCAGGTGGAAGGGTGTTTGCTTTATCTGGTACTCAGACAGTGGATGGGGATCGTCTGATCTAAGGTAAATTTTCGAGGACGAAAATTCTATAAGTGGGGGAGAGTTGTAACGCCCTCTTTAATTATTTAATTATTTTATAGAGTTTAGAGTCCACTTTGATGATTTATGTGATTTTATACGATTATGTGATGTGTTGATATTTTATTTAAAGACTTATTTTATTATTTACTAGAATAAGATTTGAAAATAATATAAATATTGAGATGTGGGGCTGTTTTGAAATTTAGAAGAGTTTAGTGAAAATAGAGAAAATAAGATAAAGTGGATTGAGGAAAGATATAAGGAGGAAACTAGGTTTAGAAAAGTTTTTACGTGAAACTGCTTTTGGAGAAAAAGAGAGAAAACAAGAGAAGAGAGAACCAAGAGGGAGAGAGACCGCCGTTCATCAATACTAAGGTAAGGGTGAGACTAACCTTCTTTAATCATAAACATATAATTTTGAAAATAGTTTAATCATGTTGTTTTGTTGAATCTTTGATGTTATGTTTTTGGATATCTATTTGTTTGTGAATTCATGCTATTTGTTTATTTGATTAATATATGGATAATTGAATTCGTAACGTGTTTAGAATTGATAATCTTTAATTGAATTCACAAATCCTTTTATTAATTTTATAACCGAATAATTTGCTTGGAAATATAGTGTCGTTGAAATCGATACTGTGTTTGTTGGCCTCTGTGTTTTGTTTTAATGCTCAAAATCATTGTCTCTGTATGTTCCTTGGTTATTTCTCCTGTGTGTGCTTCATGTTCGTAATTGTTTTGCTTCAGGGAGATATAAAGGTGTATCTATGTTGCAGCTGAATTGATCCAATAAAACAAATAATAATTTTCTTGTTGTCACGTGAACTTTTATTTGGAGATAAACTTGTTTAGAACAAGTGACTTGATAATTGGCTTAGTTGCCTTTCCAATTTTATGAGAAAATATTGGTAGATTATCCCTAAGAATATTTAAATTTTTATTATAGGCTTCCGTAAAAAAAAAAAAAGTTACTATTATTTATTATTTAATTTTAGGAGCAATGATGAATTATTTCAGGATGATAATGGGTATCATTGACACCATAAATCTGTTTCAAAAGGATGATAATAGTTTCTTTTGCAAATTTGTTAGAAAGCATTAATATATTACTTGCAAGATTTAACGGTATATGGTCTGTTACACATTGAATATCTTTGATTATGATTCATAATTTGTCCCTATGAGTAAGTGTTGTTCACTATTTTGTTATAATTGAGATGCTACATAGTCAATTTATCTTAGTACCATGTCTTTTTTTAATGTTTTCTAGAGAAGCATTTTTCACTACCTAGCCATGTTTAATTAACGTGAAGAAAAGAAAATAAAGGGGTTGGAATAATAAAGGTTAGTTGTGCTAGTTCATATGTTTAGAAGGTATATTGATTAGATTAGATAAATAGGAGAAGCAAGCTTAGGTAGATTCGTTTTGCAAACCTGGTAGTTTAATATAAAAAGGAGATACGAAGCCTGTGTTGTGATATTATGGTTTTTTTTCAAAGAATAAATTTTATATTGGGATGATTCTGTTGAATTTTATTTGTGTATACTTTATTCTTGATTGTGTAGAGAATCCGAGAGTGGAAAAGAATGAGTTTTGTATTATACTTGATAACTAATGTGTTGATTAATGATGTGTAATTGATGTGTTATTTAACGAAGTGTAATTGATCAATTATTTGATTAAGTATAATTTGTGAATTAATTGATGTTATGATTATTTGAAGATGTGTGATTTAAAGATGTGTTATTTGATGATGTGCGACCTAAAGATGTGATATTTGACGATGATGTTATTTAAAGATGTGTATTTGTCGAGTCATATGAGATGTCCAAGTTGTTTAAGTTGTAAGACGTTGAGTCCATGCATACTCATTTAAGTTGAGGGCTTGATGCCCTGTAATGTATATTTATACATATTATGTTGAGGGCTTGATGCCCTGTAAGTTGAGGGCTTGATGCCCTGTGAGCCTATTTACGCTTATACGTTGAGGGCTTGATGCCCTGTAAGTTGAGGGCTTGATGCCCTGTGAGCCTATTTACGCTTATACGTTGAGGGCTTGATGCCCTGGTTGGTACCACTTGCATGATTAAGAGGTCGTAGTTGCATTTTGTCGAGATGATCTAAGATGAATAAGAAGTCTAAGTTGCATTGTTAAGTTGAAGTTGTGTCGTTGTTATTTAACCTTGAGTTGTTGATGAAACTTTATATGAAGGACTATTATTAGTTAATGACGATGTCTATGATGATAAGTGAAGTAGTAAATGAATAATTATGTGAGATAACATTATTAAATGAAGCTGAATTAAGTTGTTAAATGCATTTTGTTTGTATTATATGCTTATTTTTATTGAATGTGAAATCTCACCCCTTCTGTTGGAATTGCCGCCTTGTGGGCAAGTGCAGGTAACCAAGATTAGGTGCAGTCGTGTGAGGCTTTTCTCGGTTGTGTCTAGGTGCTCTGATACGTAACGGGATGGGGAACGTTTGATTATGTTTTCTTTGATCCTTGCGTATTCTTTTATTTTGACTTTCATGATTATGATTATGTTGAGAATTTTCTGAGACGTTGATGAGGCCTGCGTGCCAGAAACTTTTGTGATGATTTTAATGATTTCCGCTGCAATGTTTGAATGTTTTTAAATGACTATTTTCCTGAAGGAATAAATTATTATTTATCCATTACTTGAGATGTTTTAAAGAATGTGACGCTCCGTTATGTGTTCACTCTGATTATTTATTTTAAAGAAATTTTTATGCTGGGAAAACGGGGTGTTACAACATGGACTAATACCTGATCACAAATCATTACTGTCCATGGACCAAACTTGTCATCGTTGAAATATTGTACGCTAAAATATTGAACAAATTTATGTTAAGCCACTAGTATTTTTTTAACATTGATCAAGAACAAAACAACAAATAGAAAAACTATCAAAAATAATCATGGCATAACTCACTTATAAAATAAAACAGGAATTACCTGCATAATGCACATGGACCATCCTCAACCTCTTTTTGTTTTACTGAAAAGGGTGCCTACCTCGACTATAGTTTACGAAGTATCACCCTCTGCAATCTTTCCAGTTGCCATGTCATTTTCTTTATGCTCTACATTTTTGTCCTTCTGGAATTTATTATGACAATATTCACAATACCACTTCCTCTTTGGTGGGGATTTACGATCAATACACTCTGCAAATGAAAAAGTCTAAACATGTTATTCTAACTCTTGATGAAATTTAGTATAAACACATAATATATGCAAACATTATGTTGAATGATGCAATAGAAAAACTAAACTTACACTAATTCAAAATTATAAGTTAAGTAATCAAGATGTCACCTAAGTGAAAAGATCTTTGGCATCAATCACAACATAAAAGATTCCCTACTTGTTCAAAAGCATCGCAACAGTCATCACTATCGGACATAGAAATTATGTAGTTAATGGCCAACTCATGTAGTGAGACTCCATCAGAGGTACGTATGTAGAAGTAACTACAATATATAAAACACTTGTTGATTCCCAAAACATCATACTAAAAATCTTTGTGGCATAAATAAATAAGAGGGAAAACATGGAAATTGAGGGGCAAAAAAAAGAAACAATAAAATTAGATGAAGATAAAATCCAAAGGATAAATATAACGAGTGTTTGATTGCAAGGCTATGCATGCAGTGACGAACCTAGGTATGTTAAGGATGGTGTGATTTGCCCCATATTTTCATGGATTCTACTAGATAAAAACTCAAATATATATACAAATAAAACTAAAAAACATAACAAATGTAGACGCGGAAGCGGGCTTGCGTGACAGACCTATTAAAAGTTAGGGCAACAAGTTCATATGCACTTAAATCTAAGGCAATATATGTACTAAGTACCAACATCTAGTAATACATGTTTGTTATCGCGATTTTCGGGTGTCAAATCATTGATTAGATTTGAACCTTTCAATCATTGATATCTCTATTTTTTTTTTGGGGAAAGGTAAAATCGAGAGAAAACCTTAGAAATTCTAAGTTCGGGGCTGATTTCACTACGGGAAGGTGTTAGGCACCCGCAATGACTATAGTATCCTATAGGAACCGTTTTACTAGTCTTATGTATACGCTTTGCCTTTATTGCTATTTGTGAAAAAGAGGGGTTGATTTTAAGAATGAGAGAAAGAAGATTTTGATTTGTTTTTATTGGACTTGGAGAGATTTTGAATCTCTTGCCTACATACCCTTTTAAGGGATCAAAATTCCATGTAGTTCTCTTCCAAAATATTTTTGTGAGTTTTGATTGATTTTAGCTTTTTGAAGAAAGAGTTTTGAAGAAGAGATGAGAGGCCGTAAAGGCATTAGAATTGAAAAGAAGAAAAAAGCATTCGGTTGGTTCAATTGTTAATGAAAACGGTTAAAGTTGGAAATTAATTGCATTTTGATTTGATTAAGAAAATAAAAGGGAAAATCCTTTGGGAGTTTTGACTCCAAGGTTTATTGTGAAAATATTTGAGTGAAGAGTTAGTTTTTGAGAAAGAAAGCATGAGTTTTTTCCTAAGTGTCGCGCTTCCTAAACATACACCTAGCGGTAAACATACAACGTGTGTGCGTGTCGGTGCGTGTGTCGGTGTACATCATTATAGTCCATAGTCCTTTACATTGGGTCCTATTTTACATTCTATGATCTTGCATGAAATTAAAGAAAAGTAAACTACCTAAACATTGCATGAGAATTAGTTGAACGTTCCATGAAAGGGTTAAAGGAAGAAATGGGAATGAGATGAGATGCTTAGTATGCATGAAACATAGAGTAAAGTGGTTAGTAAAACAAGGAAAAATAATAATGAAATACTAATCCTAAACAAAATGGTAAACTATCACAAAATTAACATAAAATCACACTAAACAAAATTGCAAGATATCACAAAATTGGCATCAAAACTCTAGCTAAACAAGATTGCAAAATATCACACCATTAGTATCAAGAATCAAACTAAACATAGTTGCAAAATATCACACAATTGGTATCAAGAATCAAATTTAACAAAATTGCAAAATATCACAAAATTGGTATCAAGAATCAAATTTAACAAAATTGCGAAATATCACAAAATTCTAAGTTTAACAACATTGAGGATATTACAAAAGCATCAAACTTAACACAATCCAATGAGCTATTATGAGAACAGGGGTAAATCACCATGGGATCAAAGCCAAACACTAAAATCATATGATGCGAATTTGAACTAAAAATCACACAAAGAAATCCATAAAAAAAGCAACAAAACATACCAATAGAAAAGGAAATTTACCCCCATCATTTTTTATCAATTTTCAACATGTAAAATATCACAAAAACAGTCATAAACATACCAAAACACATAGTAAATTTTTAGGAGTTTTTTGTAAGAAAATTAAAACGCACGGGGGTTCAGATAGCAAAACAAGGGGTGCATACAGCAAAAAACAAGAAACTGAAGGGAAGGACACAGAAGCCCAATGGTACCCGGCCCAAACCCACACGGTAAGAGGATCCGGATCTCCAGAACGCATCAGGGGCGTTGGATGGATCCGGATCCATTAGGATCAAGATCCAACGGTCCACAACACGCAAGGATGGGTCGGGTTTGAACCGACCCGGTCTACTAGCCTACATAAAAGGATCCTGAACCGGTTCTCCTCATTTCCTTCCAACCTTTCTCTCTCTACCTCTCTTCTCCGCCGTTTGGTTCTTTGAAACCCTAACCCTAACCTTGCTTAATCCTACCCAGAAACACATGATTTATGGCTCAAAAGCTTCGTCTTATCATCCTAAACACGAATCTGTTACTGGAATCCACATGCATTGACTGAAACAATGTAGATCTTGAGTTTTCTTTCGCGGATTCCGTACGGTTTTGGTTCAGTTTTTGGTTCAAATCTTCTTTCTATATGTTTTTATCTGTTGATTCGTTGGTTTACAACGATGAATCAACGTTGTAAACCTTGGAATCTTGAAATTTTTTTCGGAAAAGGTTAGGGTTTACGGTTCTGAACCAAAACTTCACGGATTCGCACTGTTCTACATTGTTTTGGAACTCGTTGTGGTTTTTGAACGAAACAAAGGGGTAAGTTTGTGATTTTACCTGGCTTTATCCGGAACTTTGATTTGATTCTCCGGAAATCCTTGAATTGATTCTGTTTTGTGTTGATTCTCTTTGAAATCCGGAAATAAACTGGTAATTGCTTCTTCTCCTTCTTGAACAGTTCGGAATCCTTGAATTCTTCGTTTTTCTTCTTCTTCTTCTCTTCTCTGAATGCGGTTCCACCGTGATCGTGCTCGTAGTTTGCCGTCAACGGCGGCGAATTCGCACTTGAATTGCGATGGAAAGAGGTTCGGTGATGATGATTCGGTATGAATCCCTGAGAACTTCGTGAATTTTGTAGCTTCTGTGTTGAATTTCAATTCTGGAAAAACGGTTAGGGTTTGAATGTTCTTGAACTTTTTCTGGATTTGTGAATTTTGATCTAACTGAAAAGAGAGAGAAATTTCTCTTCTGTTTGTGATGATGTGGCTCTTGAATTTGATGATTCTGACCCTGATTCTGACACTGTACCCTATTTATAAGCTGCCATATGTGTACCTGATCCAATGAGCTTGTGACATGTGGACATGGACAGCTTGCGTGGCACTTGTGGACGAAACTGTAAAAAATGGACTCAAGGACCAATATGCAATTAATGAAACTAAAGGGACTGGAATGCAATTAAAAATTTGGACCGTTTTGAGTAAAAGAGAAAATTGGACTGACTTGAAAATTAAAAAGGTATTTGGACTGTTTTGAAAATAGAATTTGGACACTTTTGTAATTTAAAACAAAGTTTGGACTAAACTGCAAAAAGTGAAATAAAATTGGTAAAAAATGTAAATTTGAAAACAACGTAAAGTGAAACATTTAAAAACGACAAAATGGACTAAAACGAACAAACTACCAAAATGAGGTATTCTAAAATACCTCTCTGCCCAAAATTTGAACAATGTGAAAAGACTAAAATGCCCCTGGGGACAAAAACGACTCAAACTGACTCAGATGCAGAACCAAGACGATTTTGTACAAAATTTGATCAATGATTCATGCAGACAGATTAAAAAGACTCAGGGACAAATTGCAAGGACTAAAATGGGTTCCTTTGTAGGAAATGACCACAATCCCCTTTTGTATGATTTTATGTAAAAATTAAATGCCAGAAACAATAACGTATGCAGCTGAAGCACAGTGGTAAATTGCAGAGCAATACACAGTAAATTGAAAAAGTATTAAGGATTGAAAATAAACTTGAGCGAGTATTTTTAGGTCCAAAATGAGGGTATGACAGCTGCCCCTATTTAAGTTTCTTTGTCTGGAGAGTCAAGAGACGGAGTCTTTGGCTTGACACGACGAAGATACATAAATATCGACATTTGCACTGATTTTGGGCGTAAAAATATGTTTGTAAATGCTATGCATGCCATGCAACATTTGTGTTATGAATGCAAGACAATTGAGAATTGATTTTAACAAAATATGTCGTATCCATTGCGGGACTGGTTGACATTTAACAGAATAGCAAAAACGGAGTATGTCGTATCCATTGCGGGATTGGTAGACATTAACAAGATAGCAAGACTCACTGGGGAGACTCTATAGCAAATTTGACAGGTACAAGCTGTTCTTGGATGCGAACTGGCCACTTGACCGGGAATATTGACAACAAAGGGTGCAAGCTGCTCTTGTATTTGAGCTGGTCACTTGGCTGAAAGAAAATATAGAAAGCACAAGCCGTTCTTGGACACGAACTAGTTACTTGGCTGAAAGAAAAAGTAGGAAGCACAAGCCGTTCTTGGACACGAACTAGTTACTTGGCTGACAGGAAACAAAATAGAAAGCACGAGCTGTTCTTGGATCTGAACTAGCCGCTCGGCGGATACCAAAAGGATAGGTACAAGCTGTTCTTGGGTGTGAACTTGCTACTTGACCGGAAACAAGGACAAATTGATAGGCACAAGCTGTTCCTGGGTACGAACTAGCCACTTGGCCGTTAACAGAAACAAATTGCATTTGAAAAAGAACTGAATTTGATTGACATAACTACAGGAGCTTGAATTTGACAGGAATGTTAGAACAAGACTGTTGAATCTTGAAATTGACAAGACAGTAGACATTTGTTATTAGCAGAAGAAATTTGAAATTGACACGATTGATTTTGATTGAGATTAACATAGGAATTGAGAATGCAGATGCGTATGAATAGCATGACAATTTTATCAAATGCATGAACATATAGGATGCATGATTATGCATGTATGAATGCTTGGGAATGCATGATGATTGGCAATTTGTAGGCAGGATTTCGCAGAGACAGACAGAACATTGGAATATTGGGCACACAATGGCTCGTGCTCGGACATATACTTGCAAAAGTTCCTCTTCTGGGGATGCCGTCGTTTGAAGATACATCGAAACCATCGTTGAGGGCAAGGAGCTGTAAAATCGTAGAGGAAGGCAGTCTGAACGGTATTGCTGCTTATTGGAACAGTCACATAAATACTTCGGACATCGCATCTGTGGTCAATGCTTTTGCATGTTTGTTTTTTCATTTCTTTTTCATTTTTATTTTCATCATCCCATTTTTGCCTGGATCGCCCTTTCGGGTTTTCGACCCACCGGGGAATAGTTTTTTGTTGCCCCTGTTTTTGCCTGAATTGCCCTTGAAGGTTGTCAATCCATCGGGGTGCTCATTTTTGCCTAAGCCGCCCTTTCGGGTTTTCGACTTAGCGAGCATATCCATTTTTTCATGCTTTTCATTCTGTTTTTTCATTCTTGCCATTGACCACAGACCGTCACTGGGGGGAAAGCTTGCTAATAACTTGAATTGGAACTGATATTAATGTAGATTTGTTCATGCATGTTCATTTGAATGTACCTAGCTGTTCAGGCTTGTTTTCAAAATACTCAAAAAGGTTTTCAGTTTTCAGAATGTTCATTCCAGACATGCATCATTATTAACATAGAAAAAATCTTTTTGTACAAAGCTTTGAAAATATAATAGAAAAAGAGTGCCAAACAAAAGCATAGGCTCAAATCGATGTATAAGGGTGGTAATCAGCCGAAGGCGTGACTCCACGGATTTACAAAGCTTGGAAAATGGTAATTTTATTGGTTGGTGGTACATTGAACACAGTAGCTACTATGGTATTTGAAACTCTTGAATCCACAGGCGTCGGAACCTCGGATGAGAACAGCCAATCATCAGTCGCAAAGATCCCAAGGGGAATGGAACTTGCCAGATATAGTCAATTGTCTTTTATTTCAATCTCATTTTTGCATGAACCGCCCTTTCGGGTTTTCGGCTCATCGAGACACTCATTTTTGCCTGAGTTACATGTAATCTCAGCGAGCTTTTACATTTTTGTTTCTTGTCCCTTATTTTGCCTGGATCGCCCTTTCGGGTTTTCGATCCACCGGGAAGCGCATTTTTGCCTAGGCCGCCCTTTCGGGTTTTCGACCTACCACGCCGTTTTTTTCATATCTAGACAAAGTATTTCTTGACTATATCGGCATTCACAGGATTCGGAAGTTCTACACCATCCATGTGCGTGAGAATCAAAGCACCGCCAGAGAAGGCCTTCTTGACAACATAAGGTCCTTCATAGTTAGGTGTCCATTTGCCCCTTGGGTCGGGTTGCTGACTCATTCTTCTCTTCAACACGAGTTCACCTTCTTTGAATACCCGAGGACGAGATTTCTTGTCAAAAGCATTTTTCATCCTTGTTTGATACATCTGACCGTGAGCCAAAGCATCCAGGCGTCTTTCCTCAATCAAATTCAACTGGTCGTACCGACTCTGGCACCATTCAGCCTCAGACAACTTTGCTTCCATAATCACACGGAGAGATGGAATCTCCACTTCCAATGGGAGGACTGCTTCCATGCCGTATACAAGAGAAAAAGGCGTTGCCCCGGTTGAACTACGGACTGTAGTACGGTAGCCGTGTAAAGCATAGGGCAACATCTCATGCCAGTCTTTGTATGTTGTTACCATCTTCTGCACAATCTTCTTGATGTTCTTATTGGCAGCCTCAACTGCACCATTCATCTGAGGTCTGTAAGGAGAAGAATTGTGGTGTTCAATCTTGAATTTCTCGCATAAGGCTTGTACCATGTCATTGTTCAGATTAGTACCGTTGTCAGTGATAATCTTGCTAGGAACACCATACCGACAGATGATATTGTTCTTGATGAATTTGACTACCACTTGCTTGGTTACGTTGGCATATGATGCAGCTTCGACCCATTTGGTGAAATAATCGATTGCTACCAGGATAAAACGATGACCGTTCGAAGCCTTCGGTTCAATTCTTCCGATCATATCAATGCCCCACATAGAGAAAGGCCATGGAGAAGACATAACATTGAGAGCGTGCGGAGGCACATGGATCTTATCAGCATATATTTGACATTTGTGGCACTTCCTGGCATATTGATAGCAATCGCGCTCCATGGTCATCCAGTAGTAACCAGCTCTCAACAGCTTTCGAGACATAGCATGCCCCGATGCGTGGGTCCCAAAGGTGCCATCGTGCACATCGTGTATTAGCTGTTCTGCTTCACATTCATCAACACATCTTAACAACACCATATCGAAATTCCTTTTGTACAGAACATCCCCATCCAGCACGAACTTGCTAGCCAGCCTGCGCAGCGTCTTCTTGTCTTTGTTGGAAGCATTCGGCGGATATTTACGGCTTTGTAAAAACTGCTTGATATCACAATACCAGGGCCTGTTGTCGACTCCGTCTGAACCCGTTTGTACAATTGCATCACTGACAGTAAACACATGAGCGGGCCGATCTAAGCGTTGTACTTTGATCATCGGTACATGATTCCAATGGTTTACTCGGAGCATGGAGGATAAGGTGGCAAGAGCATCGGCCATTTGGTTCTCCTCTCGGGGAATATGGTGCAACTCGACCTTTGTGAAATACGTTAACAGACGTCTTGCATAATCACGGTAAGGGATCAGATTGGCATGATGGGTCTCCCATTCTCCCTTTATCTGGTTGATGACTAGTGCAGAGTCTCCATAGATGTCGAGGTGCTTGATTCTCATATCGATGGCTTCTTTAATTCCCAGGATGCACGCCTCGTACTCAGCCACGTTGTTGGTGCATTCAAACACAATCTGGGCTGTGAAAGGGATGTGATGCCCCTGCGGAGCCACAATTACTGCGCCAATTCCTCGGCCATAGGCATTAACAGCACCATCAAAGACCAATCCCCACTTGCTATCAGGGTCTGGACTGATAGATGTTTGGCAAGTGCACCAAATACTATCGAAGTAGTAAAAATATCGATCCCACGAGGATTGTTTTTAATCGCAATAAGTTAATTTCGTTATGCAATAGGATGTATAAAGGTTATATTTGTTTTGCCACTAGGCGGAAGATTTGGTTTGTTTTTTTTTTAAAACAAATAACAAAAAGATAACGTTTGTTTAGAAAATATGGAGAGAGATGAGATCGGATCGTCGAATCCTCTATGTTTCCCCTAATTGGTTACTGTACTCTATTCCTATTAATGGTTCTTTAAATCCCACGATAGTTAACAAAATAGCCCTAATCAATCCCTTGAGTTAGGACCCTCTTCTTAAACTACAACCCCTAATTCCTTAGGTGGTCTAATAATTCTTGAAGGTTTAAGCACGTTAACCTAATATCACTAATAAACGATTATCCATTCCTAGACTAACCATGTTTATTAGAACAATTCAATTAAGTCTAAGTTGAAAGCTAGGGTTAGTAGTCATTCATTCTCACGAAAGCATACTTATATTTGATCAGGATATAAAAAGCATTAAGAACAATTGAATTGAATAAAGACTTAAATAATCATTAATATGGAATAGAGTTTCATCACAGCAACATAAGATCAACTAGGGTTTACACAGAATCATCTCGGATCCAATCTCTAAGAGATTTAGCTACTCATAATGATGTTTACAAATAGCATAATCAATTGAATCATTAAAACATACATGTAACTGGTAAAAGGATGAAGAAATCGTCCTCCTTGCAGTCACCTTGATGTCCAAATCGCACTTTGCTCTCCAAGATTCGTAACCCCCTGTTTTTGGAAAAGACTTCAGCTTAAATAGGCCCAGAAATTCGCCCAAAACGTGTCACGTTTTAAGTAAAACGTGTCACGTTTTTTCCTTCAGTAGCAAGTAACCAAATTAGGGTTTCACAAAACGTGTCACGTTTTTGCCAACGTGACACGTTCTTCTTTCTTCTCAAAACATGCTCTCTGACTTGTGAAAACGTGTCACGTTTCTTAGCAAGCGTGACACGTTTTTGTGACTTGCACCATTCTTCAGTTTTCTTGCTTTTTCTTGCTTTTCATGCGTTTCTTGCTGCTTAAGTTGCTTTGTGACTCCATAAAATGATAAAATATACATAGAAATTACGTAATGACAGCATGTCATCACAACCCCAAACTTAAACCATTCCTTGTCCCCAAGGAATTTACATGCAAAATTGACAGTTGACAGTAAAATAACAAGTACCTGCTCAAGTGATGGTAATCCAAAAAGTTCATCTCCTTACTAGCTAAAGGTGAGCTAGTTTGACTTGAATGCATCCACCAATTCACAACTCCACGCACAAAATGAATAGGGTTCACACTCAATCACATGCAAAACTACATATTACCATACGCTTGAAAAGTTTCTAAACGTCAATTAAAGTCAATATCAATACACACTTTGAGGTCTTTAAGGGTTATAACGGGGCTTAGGTGAAGGTGGGATGATATTTGGATAAGTAGGCTACACAAAATGCGAGTTAGGCACTCCTACGTCAGTTAGAACATAATTCAATCATCTTTCACCTATGTAACACAATTCTTAGTCAGAAAATGGGGCTAGAGAACATTATTCAACATAGGGACACTCGAGTTTGAAGTTACTCGGATTTTAAATGTCTTTGTCCCTTTTTCATTCTCTTTTTTTTTTATACACCATTTTTAGCGTGTATGTATATTATTTTTTTCTCTTTTTTTTTTTCTTTTGTATTGTTCTCTTGTATTGTTTTCTAGTTCCCCCACCCCAAACTTAATTGGTTGCAAATTCCAAAAGCAACCCCAAACTTAATCCTTAGCAACATTCTATCATGCCTAACTCAGAAAAACATTATGGGATAAATCCTACAAGTCTCTAAGTTTGTAATGTAGTTTGTCACCGAACAAAAAGTTCTATCCTACCGGCTCAACTTGTTTAAGAAAAGGATGAATGCAATATAATCAGGGTAGGCTTCAAAAGGCTCACAGGACCAAGCACTTTTGCCTCAGTGTGTATTTGACATAAACCAATCAACAGAAAAGAAACAATGCAAGTTCTAGAAATGTAGATGCATGGAACACTCTATATAAGTAAATTGAAAAATAAAATTTGGCCATGAACCTTACAGTTATGATATCTGGGAGTTGTGACTACCTAGCACTGCCGTACACTTCGCCTTTTACTCAAGTCACTCCTCCTTATGAACTTTTGGAAAAATCACTTGAGCACACATTTGTTACTAAACTGTAAAAGGTCAATAAAACACATAAATTCATCAGTAATAAACAAGTTCAGGCTCAATTACATCACAGGGGGATACAACTGATTAAACTTCAAATGGTTCGAAAATAAAATTAAAAGGTACATCAAAATGAAAGGAAAACTGCTGAAACAAACATAAAAAATAATAATAATAGATGAGCCATCAGTAGCCCATCAATCCTGCATCAAGTTCGGGTCAATCCATGTGCTCGGGTTCTGCTCCTCATAGGTGTCTTCGCCAAAATGCGACCTCGACCTCGCACCACCAGCAGCAAAGTCTGCCCTAATCTCCTGCTCTCTTGCTTGGGCACGACCTCTGGTGACATCAAAGTATTGGCCCATCGCCTCCTCGGACCCATCAAAACGGTCAAAAGACCCAGTAATCGCTCTCTTGTTGAGGCAGACTGCCTCAGTAAGCTCTGGCCCGAACCTAGGACGGTTCCAATACTCTTGGTCTGACACCTCATTCATCCAGTTGCAGTGGCCGAACATGTAGTCCAGCATCATGGGATGAAGAGGTGGATGGGCACCTTGTTGGCCGCTTCCTTCTCCCGACACCAACTCTGGCTGAAGCGGGGGCTGTTGTGGTTGTGGCTGAGGTTGAGGGCCTGCTTCCTCCTCAGCTCCCAACTGCTGCATGCGCTCCAGATAATCCTTCAGAAAGACCTCCATATAGTTATCAGTGATTGGCTTCATCATCTTTGTCTCGAGGTCATTGATGTAGCACTCGCAGTCAGCTTCCTCACAAAGCCAGTTGATGAGGCTCATGTGAGGGATGGCTTTCTTGTTCCCTTGGACAAACTCAGCAATGTTGTTGGCAATCAACTCACCAACATTTATAGGGCTACCCTCCATGATGGCAGCAATAGTATGCACCCGAGATAAGGGAATCTCAGATGAACAGGAAGTACCTTCTAATGTTTGCACCACAAATGATGCCCAAGCCTTAGCAACCGGCTTGAAATCAGCTTTCAGCAACATCTTCCTGCTCTTCTGCCATTGAGCGCCCTCCACACACAGTAAGGCTTTCACCTCTTCCCACGTTTCCTCGTCCCAGTTAGCACATGTCTCCCTCCTCCTCTTGACATCACATTGTTCTGGAGGAACGATCTTCAGCATGGTATTGATAGCCTCAGGGGAGAAATCAATGGTCTTTCCCCTCACATAAGATTCATACCGCCGCTCGAAGAACCGAGCATTGGCATAAAACTCAAGCGCCATGGTCTTGTTGGCCTCTTGGAAAACCATATTATTCAGCCCGTCCCACCCTCGAGCCGTGATAATTTGTTCAAACTCAGGGTTGCCTAACAATTTAGGGAGTAGGAACCCCCTCTCTGGTATCACCCGATAACTTCTGATTTCTTTGAAGCGGTCACGGGCCTTGATGTCATGGAAATGGTAAGCTAGAGTGGGTGGTACGGCTGGTGGGGCTGTGGGTTTAACCGGTTGTTTGCGTTTGGCGGTGGTTTTGGGTTTTTTGGCTTGTGGAGCTTTTCCTTTCTTTCTAGTATCAACCATGGTGAAGGTTTAGGGTTAGGTCAAAGGAAAAGTGAAAGTTTGAGATTAGGGTTTTGAGGTTAGGTGAGGATGGTGAATTTTGAGAGGTGGATGATGTTGATGGTAGTTTTTGTGGTTGTCTTGGTGATTTGGGGATGGAAAGTTGAAGGTTTTTGGTGTAGAAAGTTGAGAAGTTCGTAGGTTAGGGTTCCGGGGAAATTTTGACAGAGTTTGGCTACTTTTGGAAGTGAATGGGATGATTTTCGTGTGAAGGGTATATATAGGGGAGAAAAACATGTCACGTTTGGCCAAAAACGCGTCACGTTTTTCGTTTTGTAACGGTCAAAAATTTTTGAAACCACCAAAAACGTGTCACGTTTGGGCAAAACGTGACACGCTCCACTCTTTGAAAAAATTTTGGTTCCCAGAAAACGTATCACGTTTTGGCCAGCGTGACACGTTTTTGCTGAACAGAATGCTTGTTTTTGAGATGCTTCAGAGGTGGCAAAAACGTGGCACGTTTCGCCCAAAACGTGTCGCGTTTTTGCCCAGTATTGGACTTGACATTTCTCTTCCTCTGATCGTTTCAGCGAAAATATTTTTGTATTTTTGATTTTTTGAAAGCAATAAAATGCGAAAAGAAAATATAAAAGAACTATTACCTGCAAAAAAAAACTAAAGGTGGGTTGCCTCCCACAAAGCGCTTCTTTACCGTCACTAGCTTGACTACTACGGACCTTTACAGGTCCTTCAGAATCAACCCTACTCTTTCTTTTGGTAGGTCGCCACCCAGATATGGCTTAACTCTTTGTCCATTCACTTTGAAACTCCTGTCACCCTCCGGCGTGATTAGTTCCACAGCTCCGTATGGTGACACGCTCTTGACCAAGAAAGGTCCAGACCACTTCGACTTGAGCTTTCCAGGAAACAACTTCAACCTGGAATTATATAACAGAACTAGTTGTCCAGAGTTAATTTCCCTAGATACTAAGTTTTTGTCATGATACCTTTTAGTCCTGGCTTTATAGATGAGCGCATTTTCATACGCTCTAAGCCTCATCTCCTCAAGTTCATTAAGTTTCAAAAGTCTTTTCTTACCAGCAGCTACTTGATCAAAATTTAAGGCCTTGATGGCCCAGTAAGCTTTATGCTCTAACTCGACTGGAAGATGACAAGCCTTACCATAGACTAGTTGATAGGGTGAAAACCCAATGTGAGTCTTAAAGGTTGTCCTATATGCCCACAGTGCGTCATCTAACTTTTTGGACCAATCCTTCCTATTAGACGCAACTGTCTTCTCTAGAATCTGTTTCAACTGACGGTTTGAAACCTCTACTTGACCACTAGTTTGTAGGTGATAGGGAGTTGCAACTTTGTGCTTGATGTTATACTTTTTTAGCACATTTTCAAGAAGGTTGTTGCAAAAGTGCTTCCCCCCATCACTGATCAAGACTCTAGGTGTTCCAAACCTAGTGAAAATATTCTTTTGGAGAAAATTGACAACAGTTCTGGCATCATTAGCAACACATGGTATCGCTTCAACCCACTTAGTAACATAATCGACACAAACTAGAATATGAAGATAAGAGTAAGAGGGAGGGAAAGGCCCCATAAAATCAATGCCCCAACAATCAAATGGTTCTATTTCAAGTATTCCTGTTAGGGGCATCTCATTCCTCTTAGAAATGTTACCTGTCCTTTGGCATTTGTCACACTGCCGCACAAAGTCTTGGCAGTCCTTGAACAAGGTGGGCCACCAGAAGCCACTTTGCAAGATTTTTGCAGCGGTTCTTTCTCCACTATGGTGGCCCCCATAAGCTGAGCTATGGCAGTGCCACATGATACTATTCGCTTCTTCACCTGCAACACAACGTCTAATCAACCCGTCAGTGCTTACCTTAAACAGATAAGGATCATCCCACAGATAGTGGTTTGAATCCTTGAAGAACTTCTTCTTTTGGGCCGAGTTCAAGTCATCTGGTACTATGTTACCAGCCTTGTAGTTTGCCATGTCGGCGAACCACGGCCTCCCTTCAACAGCGAACAGCTGCTCATCTGGGAACTCGGCCATGATGGCCTTTTCCTTCTTCGTCACCTCCTTATTTTCCAACCGGGAGAGGTGATCAGCCACCACATTCTCAACTCCCTTTTTATCACGAATTTCAAGATCAAACTCTTGTAACAAAAGGATCCACCTCAACAGCCGAGGCTTGGAATCTCCTTTCGTCAGTAGGTACTTCCGGGCTGCATGATCTGTAAACACAATGACTTTGGAGCCGATTAGATAAGAACGAAATTTTTCCAAGGCAAAAATTACCGCAAGCAATTCTTTCTCAGTGGTAGCGTAATTTACTTGATTTTCATTCAAAACTTTGCTTGCGTAATAAATTGCATGGAAAAATTTGTTCTTGCATTGGCCTAAAACTGCACCAACAACGTAATCACTTGCATCACACATTAATTCAAACTGTAGATCCCAATCGGGTGCAATGATTATTGGTGCAGTAACCAACTTGGTTTTAATCAAAGAAAAAGCATTTAAGCACTCATTATCAAAATTGAAATCATTTTCTTTGACTAAGAGGTTACAAAGGGGCTTTGATATTTTTGAAAAATCTTTAATGAAACGCCGATAAAATCCAGCATGCCCCAGGAAACTCCTCACTCCTTTAACATTTATAGGAGGGGGAAGTTTCTCTATAACCTCTATTTTTGCTTGGTCCACCTCTATGCCTTTAGCACTTATCTTATGCCCCAAAACTATACCCTCGTTTACCATGAAATGGCATTTTTCCCAATTTAAAATGAGGTTAGTTTCGGTGCATCTTTTAAGGACGGCATCTAGGTGGACTAAACATTGATCAAAAGACTTACCGAAAACAGAAAAGTCGTCCATAAATACCTCGATGTTCTTCTCTATCATGTCAGAGAAGATGGAGAGCATACACCTTTGAAAGGTCGCCGGCGCATTACACAGCCCAAAGGGCATTCTCCTATACGCAAAGATACCAAACGGACAAGTGAAGGCAGTCTTCTCTTGATCTTCCGGAGCCACCGCAATTTGATTATACCCCGAATACCCATCCAGAAAGCAATAAAAGGCTTGGCCAGCCAACCTCTCTATCATTTGATCCATAAATGGTAACGGGAAGTGATCCTTCCTTGTTGCAGTATTTAACCTCCGATAATCGATGCACATTCTCCAACCAGTGACGGTACGGGTGGGAATCAATTCATTTTTCTCATTAGCCACCACCGTCATTCCACCTTTCTTAGGCACCACATGGACAGGACTTACCCACGAGCTATCAGAGATAGGGTAAATCATACCTACCTCTAGAAGTTTCAGCACTTCTTTCTTTACAACTTCCTTCATTGTGGGGTTCAGTCTCTGTTGAGGTTGAACAACTGGTTTGTATTCAGCCTCCATATGAATTTTATGCATGCAATAAGCTGGACTAATACCCTTCAAATCAGAAATTTTCCATCCCAACGCTCCTTCGTTCTCCCTTAACACCCTCATCAATTTTTCTTCTTCTAAAGGTGTCAAAGTGCTGCTGATGATTGCCGGTTTAGAAGCATCTTTGCTTAAGAAGACATACTTTAAGTGAGAAGGAAGTTCTTTTAATTCAGGATTTTTTTCCTCTTCCACACCCAAAGTAAGCGCCCCCTCATTCTTGTCAAGAAGTAACTTTTCTATTTTTTCCGATGCCACCTCTTGTTTGCTTGCCTCCAATTGCTTGACACATTCCTTCACCTCAAGATCTTCATCATTGTCACAATTCTCTATAGAATTTACAATTGCTTTCTCCATAGGTTGTGTTGGTTGAGGTTCACGAGAATTGTCTTCAACGATTTCATCAACAACGTCAATCCGGTAGCACTTGGGATTTTCAGCTCTATGTTTCATGGCTTCAAAAATGTTAAACACCACTTGTTCATTATGGAACCTTAACATAAGTTGGCCCAATTCGACGTCAATTAAAGCACGACCAGTTGCAAGGAAAGGTCTTCCAAGGATGAGCGGTGTCTCGTCATCTTCAGCCATATCCATGATAACAAAGTCAGCAGGAAATACTAACTCATTTACCTTTACGAGCACATCTTCCAAAACTCCAAAAGGATAAGAGATGGACCGATCAGCTAAAGTGAGGGTCATTCTTGTTGGTTTTGGTTGACCACATCCAAGCTTCTTCATCATAGATAGAGGCATCAAGTTGATACTTGCCCCTAAGTCACATAAAGCTCTACCCACCTTGACCGATCCAATAGAACAAGGAATGGTAAAAGCACCTGGATCTTTCATCTTCGGTGGAAGTTTGTTTTGGATGATAGCACTACAGTTTTCTGAAAGAGCTATATTCTCGTCATCTTTTGGCTTTCTTCTTCCGGTTAATAACTCCTTCATAAACTTTGCATAAACGGGCATTTGATCAAGGGCTTCACTAAAAGGAATATTCACCTGGAGTTGTGAGAAAAGTTCCATGAACTTTTTAAATTGGCCTTCCTCCTTCTTTTTCTTCTTAGCTAGATGAGGGTATGGAAGCTTTACATAAGACGGCACAACTTGTGGTTTATCACCATCATTCAAAATTTGGCTCCTAGACTTCCTCAAGATAGAGTCTTCATTTACTAATCTCTCACTTTTTTCTCCCTCTGATTTTTCCTTCTTTTCTTTTTCAACTTCTCCTTGATCACTTTCTTTTTCAACTACTCCCTCCAATTCTTTTTCAACTTCACAATCTATTTCTACCCCCTCCGTCACAACATCATCAACTGTTTTCTTAATTTTTGGAACTAAAGGTGTGAGCACCTTTTTGCTCCTAAGTTCAATAACATTGCAAGTTTCATTTTTCGGGTTATCCTTAGTATTACCTGAGAATCCTCCCTTGCTTTGTTCAGCCAACTGTTTAGCCATTTGCCCGATTTGAGTCTCAAGCAACTTCCTCGAAGCTTCATTGTTTTTTCTCTCAGCTTCTTGGCTCTTCTTCATCTCTTCAAAGTTACTTTGAGTCATCTTCATGAAATTCACCATTGTTTCTTCAAGAGCTGAAGGCTTCCTCGGTTGTTGTTGTTGTTGTTGAGGATTTGGAAGTAGAGGGTTTAGAGTGTTGTTGTTAGAATAACTCAAGTTAGGATGCTTGTTAAACCCAGGATTGTAGTAAGGATTTTGTCTTTGAAAGTTCACATAGTTCACGAATTCCTCACTAAATCCTTCCGGTACACACTCACCATTTGCATGTCCTTCTCCACATAGATCGCACTTAACAGCTGCCACTTGTTGCTTGTTAGCCAAAGTGAACCCTTGGAACTCCTTAGTTAGAGCTTCAATTTGCTTGTTCATGGCTGCTTGGTTAGCTAGAATAGATGTAGTGTCGCTGACCCCATATACTCCTCTTTTCTTCTTCTCCACATTATCACGGTACTCGTTCTGAGCCATGCTTTCAATTAAGGCTTCGACTTCATGATCGGTCTTGTTTTTAAGGCTGCCTCCAGCTGAGGCATCTAGAAACATTCTAATGTTATGTATCAAGCCTTCGGTGAAGATTTGGAGGTATTGTTTCTCAGACAGTTCATGGTTGGGGCACCGCTTCAGCATCAATGTAAATCTCTCCCATGCATCATATAAAGATTCAGTCTCCCCTTGCTTGAAATTTTGAATCTCCATCGTCTTTTCCCAATATTTGGACATAGGAAAGTACTTCTCTAGGAACCTCAGCTCGAGCTCCTCCCATGTTTGAATGGTACCACCCGGAATGGTTAGCAACCAATCTCTAGCTCTTCCCGTCAATGTAAACGGAAATAACCGCAGCTTCTTCTGGCTATCAGTAACCGTAGCTGGAGGGACGCAGAATTCACAAGTCTCTGCAAATCGACTCAAGTGCTCATGTGGGCTCATGGCTTCAGTGCCATCAAATTGCTTGTCTCTCAACCCATTCAGAACGGTGCTCTTAATGTCAAAAGCAGCAGGGTTGGCAGGACGGAAGGTGTGTGTCAGCTGACCACGGTGAGTAGCTAGCCCGTAGTCTCCCAACTTAGGTCTCGGTTCAGCGTCTCCCATGATACTTGGTGTAGGAGAGGTAGACTTCAAGGATTCAGACGGTGGCGGACTAGGTGACCGCCCTTTAGCGATGGGTGGGACTGACTTTGACAACCGGGCAGCTCTCCGATTGGCTCGTTCAGTCCTTTCTATCTCCGGATCGAACTGTAAATCGTCCTTGCTTTGTCGACCTCGCATAAACAGCAAAATACCTTAGTAGCACTGCACCAATAAAAGTAACAAAAAATTTAAAAACAGAAAATAAAATGCAGAAATCCTAAATTATAACTAAATTGCCTTATTGAAATAAATCAACAATCCCCGGCAACGGCGCCAAAAACTTGATAGACGTTTGGCAAGTGCACCAAATACTATCGAAGTAGTAAAAATATCGATCCCACGAGGATTGTTTTTAATCGCAATAAGTTAATTTCGTTATGCAATAGGATGTATAAAGGTTATATTTGTTTTGCCACTAGGCGGAAGATTTGGTTTGTTTTTTTTTTAAAACAAATAACAAAAAGATAACGTTTGTTTAGAAAATATGGAGAGAGATGAGATCGGATCGTCGAATCCTCTATGTTTCCCCTAATTGGTTACTGTACTCTATTCCTATTAATGGTTCTTTAAATCCCACGATAGTTAACAAAATAGCCCTAATCAATCCCTTGAGTTAGGACCCTCTTCTTAAACTACAACCCCTAATTCCTTAGGTGGTCTAATAATTCTTGAAGGTTTAAGCACGTTAACCTAATATCACTAATAAACGATTATCCATTCCTAGACTAACCATGTTTATTAGAACAATTCAATTAAGTCTAAGTTGAAAGCTAGGGTTAGTAGTCATTCATTCTCACGAAAGCATACTTATATTTGATCAGGATATAAAAAGCATTAAGAACAATTGAATTGAATAAAGACTTAAATAATCATTAATATGGAATAGAGTTTCATCACAGCAACATAAGATCAACTAGGGTTTACACAGAATCATCTCGGATCCAATCTCTAAGAGATTTAGCTACTCATAATGATGTTTACAAATAGCATAATCAATTGAATCATTAAAACATACATGTAACTGGTAAAAGGATGAAGAAATCGTCCTCCTTGCAGTCACCTTGATGTCCAAATCGCACTTTGCTCTCCAAGATTCGTAACCCCCTGTTTTTGGAAAAGACTTCAGCTTAAATAGGCCCAGAAATTCGCCCAAAACGTGTCACGTTTTAAGTAAAACGTGTCACGTTTTTTCCTTCAGTAGCAAGTAACCAAATTAGGGTTTCACAAAACGTGTCACGTTTTTGCCAACGTGACACGTTCTTCTTTCTTCTCAAAACATGCTCTCTGACTTGTGAAAACGTGTCACGTTTCTTAGCAAGCGTGACACGTTTTTGTGACTTGCACCATTCTTCAGTTTTCTTGCTTTTTCTTGCTTTTCATGCGTTTCTTGCTGCTTAAGTTGCTTTGTGACTCCATAAAATGATAAAATATACATAGAAATTACGTAATGACAGCATGTCATCATGGACCTTCACCAATCAGTGGTTCTTCACAGTCTCTTGACTTTAAGAACATAACCTCTTCGTCGGGGAAGTCGAACTTCAAAGGTTGATAATCATCAAGTGGTTGGCCAGCGAGATGGTCAGCCAGGATACTCCCTCTAATGGCTTTCTGAGCTTTAAACACAATATCATACTCCGACAGTAACATTTGCCAACGTGCGATTTTTCCAGTGACAGCCGGTTTCTCAAAGATGTACTTGATTGGATCCATCCTAGATATCAACCAAGTTGTATGATTCACCAAGTAATGACGCAGGCGTTTGGCAGCCCAGGCTAGTGCACAACAGGTTTTCTCGAGCATTGTATACCGAGTCTCACAATCGGTGAATTTCTTGCTCAAATAGTAGATAGCATGCTCTTTCTTTCCAGTTTCATCCTGCTGACCGAGCACACATCCCATGGATTCATCCAACACTTACAGATACATGATCAATGGCCTTCCTTCCACCGGCGGGACGAGGATGGGAGGTTCTAGCAAATAACTCTTGATGTTGTCGAAAGCTTCTTGGCATCCATCATTCCATACCACGGGTTGATTCTTCCTGAGTAACTTGAAAGTTGGCCCGCAGGTCGCAGTCATGTGGGATATAAATCTGGAAATGTAGTTCAAACGCCCGAGGAACCCTCTGACCTGCTTCTCGGTTTGCGGGGCCGGCATCTCGCGGATAGCTCGGACTTTGTCAGGATCTACTTCAATGCCCTTCTGGCTGACAATGAAGCCTAGCAACTTCCCAGACCTAACACCGAACGTACATTTGTTTGGATTCAGCCGGAGCTTGTACTTCCTCAACCTTTCGAACATCTTAGCCAAATACTCGACGTGTTGCTCTTCATCGCTTGACTTGACAATCATGTCGTCCACGTACACTTCGACTTCTTTGTGAATCATGTCATGGAACAAAGTGGTCATCCCTCTTTGGTAGGTAGCACCAGCATTTATTAGACCGAACGGCATTGCTTTGCAGCAGAAAGTTCCCCATGGAGTGATGAACGACGTCTTCTCCCTGTCTTTGGGTGACATTTTGATTTGGTTATAGCCAGAAAAACCGTCCATGAAGGAGAACACCTTGCATTGGGCAGTATTGTCAACAAGCACATCGATGTGAGGTAGTGGGAAATTGTCTTTCAAACTTGCTCTATTCAAATCTCTGTAATCAACACACATTCGAACCTTACCGTCCTTCTTCGGCACTGGCACAATGTTAGCAACCCACTTGGGATATTCAACTGTCATGAGAAAACCCGCGTCGATCTGTTTCTGCACTTCACCTTTGATCTTCAGAGCCATGTCCGGCCGAGTCCGTCTCAACTTTTGTCTGACAGGAGGACAGTCTGGTTTTGTCGGTATCTGGTGTTCCACAATCTGGGGATCCAAACCCGGCATGTCTTCATACGACCATGCAAAAATATCTGAATACTCCCGGAGAAGTTGGAAGATCCTTTTCTTGACCCCTTCCTCCAATGCAGCACCGACTTTGATCTCTCTTTTGTTATCCTCGGTACCCAGGTTGATTAGCTCAATTTCCTCCTGATGAGGCCGAATGGTCTTCTCCTCTTGCTCAAGCAATCGGGCAATCTCATCTGGTATGTCATCACTATCCTCATCTTCGGCCTCAAACACCGGGGATTCAACAGTTTGGAGAAACATAGGGTCGCTGTTGTTATCGCGATTTTCGGGTGTCAAATCATTGATTAGATTTGAACCTTTCAATCATTGATATCTCTATTTTTTTTGGGGAAGGTAAAATCGAGAGAAAACCTTAGAAATTCCGAGTTCGGGGCTGATTTCACTACGGGAAGGTGTTAGGCACCCGCAATGACTATAGTATCCTATAGGAACCGTTTTACTATGCCTTACGTATACGCTTTGCTTTTATTGCTATTTGTAAAAAATATTGATTTTAAGAATGAGAGAAAGAAGATTGGATTTTATTTTATTGGACTTGGAGAGATTTTGAGTCTCTTGCCTACATACCCTTTTAAGGGATCAAAATTCCATGTAGTTCTCTTCCAAAATGTTTTTGTGGGTTTATTTTGTTTTATAAGTTTGAAACAAGATTTTGAAGAAGGGAAAGAGGCCGTATAGGCATTAGAATTGAAAAGAAAAAGAAAGCATTTGGTTGGTTCAATTGTTAATGAAAACGGTTAAAGTTTGGAAATTAATTGCATTTTGGTTTGATTAAGAAAATAAAGGGAAAATCCTTTGGAGTTTTGACTCCAAGGTTTATTTAGAAAATATTTGAAGTGATGGAAGTTATTTGTTTTTCCTAAAAAGATTTATTTTCTCTAAGTATCGCGCATCCTAAACATACACCTAAACGATAGGCATACAACGTGTGTGCGTGTGTCGGTGCATGTGTCGGTGTACATCATCATAGTCCATAGTCCTTTACATCGGGTCCTATTTTACATTCTATAGCCTTGCATGAAATTAAAGAAAGTAAAACTACCTAAACATTGAGAAATTGAATGGAACCTAAACTTAGAGAATGGGGATGAATTGGAGCTTTCAATAGGCATGAAACACGAAATGGTTAGTGACGCAATATACAATAAAAAATGTTATGCAATCAAAAAACAAAATATGGAAGGATGTGAAGAAAAAATGCATGCTAACTAACATTACTTACAAAGCAAGAAACTAAAAAAGGAAACAGACTTTACAAAATTTGGAAGCTAACATATAAACTTGCAAGACAAAAGCTAATCAATTAAACTAACAAGATTGAAAATATTGCAAAATTGTAAACAAAGATCAAACTTAACAAGAGTTGAAAATAAAAAAATCAACTAACACAATTGAAAATATTGCAAAAATTGTGAACAAGAATCAACTAACACGATTGAATGCATTAGCACAAAATCAGAGGTAAACTCATCATAAAATCAAGTGCCAAACATCAACATCACATGACAAATTTTGGATCAAAAATCATACAAGAAAATTCACACAAAAACACACAAAATGTACAAATCGAAAGAGAAATTAACACATATTATTTTCACCAATCTTAAACATGTAAAAATATCATAAAACAGTCAAAAACATATCAAGAACACATAGTAATTTTTTTGAGATTTTTGTGAAGAAATTAAAACGCACGGGAGGTCCACATAGCAAGAAACATGGGTGAACATAGCAAGAAAATCAAGCAGCTGAAAAGAAAGCAAAAAGCCCAAAGCTACCCGGCCCAAACCCACGCGGTTGATGGATCCGGATCTCTAGAACGCCTCTGAGGCGTTGGATTGATCCGGATCCATTAGGATCTAGATCTAAGGGTCCAAAGCGTGGGGCGCTGGATCGGGTCAAAACCCGCCCGGTCCAGCGCTTATATAAAAGGTTTTCTACCCGGTTCCATTCATTTTCTTGCAACGTTTCTCTTTCTTCTCTTTTCTCTCTTCTCTCATCTCTCTTCTCACTACGGCGGAAGCTATGAAACCCTAACCCTAACTCACTCAAATCAACCCAGAAATTCACAAATCATGGCTCAAACGTTCCGTCTAATCATTCTAAACATGAATCCATTACTAGAAAACGCATGCATCCACTGAAACGATGTAGATCTTGAATTCTTATTCACGGATTTCGAACTGTTTTGGTCCTGTTTTGGTTCAAATCTTTTTCTAAATGGTTTTGCTTACGGATTCGTTGGTTTACAACGGTTGAGACTCGTTGTAAACCTTGGAATCCTTACGGTTTTCAAAGATTTTTTTAGGGTTTCATGACTTTTGAACCAAAACTCTTCGAATCTCCTACGGATCTACATTGATTCGGGTTCGTTGTTGTTTTCGAATATGCAAGAGGTAAGTTTTTTTGATTTTCACCTGGTTTTATTCGGAGATTTGATTTTGAATCTTCAGATTTGGTTCTGTTTTGTTGATTCTTGCTTGAAATCTGGAAATAAACTGGTGATTCTTCTTCTTCTTCTTCGCCGGTTCAAAACCTTTGAATTTCTTTCCCTTTTCTTCTCAAACTTCTCTTTTCTGTGATCGTATTGGATTTGTTGCTTTCAGCGATGAATTCAATGCTCGAATTGCAAGAAAAAAGGCTCAGTGATGAAAATTCATCCTCGAATCTCTGAGAGCTGCCATGAATTCCATGAATTTTGGCTTGAATTGAATTCTGGAAAACTAGGGTTTGTGCTTCGTGTTCTTCAATTTTCTGAGTTTGTTGTGATTTTGATCTAACTGAATGGAGAGAGAAAGTTTGATTCTGTTTGTGACTTGGCGCGTGAATGTGATTCTGATTCTGACTTGTACAGTGATGGCCTTTTATAGGCTGCCACATGTGTCTCTGAGCCAATGAACTTGTGACATGTGGACTTTCCTGCTTGCGTGGCATCTGTGGACTGAATCTGAAAAAAAGGACTAAAATGCAATTTTGGGAAATTAAGGACTGAAATGCAATTAAACATTTGGACTGTTTTGAAAATAATAAAACTGAAACTGGACTGTTTTGAAAAATTGGAATTGGACACTTCTGCAATAAAATATAAAATTTGGACTAAATTGCAATTTTTGAAAATATTAGGACTAAAATGCAAAAAATAATAAAATTGGTTAAAAAAACGTAATCTGAATGCAACGTAAAGTGAAACAGTTAAAATTGAAAAAATGGACTAAAACGAACAAACTACCAAAAATGAGGTATTTAAAATACCTCTCTGCCCAAAATTTGTTTGATGTGAAAAGACTAAAATGCCCCTGGGGCCAAAAACGACTCAAACTGACTCAGACTGACTCAGATGCAAGACTAAGACGATTTTTAAACAGAATTTGACAAACGATTCGTGCAAACAGATTGAAAAGACTCAGGGACCAATTGTAGGGATTAAAATGGGTTCCATTGCAGGAAATGACCAAAATACCCTTTTGTATGATCTTATGCAAAAATTTAAAAAACTGAAGCAGTGACGTATGCAACTGAAGCATAGTAGAAAACACGGTGAATTTGAAAGTATTAGAAAATAGCAGAGGAATTTGAAAGAGTATTTTTAGGTCCAAAATGAGGGTATGACAGCTGCCCCTATTTAAGTTTCTTTGTGTGGAGAGTCAAGAGACGGAGTCTTTGGCTTGACGCGACGAAGATACTTAAATATCGACATTTGCACTGGTTTTGGGCGTAAAAATACATTTGTAACTGTTGTGCATGCCATGCAACATTTTGATTATGAATGCAAGACAGATCGAGAATTGAATTTAACAGAATATGTCGTATCCAGTGCGGGACTGGTTGACATTAACAAAATAACAAAAACAGAGTATGTCGTATCCATTGCGGGACTGGTTGACATTAACAAGGTAGCAGATAACAAGACTCACTGGGGAGACTCGAAAGCAAATTTGACAGGTACAAGCTGTTCTTGGATGCGAACTGGCCACTTGACCGGGAATATTGACAACAAAGGGCGCAAGCTGCTCTTGTATTTGAGCTGGTTACTTGGCTGAAAACAAATATAGAAAGCACAAGCTGTTCTTGGACACGAACTAGTCACTTGGCTGAAAGAAAAAGTAGGAAGCACAAGCTGTTCTTGGACACGAACTAGTTACTTGGCTGACAGGAAACAAAATAGAAAGCACGAGCTGTTCTTGCATCTGAACTAGTCGCTCGGCGGATACCAAAAGGGTAGGTACAAGCTGTTCTTGGATGTGAACTTGCTACTTGACCGATAACAGAAACAAATTGACAGGTACAAGCTGTTCTTGGATGCGAACTTGCTGCTTGACCGTTTAACGGAAGCAAATTGTTATTTGAAAAAGAACTGAATTTGATTGACATAACTGCAGGAGCTTGAATTTGACAGGAATGTTAGAATTTGACTGTTGAATCTTGAAATTGACATGACAGTAGACATTTGTTATTAGCAGAAGGAATTTGAAGTTGACACGATTGATTTTGATTGAGATTATCATAGGGATTGAGAATGCAGATGCGTATGGATAGCATGACAATTTTATTAAATGCCTGAAAACATAGGATGCATGATTATGCATGTATGAATGCTTTGAAATGCATGATGATTGGCAATTTGTAGACAGAATTCTGCAGAGACAGACAAATCATTGGAATATTGGGCACGTAATGGCTCGCGCTCGGACATATATTTGCAAAAGTTCCTCTTCCGGGGATACCGTCGTCTGAAGATACAACGAGACCATCGCTGAAGGCAGGAAGCTGTAAAATTGTAGAGAAAAATAGTCTGAATGATATTGCTGCTGATTGGAACTGTCGCGTAAATGCTTTGGACATCGCATCTGTGGTCAATGCTTTTGCATGTTTGTTTTTTATTTCTTTTTCATTTTTATTTTCATCATCCCATTTTTGCCTGGATCGCCCTTTCGGGTTTTTGACCCACCGGGGAATAGTTTTTTTTTTGCCCCTGTTTTTGCCTGAATTGCCTTTGAAGGTTGTCAATCCATCGGGGTGCTCATTTTTGCCTAAGCCGCCCTTTCGGGTTTTCGACTTAGCGAGCATATTCATTTTTCATGCTTTTCATTCTGTTTTTTCATTCTTGCCATTGACCACAGGCCGTCGCTGGGGGAAAGGCCTGCTAGTAACTTGAATTGGAACTGATATCAATGTGGATTTGTTCATGCATGTTTCATTTGAATGTACCTAGTTGCTTAGGCTTGCTTTCAAAATACTCAAAAGTTTTCAATTTTCATAATGTTTATTCCAAACATGCATCATTATTAACATAGAAGAAATCTTTTGTACAAAGCTTTGAAAATAGAATAGAAAAAGAGTGCCAAACAAAAGCATAGGCTCAAATCGATGTATAAGGGTGGTAATCAGCCAAAGGCGTGATTCCACGGATTTACAAAGCTTGGAAAATGGTAATTTTATTGGTTGGTGGTACATTGAACACAGTAGCTACTATGGTATCTAAAACTCTTGAATCCACAGGTGTCGGAACCTCGGATGAGAACAGCCAGTCATCAGTTGCAAAGATCCCAAGGGGAATGGTAACTTGCCAGATATAGTCAATTGTCTTTTATTTCAATCTCATTTTTGCATGAACCGCCCTTTCGGGTTTTCGGCTCATCGAGACGCTCATTTTTGCCTGAGTTACATGTAATCTCAGCGAGCTTTTACATTTTGTTTCTTGTCCCTTATTTTGCCTGGACCGCCCTTTCGGGTTTTCGATCCACCGGGAAGCGCATTTTTGCCTAGGCCGCCCTTTCGGGTTTTCGACCTACCACGCTGTTCTTTTCATATCTAGACAAAGTATTTCTTGACTATATCGGCATTCACAGGATTCGGAAGTTCTACACCATCCATGTGTGTGAGAATCAGAGCACCGCCAGAGAAAGCCTTCTTGACAACATAAGGTCCCTCATAGTTAGGCGTCCATTTGCCCCTTGGGTCGGGTTGCTGACTCATTTTTCTCTTCAACACGAGTTCACCCTCTTTGAATTCCCGAGGACGAACTTTCTTGTCAAAAGCATTTTTCATCCTTGTTTGATACATCTGACCATGCGCCAAAGCGTCCAGGCGTCTTTCCTCAATCAAATTCAACTGGTCGTACCGACTCCGGCACCATTCAGCCTCAGACAACTTTGCTTCCATAATCACACGGAGAGACGGAATTTCCACTTCCAATGGGAGGACTGCTTCCATGCCGTATACAAGAGAAAAAGGCGTTGCCCCGGTTGAACTACGGACTGTAGTGCGGTAGCCGTGTAGAGCATAGGGTAACATCTCATGCCAGTCTTTGTATGTTGTTACCATCTTCTGCACAATCTTCTTGATGTTCTTATTGGCAGCCTCAACTGCACCATTCATCTGAGGTCTGTAAGGAGAAGAATTGTGGTGCTCGATCTTGAATTTCTCGCATATGGCTTGCACCATGTCACTGTTCAGGTTGGTACCGTTGTCAGTGATAATCTTGCTAGGAACGCCATACCGACAGATGATATTGTTCTTGATGAATTTGACTACTACTTGCTTAGTCACGTTGGCATATGATGCAGCTTCGACCCATTTGGTGAAATAATCGATTGCTACCAGAATAAAACGATGACCATTCGAAGCTTTCGGTTCAATTCTTCCGATCATATCAATGCCCCACATAGAGAAAGGCCAGGGAGAAGACATAACATTGAGAGCGTGCGGAGGCACATGGATCTTATCAGCATATATTTGACATTTGTGGCACTTCCTGGCATATTGATAGCAATCGCGCTCCATGGTCATCCAGTAGTAACCAGCTCTTAACAGCTTTCTAGACATAGCATGCCCTGATGCGTGGGTCCCAAAGGTGCCATCGTGCACATCGTGCATTAGCTGTTCTGCTTCACATTCATCAACACATCTTAACAACACCATATCGAAATTCCTTTTGTACAGAACATCACCATCCAGCACAAACTTGCTAGCCAATCTGCGCAGGGTCCTCTTGTCTTTGTTGGAAGCATCCGGCGGGTACTCACGGCTTTGCAAAAATTGCTTGATATCATAATACCAGGGTTTGTTGTCGACTCCGCCTGAACCCGTTTGCACAATTGCATCACTAACAGTAAACACATGAGCGGGCCGGTCTAAGCGTTGTACTTTGATCATCGGCACATGATTCCAATGGTTTACTCGGAACATGGAGGATAAGGTAGCAAGAGCATCGGCCATTTGGTTCTCCTCTCGGGGAATATGGTGCAACTCGACCTTTGCAAAATACATTAACAGACGTCTTGCATAGTCACGATAAGGGATCAGATTGGCATGATGGGTCTCCCATTCTCCCTTTATCTGGTTGATGACTAGTGCGGAGTCTCCATAGATGTCGAGATGCTTGATTCTCATATCAATTGCTTCCTCAATCCCCAAGATACATGCTTCATACTCGGCCACATTGTTGGTGCATTCAAACACGATCCGGGCTGTGAAAGGAATGTGATGCCCCTGCGGAGCCACAATCACTGCGCCAATTCCTCGGCCATAAGCATTAACAGCACCATCAAAGACCAACCCCCACTTGCTATCAGGGTCTGGACCTTCACCGATCAGTGGTTCTTCACAGTCTCTTGACTTCAAGAACATGACCTCTTTGTCAAGGAAATCAAACTTCAAAGGTTGATAGTCATCAAGTGGTTGGCAAGCGAGATGGTCAACCAGGATACTCCCTCTAATGGCTTTCTGAGCTTTAAACACAATATCATACTCTGACAGTAACATTTGCCAACGTGCGATTTTTCCAGTAACAGCCGGTTTCTCAAAGATATACTTGATTGGATCCATCCGGGATATCAACCAGGTTGTGTGATTTATCAAGTAGTGACGCAGGCGTTTGGCAGCCCAGGCTAGTGCACAACAGGTTTTCTCGAGCATTGTGTACCGAGTCTCACAATCGGTGAATTTCTTGCTCAAATAGTAGATCGCATGGTCTTTCTTTCCGGTTTCATCTTGCTGACCGAGCACACATCCCATGGATTCATCCAACACTGACAGATACATAATCAAGCGCCTTCCGTCCACGGGTGGGACGAGGATAGGAGGTTCTAGCAAATAACTCTTGATGTTGTCGAAAGCTTCTTGGCATTCATCATTCCATACCACAGGCTGATTCTTCCTGAGTAACTTAAAAATCGGCCCGCAGGTCGCAGTCATGTGGGATATAAATCTGGAAATGTAGTTCAAACGCCCGAGGAATCCTCTGACTTGCTTCTCGGTTTGCGGGGCCGGCATCTCGCGGATAGCTCGGACTTTGTCGGGATCTACTTCAATGCCCTTCTGGCTGACAATGAATCCTAACAACTTCCCTGATCTGACACCGAACGTACATTTGTTTGGATTTAGCCGGAGCTTGTACTTCCTCAACCTTTCGAACATCTTAGCCAAATACTCGACGTGTTGCTCTTCATCGCTTGACTTGACAATCATGTCGTCTACATACACTTCAACCTCTCTGTGGATCATGTCGTGGAACAAAGTGGTCATCCCCCTTTGGTAGGTAGCACCAGCATTTATTAGACCGAACGGCATTGCTTTACAACAGAAAGTTCCCCACTGAGTGATGAACGACGTCTTCTCCCTGTCCTTGGGTGACATTTTGATTTGGTTATAGCCAGAAAAACCGTCCATGAAGGAGAACACCTTGCACTGGGCAGTATTGTCAACAAGCACGTCGATGTGAGGTAGTGGGAAATTGTCCTTCAAGCTAGCTCTATTCAAATCTCTGTAGTCAACGCACATTCGGACCTTACCATCCTTCTTCGGCACTGGCACAATGTTAGCAACCCACTCGGGATACTCAACTGTCATGAGAAAACCCGCGTCGATCTGTTTCTGCACTTCACCTTTGATCTTCAGAGCCATGTCCGGCCGAGTCCGTCTCAACTTTTGTCTGACAGGGGGACAGTCTGGTTTAGTCGGTATTCGGTGTTCCACGATTTGGGGATCCAAACCCGGCATGTCTTCATACGACCATGCAAAAATGTCCGAGTACTCGCGGAGAAGCTGGAAGATCCTCTTCTTGACCCCTTCCTCCAATGCAGCACCGACTTTGATCTCTCTTTTGTTATCCTCAGTACCCAAGTTGATTAGCTCGATCTCCTCCTGATGAGGCCGAATGGTATTCTCTTCTTGCTCAAGCAACCGGGCAATCTCATCTGGTATATCATCACTATCCTCATCTTCGGCCTCAAACACCGGGGATTCAACAGTTTGGAGAAACATAGAGTCACTGTGTTCAACGGGTTCATTTTGGTTCGATCTGCGTGACATGATTGGATGATTTTTAGAAAATAGTTTTCATGCAGATCTTTGAAATAAATAAAAAAATACAGATGTTTTGGTTTTTTCTGGCATTACCATCATTTCCAAGGGAAAAGCATTAAAGAAAGAAAAAGAGTCGTGAAAGAAACGACGTTTTTTGTTGATAATGGCAATGTCGGAACAAACATGCCCTTTACAAAAGCATCACTTCCGCCTCGGGCAGGGCGGAAGGATTGTTATTTTGAAAACAAAAGCCTAGACAGCGAGACGCATTACTTAGAATCATGCACAAACACAGGGAGATTGATAACGTTCCAGTTCTTTGCAATGCCTCCTGGTATCACAAACACGGGCTTAGACCCATCGAGCACGAGCCATTTTTCAAACTGCGGCAGAAGAACCAGGAGACAATGAGCACTTGGAAGTTTTTTGTGTGACCGATGAATGATGCATATGATGCATGATATGTACAAATGCAGATGCAAAAATGACTCTTTTCGTTATCGAAGGGTTTTAGACAAACTAGAAACTTTTGCAAACATTTTTAGCAAGATGACGAGATTAGAAAGTTGTCAAGACAAATCGTTTTGAGATGCTAAGCGAAAGGAAGTGGGGTCGACTTCCTTGAACTTGTAAGACTTAGTCCTCTTCATGCCTGGTTATATTTGCAAAGAATTTTAGTTTGTCTATACCCTTTGATAAATGCATGTAGAAAATTTATGCATGAATGCATGTATGCATGGTTTTAACAAGGAAAGCACGGTGGGCTAAAGTAACAAGTGGACACGGTGTTCGGTGAAACTAAGGCTTTGATAGTAGTAACCAGGGTTCTATAAAGTTCCCAAACCACAACCTCTCTTGCGTATATCATGGCAGTACAAAGCAACGCTTGTCCACGATTATCCGTAAGAAGGTTTAGTTTGGGTGTAGTATCGCGTGACGACTAAATTTCGAGACAACGCTCGGTTTAGCCACCGCACTACGTCCTAAGAAAGGCCAAGGATGGGTTTGGTAACTACGGTCCATAGCCTTCATCGGTCAATTGGAAGTAAAGTGTCTAAGCATGACAACACACGCCGACAACATCACCTCCAAAATGCCTCAGCTATGTGAGATTGATCGCGTAATCCAATGCACGAGGCAACCCCCGGAATGAATTGTCGATTATATCTCTTCCTAGCCTTAAGTTCACTCAGCCCGGGTATAGGACTTTTGATATTCTCACCCCACACGTACACAAGAAAATTTTACATATAACAATAAAGCAAAGCATAAAACATAAAGCATGTAAAACTAGGTGTAGCCCTAAACTCGTCCCCAGTGAAGTCGCCATTTCTGTTATCGCGATTTTCGGGTGTCAAATCATTGATTAGATTTGAACCTTTCAATCATTGATATCTCTATTTTTTTTGGGGAAGGTAAAATCGAGAGAAAACCTTAGAAATTCCGAGTTCGGGGCTGAATTCACTACGGGAAGGTGTTAGGCACCCGCAATGACTATAGTATCCTATAGGAACCGTTTTACTATGCCTTACGTATACGCTTTGCTTTTATTGCTATTTGTAAAAAATATTGATTTTAAGAATGAGAGAAAGAAGATTGGATTTTATTTTATTGGACTTGGAGAGATTTTGAGTCTCTTGCCTACATACCCTTTTAAGGGATCAAAATTCCATGTAGTTCTCTTCCAAAATGTTTTTGTGGGTTTATTTTGTTTTATAAGTTTGAAAAAAGATTTTGAAGAAGGGAAAGAGGCCGTATAGGCATTAGAATTGAAAAGAAAAAGAAAGCATTTGGTTGGTTCAATTGTTAATGAAAACGGTTAAAGTTTGGAAATTAATTGCATTTTGGTTTGATTAAGAAAATAAAGGGAAAATCCTTTGGAGTTTTGACTCCAAGGTTTATTTAGAAAATATTTGAAGTGACGGAAGTTATTTGTTTTTCCTAAAAAGATTTATTTTCTCTAAGTATCGCGCATCCTAAACATACACCTAAACGATAGGCATACAACGTGTGTGCGTGTGTCGGTGCATGTGTCGGTGTACATCATCATAGTCCATAGTCCTTTACATCGGGTCCTATTTTACATTCTATAGCCTTGCATGAAATTAAAGAAAGTAAAACTACCTAAACATTGAGAAATTGAATGGAACCTAAACTTAGAGAATGGGGATGAATTGAAGCTTTCAATAGGCATGAAACACGAAATGGTTAGTGACGCAATATACAATAAAAAATGTTATGCAATCAAAAAACAAAATATGGAAGGATGTGAAGAAAAAATGCATGCTAACTAACATTACTTACAAAGCAAGAAACTAAAAAAGGAAACAGACTTTACAAAATTTGGAAGCTACCATATAAACTTGCAGACAAAAGCTAATCAATTAAACTAACAAGATTGAAAATATTGCAAAATTGTAAACAAAGATCAAACTTAACAAGAGTTGAAAATAAAAAAATCAACTAACACAATTGAAAATATTGCAAAAATTGTGAACAAGAATCAACTAACACGATTGAATGCATTAGCACAAAATCAGAGGTAAACTCATCATAAAATCAAGTGCCAAACATCAACATCACATGACAAATTTTGGATCAAAAATCATACAAGAAAATTCACACAAAAACACACAAAATGTACAAATCGAAAGAGAAATTAACACATTATTTTCACCAATCTTAAACATGTAAAAATATCATAAAATAGTCAAAAACATATCAAGAACACATAGTAATTTTTTTGAGATTTTTGTGAAGAAATTAAAACGCACGGGAGGTCCACATAGCAAGAAACATGGGTGAACATAGCAAGAAAATCAAGCAGCTGAAAAGAAAGCAAAAAGCCCAAAGCTACCCGGCCCAAACCCACGCGGTTGATGGATCCGGATCTCCAGAACGCCTCTGAGGCGTTGGATTGATACGGATCCATTAGGATCTAGATCTAAGGGTCCAAAGCGTGGGGCGCTGGATCGGGTCAAAACCCGCCCGGTCCAGCGCTTATATAAAAGGTTTTCTACCCGGTTCCATTCATTTTCTTGCAACGTTTCTCTTTCTTCTCTTTTCTCTCTTCTCTCATCTCTCTTCTCACTACGGCGGAAGCTATGAAACCCTAACCCTAACTCACTCAAATCAACCCAGAAATTCACAAATCATGGCTCAAACGTTCCGTCTAATCACTCTAAACATGAATCCATTACTAGAAAACGCATGCATCCACTGAAACGATGTAGATCTTGAATTCTTATTCACGGATTTCGAACTGTTTTGGTCCTGTTTTGGTTCAAATCTTTTTCTAAATGGTTTTGCTTACGGATTCGTTGGTTTACAACGGTTGAGACTCGTTGTAAACCTTGGAATCCTTACGGTTTTCAAAGATTTTTTTAGGGTTTCATGACTTTTGAACCAAAACTCTTCGAATCTCCTACGGATCTACATTGATTCGGGTTCGTTGTTGTTTTCGAATATGCAAGAGGTAAGTTTTTTTGATTTTCACCTGGTTTTATTCGGAGATTTGATTTTGAATCTTCAGATTTGGTTCTGTTTTGTTGATTCTTGCTTGAAATCTGGAAATAAACTGGTGATTCTTCTTCTTCTTCTTCGCCGGTTCAAAACCTTTGAATTTCTTTCCCTTTTCTTCTCAAACTTCTCTTTTCTGTGATCGTATTGGATTTGTTGCTTTCAGCGATGAATTCAATGCTCGAATTGCAAGAAAAAAGGCTCAGTGATGAAAATTCATCCTCGAATCTCTGAGAGCTGCCATGAATTCCATGAATTTTGGCTTGAATTGAATTCTGGAAAACTAGGGTTTGTGCTTCGTGTTCTTCAATTTTCTGAGTTTGTTGTGATTTTGATCTAACTGAATGGAGAGAGAAAGTTTGATTCTGTTTGTGACTTGGCGCGTGAATGTGATTCTGATTCTGACTTGTACAGTGATGGCCTTTTATAGGCTGCCACATGTGTCTCTGAGCCAATGAACTTGTGACATGTGGACTTTCCTGCTTGCGTGGCATCTGTGGACTGAATCTGAAAAAAAGGACTAAAATGCAATTTTGGGAAATTAAGGACTGAAATGCAATTAAACATTTGGACTGTTTTGAAAATAATAAAACTGAAACTGGACTGTTTTGAAAAATTGGAATTGGACACTTCTGCAATAAAATATAAAATTTGGACTAAATTGCAATTTTTGAAAATATTAGGACTAAAATGCAAAAAATAATAAAATTGGTTAAAAAAACGTAATCTGAATGCAACGTAAAGTGAAACAGTTAAAATTGAAAAAATGGACTAAAACGAACAAACTACCAAAAATGAGGTATTTAAAATACCTCTCTGCCCAAAATTTGTTTGATGTGAAAAGACTAAAATGCCCCTGGGGCCAAAAACGACTCAAACTGACTCAGACTGACTCAGATGCAAGACTAAGACGATTTTTAAACAGAATTTGACAAACGATTCGTGCAAACAGATTGAAAAGACTCAGGGACCAATTGTAGGGATTAAAATGGGTTCCATTGCGGGAAATGATCAAAATACCCTTTTGTATGATCTTATGCAAAAATTTAAAAAACTGAAGCAGTGACGTATGCAACTGAAGCATAGTAGAAAACACGGTGAATTTGAAAGTATTAGAAAATAGCAGAGGAATTTGAAAGAGTATTTTTAGGTCCAAAATGACGGTATGACAACTGTGTTCAACGGGTTCATTTTGGTTCGATCTGCGTGACATGATTGGATGATTTTTTAGAAAATAGTTTTCATGCAGATCTTTGAAATTAATAAGAAAATACAGACGTTTTGGTTTTTTCTGGCATTACCATTATTTCCAAGGGAAAACAGCATTAAAGAAAGAAAAGAGTCGTGAAAGAAACGACGTTTTTTATTGATAATGGTGATGTCGGAACAAACATGCCCTTTACAAAAGTGTCACTTCCGCCTCGGGCAGGGCGGAAGGATTGTTATTTTGAAAACAAAGCCTAAACAGCAAGACATATTACTTAGAATCATGCACAAACACAGGGAGATTGATAACGTTCCAGTTCTTCGCCATGCCTCCTGGTATCACAAATGTGGACCTAGCCCCTCTTTCAGCAGCACTGTCAAGAATTGCATTGGCAAATCCAGCACTACGGAACGTTCCGGTTGACACGCCTGACGTCGGAGAGAACCCGAGACCCTCTTTGCGTTTGTTGTCCAGCAGCTGTATCAATTGGCCCCAACGGGCGGCCTGACCCTCTAGAACGGCCTTCTGCGCATCTTTCAAAGAAGCCATGGCAGCACTGGCTCTCTTGGGCTCCGTACCCTCGATAGTCAAACCCTGGAATGCAGTTCCCTCGGCGGATTTAGCTTCGATGCAAGAGAAGGATGATAACTGACTGACCAGATAAGCTTCTTCCCCATGCACTGTCACAAGTTTACCATTCCTTACGAACTTCAGCTTCTGATGGAGGGTAGAAGTGACTGCCCCGGCCTCGCGTATCCACGGTCTCCCGAGAAGGCAACTGTAAGAGGCATCTATGTCCATAATCTGGAAAGTAATCATGAATGTTTCAGGACCAATAGTCATGGGGAGATCTACTTCTCCAAGCACAGTTTTACGGGAACCATCGAAAGCCTTGACTAGGAAAGTACTCCTTCTCAAAGGAACTCCTTGACAACTTAACTGATCCAAAGTCGACTTAGGCATCACATTCAACGACGACCCAGTGTCTACCAACACGTTGGACAACATATCTGTTTTGCAGTTCATGGAAATGTGCAGGGCCAAGTTGTGGTGTTTCCCTGCCTCTGGAAGTTCATCTTCACCAAACCAAAGGTTACTGCAAGCAGTGATGTTAGCCACTATCCCACCAAATTGATCTTCTGTGACTTCGTGGTTGACATATGCTTGTTCTAACACCTTCAATAATACATTCCTGTGAGCCTCCGAACTAAGGAGTAGGGACAAGATGGATATCTTTGAAGGAGTTTGTAACAGCTGATCAACGATCTTATAATCGCTTTTCTTGATTATCTTCAAAATCTCATCCAGATTGGAATCTTCAATGGATTGGCCCGGACGGCTGGTACTTTCAACAACAGGAGGGATTGACAATGGAGTAGTCTTATCAGCAGGAAACGCAACTTGCACATCATCTTTCTTTTGAAACAAGAGGGGTCGGACCTTACCGCTCCTCAAAGCCGTCACTTCGGCGATACTGCCTACTGTGCTTGGGGACACCAAAGGTACCTCCTTCCCATTTTCCAACATAGTCGCACTGTACTTGTACGGGACGGCTTTTGCAGAAGTATATGGCACTGGACCTGGCAACCGTATGACCAACGGTTCAAAGTCCTTCCTGGCGGGCGTGCTCTTGGCCGGAGTATCGTGGAAGATCGGCACTATCATGCAAACATCACTGGTAGTCAAGTAGTTGTCATTCATCAATCTTTGAGTATCAGTCTGGACTAGGCTGCAACCCATAGGGTTCTGAAGACATTCACAGCAAGCAACATGGTCGTGGCTGAACAGAGCAGCTTGGCACAATTTGATATGTAGCGGTACTAGAGGAGTAGCAACATTACGGACATTGAGACGAGGGATTTCTTCACACACTTCAATCATATTCACGGAGGCATGGTTGGGGAGCGGATTGTCGAGCACATATGGGACATTGTTTTCAAAAGATAGCTTTCCCTGGTCGATCAACTTCTTCACAATGTATTTCAGAGCGTAGCAACCTTCTATGTCATGACCTAGGGCGCCTTGGTGGAAATCACATCTGAGATCGGAGCGAAACCTGGGAGGTAACGGATTTGGCGGAGGCTTGCCAGGTCTAGTGGTGCAATACCCCTTATGTAACAGAGTTGGGAGTAGTTCAGCATACGCCATCGGTATCGGCGGGAAAGATGGTCTAGATTGAGGGCCTTGTTGTTGTTGCTGCGGTTGTTGTTGAGCCAGTGGTTGTTGTTGCATTTGTTGGGCGATGGCATTAACAGGGACATGAGGTTGGCCCGGTAGTGGAGGGTATTAATGGTAGAACGGCGGATAGAACGGATGTTGGGCATACTGTAGGTACTGGTACGGTTGAGGCAGCTGTGTAGCATTGACAGGAGCGGCAGTGGCAGATTGATTGGTTCCGTCAGACACCATTCCAACTTCTGATTCCTTTTTCTTATGGTGACCATTGCCGTATTTCTTTGGTGCATTCGAGGACTCACCTTTCTCAAACACGATAATCCCTTCTCGGACAGCTTCCTCCAAGCGGGTTCCCATAGTGACCATCTCAGAGAAGTTGCTTGGGGCAGCAATAATCATTCTTTCAACGTAATCTTTCTTCAGGGTCTTCAAGAACGTTTGAGTCATTTCTTCCTCGTCCAAAGCGGGAGTGATACGGGCAGCTGCCCCTCTCCACCTCTGTGCATATTCGCGAAAGCTTTCGTTCTTTTTCTGAGAAAGAGACCGGAGGAATTCCCTATTCGGCTTGAGCCTGGTGTTGAATCCATAGTGGCTCTTAAAAGCAGCAGCCAGATCGTCAAAAGTACGAATATCATCCTTGCTCAAACCGGTATACCACTCCGCGGCATCTTCCATTAGACTGTCCTGGAAGCAATGGATCATAAGTGAATCATTGTCTGCATGGTTAGCCATCTTCCGGACGTACTTGATGATATGGTTCTGGGGGCAGGTCAGCCCATTGTAGCGGTCAAATTCCGGGACCTTGAACTTCTTGGGGACATCCACCCTCGGCACTAAACAAAGATCGTGGGTTCTGACGAGGTCACTGCTCCCGCGGTTGGCCTTGATCTCGCGACGGAGTTCTCTGGCAAGCTCCTCCATTCTTTCTTCCATAGTTCCCAATACAGGAGTCTTTCCACGGTAATCATTAGCATTGGCGCCCTAAGGCGTAGAATGCACAATCGGATCGGTGAAGACCGTTGACTGAGGCAAGGTAGTGTGGAGAGAAGCATGCCCTGAGACGGGGATTTGGTTACTGTTGGCAGCACTAGAAGCACCTGCTGTGGGATCAGGAGCAAAGAAAAGTGGGAGCCCGTTTGGGTATCCCCTTAGCATGGCAAAGCGGTTATCGAGAGATGATGTTGGAATTGCCTCAGTGGTCTCTGGAGCAGACGAGGTTGGTTGCTCTTGAGCGGCTATCAGAGCAGTCATGGCGTCGAGAGCTTTAGCTAACTCTTCTCTCACAGAAGCTAATTCAGTACGGAGCTGTGCATTTTCTTCTTCCATAGCTACTTGATTCCTTCTTCTGTATTCTCTAGTCTGATGCACTCTGGTAGGTTGATCAGTCCTTCGAGCACGAGCCACATTTCACACTGCGGCAGAAGAACCAGGAGGCAATGAGCACTTGGAAGTTTTTTGTGACTGATGAATGATGCACATGATGCATGATATGTAAATGCAGATGCAAAAAATGACTCTTTTTATTACCAAAGGGTTTTTTAGACAATTTAGAATTCTTTGTAAACATTATTGGACTAACAAATTATTCAAAGTAAGTTGTTTTGATACATTGAGCCAAGGGAGTAGACTTCCGAAACATAAACTGAACAAACAACATAACCAATAGTAATCCTATCATCCAGAACTAAGGAGCGACTGGGTAGTATTCGGAATCAGAGTCCGAAGCTGAACCACAATAACTGGCAAAGAAATCTCGACGACTTCTGACTCTCCTGGAGTCTCTCCTCAATAGATCATCCTTCTCCTCAAGCTCTTTCCTAACTCTGGCTAATTCCTTCCTCAGCATCCAGTTCTCATGATCCTTCTGTTCGTCTCTGCCATCCAAAGTCATGATCAAGTTCTCAGCCTCACTGTAACGGGCTTTCCATGCTCGCTTCTCCTCACTCTCCATAGCTAGATGCTCCTGATACATCTCCTGAGTCGCGGGAAGCAACGGTAATGGTCTAGACGGAGTAGATGCAGATACATGCCTCATAGCAGGGTAAGGCATGCCAATCTCCTCGGCTCGATCTATCACCCACTGCGTATAGGCTTCATGAGCAATACCGGATCTCACACCCAAGTGTTTCACATCTTTCCTACAAATCTTAGACCAAGCATCTGTAAAAGCTTTCCTTTGCCCGGTGGGGGCATTAGAATAGTAAAAGAACTCTTGTGATGTAGCAAGGTTAATGGGCTTTGCTCTCATAGGGAAACCAAACTGTCTCATGGCTAACTCGGGGTTGTAATTGATTCCTCCTCGGGTACCGAGAAGAGGTATATTGAGGAAATCCCCACAACCAGTGATAATCTCCTTGACTCGAGCTGCTGGAGTGATCCAAACTACCTCATCGGGAGTAAGAGCCATAATCCACTGCGAATAAGACCAATTCTCCGCGTTGGCATGGAAAGAACTCGGGAGGTGAGAAATAAACCACCTATATAAGAGAGGCACGCAGCAAAGAATATATCCACGACCTTTGAGAGTCCGATCATGGATGGCGTGGTACATGTCAGCTAACAGAGTAGGAGCCGGATTCCTGGAATGGAAGATCTCAATAGCATGCATGTCCACGAAGTTGTCGAGATTCGGAAAGAGAACGAGCCCATAGATGAGTAGTGCAAGTATAGCCTCAAGAGTGTCCTGACAAGTAGATTCGAGATTAGCCTGCTCAAGTAAGTACTTTGAAGTGAAACCCTGGATGTGAGACTTGGTGATGAGATTCTTAGACACATCGGAAGTCTTGAGATAAAGATCCTTTGCAATAACCAGAGGAGTAAGAGAAGATCCTGGGCCCGTGAAGGGTACCCTCTCGGCTACAGGTAAACCCAATAAGCAAGAATAAGCCTCGAGTGTAGGAACCAACTGAAAATCCGGGAACGTGAAGCAACGGAAAACCGGGTCATAGAATTGCACCAGAGTGTGCACCAGCTTTTCTTCTACATTAGTCCGGAGAATAGTAAGCAAACCACCGTATCGGAGACGAAACCCAGTCGGATTCTTAACCTTAAATGCCAACTCCCTTAGGCTAGCCAAATCGACTTCTTTGAATTTGTAAGACTTAGTCCTCTTCATGCCTGGTTATATTTGCAAAGAATTTTAGTTTGTCTATACCCTTTGATAAATGCATGTAAAAAGGTTTATGCATGAATGCATGTATGCATGGTTTTGCTTAACAAAGAAAGCACGGTGGGTGTTCGGTGGAACTAAGGTTTTGATAGTAGTAACCAAGGTTCTATAAAGTTCCCAAACCACAACCTCTCTTGCGTATATCATAGTAGTACAAAGCAACGCTTGTCCATGATTATCCGTAAGAAGGTCTAGTTTGGGTGCAGTATCGCGTGACGACTAAATTTCGAGGCAACACTCGGTTTAGCCACCGCACTACGTCCTAAGAAAGGCCAAGGATGGGTTTGGTAACTACGGTCCATAGCCTTCATCGGTCAATTGGAAGTAAAGTGCCTAAGCATGACAACACACGCCGACAACATCACCTCCAAAAATGCCTCAGCTATGTGAGATTGATCGCGTAATCCAATGCACGAGGCAACCCCCGGAATGGATTGTCGATTATATCTCTTCCTAATCTTAGGTTCACTTAGCCCGGGTATAGGGCTTTTGATATTCTCACCCCACACGTACACAAGAAAATTTTACATGTAACAATAAAGCAAAGCATAAACATAAAGCATGTAAAACTAGGTGTAGCCCTAAAAAGAGTCCCCAGTGAAGTCGCCATTTCTGTTATCGCGATTTTCGGGTGTCAAATCATTGATTAGATTTGAACCTTTCAATCATTGATATCTCTATTTTTTTTTTGGGGAAAGGTAAAATCGAGAGAAAACCTTAGAAATTCTAAGTTCGGGGCTGATTTCACTACGGGAAGGTGTTAGGCACCCGCAATGACTATAGTATCCTATAGGAACCGTTTTACTAGTCTTATGTATACGCTTTGCCTTTATTGCTATTTGTGAAAAAGAGGGGTTGATTTTAAGAATGAGAAAAAGAAGATTTTGATTTGTTTTTATTGGACTTGGAGAGATTTTGAATCTCTTGCCTACATACCCTTTTAAGGGATCAAAATTCCATGTAGTTCTCTTCCAAAATATTTTTGTGAGTTTTGATTGATTTTAGCTTTTTGAAGAAAGAGTTTTGAAGAAGAGATGAGAGGCCGTAAAGGCATTAGAATTGAAAAGAAGAAAAAAGCATTCGGTTGGTTCAATTGTTAATGAAAACGGTTAAAGTTGGAAATTAATTGCATTTTGATTTGATTAAGAAAATAAAAGGGAAAATCCTTTGGGAGTTTTGACTCCAAGGTTTATTGTGAAAATATTTGAGTGAAGAGTTAGTTTTTGAGAAAGAAAGCATGAGTTTTTTCCTAAGTGTCGCGCTTCCTAAACATACACCTAGCGGTAAACATACAACGTGTGTGCGTGTCGGTGCGTGTGTCGGTGTACATCATTATAGTCCATAGTCCTTTACATCGGGTCCTATTTTACATTCTATGATCTTGCATGAAATTAAAGAAAAGTAAACTACCTAAACATTGCATGAGAATTAGTTGAACGTTCCATGAAAGGGTTAAAGGAAGAAATGGGAATGAGATGAGATGCTTAGTATGCATGAAACATAGAGTAAAGTGGTTAGTAAAACAAGGAAAAATAATAATGAAATACTAATCCTAAACAAAATGGTAAACTATCACAAAATTAACATAAAATCACACTAAACAAAATTGCAAGATATCACAAAATTGGCATCAAAACTCTAGCTAAACAAGATTGCAAAATATCATACCATTAGTATCAAGAATCAAACTAAACATAGTTGCAAAATATCACACAATTGGTATCAAGAATCAAATTTAACAAAATTGCAAAATATCACAAAATTGGTATCAAGAATCAAATTTAACAAAATTGCGAAATATCACAAAATTCTAAGTTTAACAACATTGAGGATATTACAAAAGCATCAAACTTAACACAATCCAATGAGCTATTATGAGAACAGGGGTAAATCACCATGGGATCAAAGCCAAACACTAAAATCATATGATGCGAATTTGAACTAAAAATCACACAAAGAAATCCATAAAAAAAGCAACAAAACATACCAATAGAAAAGGAAATTTACCCCCATCATTTTTTGTCAATTTTCAACATGTAAAATATCACAAAAACAGTCATAAACATACCAAAACACATAGTAAATTTTTAGGAGTTTTTTGTAAGAAAATTAAAACGCACGGGGGTTCAGATAGCAAAACAAGGGGTGCATACAGCAAAAAACAAGAAACTGAAGGGAAGGACACAGAAGCCCAATGGTACCCGGCCCAAACCCACACGGTAAGAGGATCCGGATCTCCAGAACGCATCAGGGGCGTTGGATGGATCCGGATCCATTAGGATCAAGATCCAACGGTCCACAACACGCAAGGATGGGTCGGGTTTGAACCGACCCGGTCTACTAGCCTACATAAAAGGATCCTGAACCGGTTCTCCTCATTTCCTTCCAACCTTTCTCTCTCTACCTCTCTTCTCCACCGTTTGGTTCTTTGAAACCCTAACCCTAACCTTGCTCAATCCTACCCAGAAACACATGATTTATGGCTCAAAAGCTTCGTCTTATCATCCTAAACACGAATCTGTTACTAGAATCCACATGCATTGACTGAAACAATGTAGATCTTGAGTTTTCTTTCGCGGATTCCGTACGGTTTTGGTTCAGTTTTTGGTTCAAATCTTCTTTCTATATGTTTTTATCTGTTGATTCGTTGGTTTACAACGATGAATCAACGTTGTAAACCTTGGAATCTTGAAAAAAATTTCGGAAAAGGTTAGGGTTTACGGTTCTGAACCAAAACTTCACGGATTCGCACTGTTCTACATTGTTTTGGAACTCGTTGTGGTTTTTGAACGAAACAAAGGGGTAAGTTTGTGATTTTACCTGGCTTTATCCGAAACTTTGATTTGATTCTCCGGAAATCCTTGAATTGATTCTGTTTTGTGTTGATTCTCTTTGAAATCCGGAAATAAACTGGTAATTGCTTCTTCTCCTTCTTGAACAGTTCGGAATCCTTGAATTCTTCGTTTTTCTTCTTCTTCTCTTTTCTGAATGCGGTTCCACCGTGATCGTGCTCGTAGTTTGCCGTCAACGGCGGCGAACTCGCACTTGAATTGCGGTGGAAAGAGGTTCGGTGATGATGATTCGGTATGAATCCCTGAGAACTTCGCGAATTTTGTAGCTTCTGTGTTGAATTTCAATTCTGGAAAAACGGTTAGGGTTTGAATGTTCTTGAACTTTTTCTGGATTTGTGAATTTTGATCTAACTGAAAAGAGAGAGAAATTTCTCTTCTGTTTGTGATGATGTGGCTCTTGAATTTGATGATTCTGACCCTGATTCTGACACTGTACCCTATTTATAAGCTGCCATATGTGTACCTGATCCAATGAGCTTGTGACATGTGGACATGGACAGCTTGCGTGGCACTTGTGGACGAAATTGTAAAAAATGGACTCAAGGACCAATATGCAATTAATGAAACTAAAGGGACTGGAATGCAATTAAAAATTTGGACCGTTTTGAGTAAAAGAGAAAATTGGACTGACTTGAAAATTAAAAAGGTATTTGGACTGTTTTGAAAATAGAATTTGGACACTTTTGTAATTTAAAACAAAGTTTGGACTAAACTGCAAAAAGTGAAATAAAATTGGTAAAAAATGTAAATTTGAAAACAACGTAAAGTGAAACATTTAAAAACGACAAAATGGACTAAAACGAACAAACTACCAAAATGAGGTATTCTAAAATACCTCTCTGCCCAAAATTTGAACAATGTGAAAAGACTAAAATGCCCCTGGGGACAAAAACGACTCAAACTGACTCAGATGCAGAACCAAGACGATTTTGTACAAAATTTGATCAATGATTCATGCAGACAAATTAAAAAGACTCAGGGACAAATTGCAAGGACTAAAATGGGTTCCTTTGTAGGAAATGACCACAATCCCCTTTTGTATGATTTTATGTAAAAATTAAATGCCAGAAACAATAACGTATGCAGCTGAAGCACAGTGGTAAATTGCAGAGCAATACACAGTAAATTGAAAAAGTATTAGGGATTGAAAAGAAACTTGAGCGAGTATTTTTAGGTCCAAAATGAGGGTATGACAATGTTAAAGAACAACTCACAATTTTTGTCGTGATGCCCAACCAGCATGTGCTTCAAACTTTGAAGGACTAACCTGCTCATCCGATTTTTTTTTTCTAGAAAAAAAATCTATTTCAATGTCTACTCAAAGCTGATAGATCAGACAACATATACTACATAATAAGAAAAAAAAATTACCACTTCGTTACAGCAGCCACACAAAATACCAGATTTGTTTATGTTAATTTCTCCATTCAATAGTTTCTGCCAATACATGAAAAACATATTCAGGAAGTTAAGGGTGAAAAAAATGTATGTAAGAAAAATGTCATCATCGAAGCTACCTCTCTATGAACGAAATATCTTACTGCAACTCCATCTTCCAACACATTTTCTTGAAAGACCAACTTATGCAAGCACTAATCCCTTTAAAATTTTAAAAACGTAATAAGGGATAAACTATAAAATAGAAGATTAATACATCTATAAAAATACTTTAATTTGATGTAAATATTTTATATTTGAGCAAAAAAAATAAACTTACTTCCTAGTAATTTTTCGCAGACTCTTATTACAATATGTGGTGCACTTCATTCCTTTGTATGATGAACTTTGAGGCACAACCGGTTTGGGGGAACTGAAATAATCGGACAGTGGATGTTATATCACCATAACAACAAATAATATGTAAATAACAAATGCAACAATTAATCAAATACTTCAAGGTGTTAATCTTCATTAAACCAATCCATACATAGTTTATCATGTAAATATCAAGTCACAACGGAAAATAAATCTCAACAATATAGATTCAAATATCATATCTCATGTTACATCCTTAAAAGAAAATAAAGATTCCTCAAACATAAACATAATCTAATAACATAAATAAAATCCTAAACAATCCTAATAAGAGCACCACTAGACAAGACTCCAAAAGAAGTGGTAAAAGATGAGTAGGATCCAAAGTCATCCTCAGAAAACCCACGGCAACTAAGCGTCCTCAACCTGCAAGTCTACATCATAAGGGCGTAGGTGTCCAACAATTCCAAAACAAGAAGGGTCTACTCACTCACGTTCATTGTAGACATAGATAAGAAGAAGAAGAAGAAGAAGATAAAATAAAGGTTGATCTTTTATTAAAGAAAACAATTGTCACTTATTATTTCCAAGAACAAAAGATGGTTTTAAAAACTAGATTACTGCTCTATTTATAGTCTAACATGGACTTGAGCCCCAAGAATAAATCACTAAAGTGTTGTACAAGAAACCATGGGCTCTAGCTCAGAAATTCTAAAATAGGCAGCTTGTCGGAGAAGCAAAAGCAGCAAAAGGACCAAATGGGGCGCGCCTCTTGTCATATTTTTGTATGAGATATTCATATTTTTGACATGAGTCCTTGCACCAGATATTTTTGTATGAGATCTTCATATTTTTGGCACGAATCAGCTCCAATTATCCTTTCTTTTGCTCTAAGACTCAATCTTTCAAATATTTGTTCCTAAAATTAAATAACTTTCAATTGAAGTAAAATAGTTCTAAAAAGGAAATAATATTAAATAAAATGAAATCAAATATAAATAAAACAGACTCAAATATTATATTAAAAACACTAATTATTGACTCATCAAACTCCCCCACACTTGAATCTTTGTTTGTCTTCAAGCAAAAGGCATAAACATAACATCATAAACAGGATTTAACATGTGACAATACAATTAAAAACTTATGTCTCCTCTAAGGCTTCATTTCAAGTGTACACTAATCACAACTTCAAGTATTCCTTGTGAACCTATTCAACCCAACAACAAGTTTCAAGTGAGTGTGTGTGTAGTTCAGCCCTTTTCTTGCTCCTGTATAAGATAGATATTTTGAGGAAACAAGTTCTAACCTTAAGACTAAACCAACCGAGAAAAATTCTTTCTTCATTTCATATAAGAGAGATGAGAGTATTTTTTATCATTGAATCTTTGCCATTTGCACATCTTTGGGGTTTTTGCAGAATTTTTATTGATTTTTCAAGACAACCATCTTCACGTAGGAAGTCGGAGGGCCTACCCTCTTCCCCAATCTAGATTCAATGGTGCCCCTTATATTTATATTTGTTCTGCCCCTTAAGTTTTTCAAGATAACATCATCTTCACGTAGGAAGTCGGAGGGCCTACTCCCTTCCCCAATCTAGATTCAATGATGCAACCTTAAATTTAAATTGGCTTTATATTCCCCCACGCTAACTTATACTACTTTTACTTGAAAAATTTTAAGGGTCAATTTACCTTTAGAGTTAGAACGTGTTCCTTAAAATACCTACTTATACACTTACTCAAAGGCTGCAACTTGTGCTTTTCTCATAGAGAAGTTTCACAATAAAACAAGATGTGGGTATAGCAAGAACACTTAAAACACAAGAAATTACTTTCATGTACAAGAAACAACCAATTGAAGGAGACTTTAACAAAAAATTTATGCCATAATTTACAATAAAAATAAGCTGCTTAATCATGCATTTCGCAACAAAACATAACAAAAAAATTAAAGTTCAAGGGAGTTTGGGAACACTACGACTCAAGACACTTTATTGGCTCCCCCACACTTATGAGAAGCATTGTCCTCAATGATTCAAAATCAAGAAAAGAAAAGAGTAGAAGAAGAAGAAGGAAGAGGAAGAGGAAGAAGAAGAAGAAGAAAAGAAGAGAGAAGAGTAGAGGAAGAGAAAAGCTCACAATTTTATTGAGGTCCATAAGGTGGACCTTGGAGGTGAAGGTGTTGCATCATGTTCCGGAGCATTTGATTATTGTCTTCATTTATTTGATTGCCCCTTTGGACATTATTCCTTATCCCGACCATTTCAACACCTTGTCTTTGTTGCTTTGTGCTTATTCTTTGAACTTCGATTTGCATTCATGCCCACCGTTCATCATTATAGTTCACACCGGCTTCTTGTTCATGGTGCAAGTTTGCACCTACCTCCTCTCCATCACCACCATCATCACCATCATTATGTACCTGTGGGTTAGTACCAACATAAAGAAAATTTTTCACCACCTTCGAATTAGTTATGACCAGATTAGGTAGAATAATCAAACAATTAGCTCTAGTAATTCTCCACTCATATTGGTAATTGTGAGTCGGACCATGTTTTCTAATAAAAGACATAGTGGTGAGGGTATCTAAGTCCAGATAATAGTTTCCCTCAATCCTCTTGATCCCTTGATTCAAACTCATCCCAAACTTCCTATCAATAAAGGTGATGATTCCACCTACCATTATATCACCCTTATCATCCGGGTTTTTTTAGCAATTGAAACAAGATAATCAAGCAAATAATAGCAAATGTTAACAGGGTGGTCATAAAGTATAGCCCACAACACAAACAACTCATCAATCCTCATCATTCCTCCCTCTTTCCTACCCCAGATGGTACAAGCCATAACCCTTTGAAAGTACCTAAGCACAAGGTTGTGAATGTTATTAGCCTTATTGGAGCGGGAATTGTATTGGTTAGAACTGGTTATGCTATTCCAAAAGGCAATGGGGTCGGCCGGTCTTAAACTTTGATCTCAAGAGTCATGGATATACCCCGCATTTGCAAGGCCAAGTTCGGAACAAAAAGCTTCCAATGACATCTCGTAATCAACATTTAAGAGCCGGAATGCGACCCTATGATCGGGGTTATCCATCTTCGACCTATCCTTAGTAAAGGAAAGAGAGCTCAAGAACTCATAGGTGAAGTTTTCAAACCCCCTCATAGGTTTCAATGTAACACCCCGAAATCCCAACATAAAAATTTCCATATATTATCAGAGTTAAACCCATATTCAGGATGTCACATTTCATAAAAATCACTAAACAACAATGAATAATATTTTATTCTTCATCAAAATATTCAATGTAACAGCGGAATTATAAACTCAAAATATTCTTTTAAGTAAATCTTGGCACAAGGCCACATCAACGTCTCAAAAGGTTCAACAACCATTCTAAAGTCATAAATAGTTCATAGAAAATACGTAAAAGAATAGAAACAACGACAAAGTCCCATCCCGTTACGTATCAGAGCATCCTAAGTGTCATCGCGATTTTCGGGTGTCAAGTCATTAATTAGGCTTGAACCTTTCAATCATTGATGTCTCTATTTTTTTTTTGGGGAAGGGTAAAATTGAGAAAAACCCTTAGAAATTCTAAGTTCGGGGCAATTTTCGCTACGGGAAGGTGTTAGGCGCCCGCAACGACTATAGTACTCTATAGAAGCCGTTTCTCTTGACCTATGTTTACGCTTTATTTTTATGCTATTTTGTGAAAAAAATTTGCTTTTAAGAATAGGGGAGAGAAGTGTTTGGGATTTTTATTTTATTGGACTTGGAGAGATTTTGGTCTCTTGCCTACATACCCTTTTAAGGGATCAAACTCCATGTAGTTCTCTTCCAGAAAACGATTTTTGTGGGTTAGTTTGTTTTTAATTTTGAAAATGATTTTGGAGAAGAGAAAGAGGCCTTAAAGGCATGAGATTGGAAAAAGTGAGGTTGTTCCAATTATTAAAGAAAGAGGTTAAAGTTGGAATTCATGGTTCATTTGCATTTTGATTAAGAAAATAAAAGGAAAAGGGTTGTGGAGTTTTGACTCCAATATTATTATGAAAATGATTGAGTGATGAGTTAGTTTGCTTTGAAAAAGGCATATTTTCTAAGTATCGCGTTTCCTAAACATACATCTAAGCGGTAAGCATACAACGTGTGTGCGTGTCGGTGCTTGTGTCGGTGTACATCATCATAGTGTCCATTGTCCTTTACATTGGGCCCTAGTTTACATTCTATGGTCTTGCAAGAAATTCAAAAGGAATAAAACTACCCTAAAATATTACATGAGAATTAATGGAAAATTGCATAAAAGAGTTTAAAGAAAAGCATGAAAGTGATGCAATGCTTGCACTATGAATGAGACATGAAATAAGATGGTTAGTAGACAAAATATAGAATGGTAGAGAAATAAGCGAGGAATGAGAAGTAAAATAACAAGAACCACTTAGTAAAAAGCAATGTACAACACATAGTAAAAATGGTAGCAACACATGGTAAAAAAATGCACAAAATCTAGATGTGAAGCTTTCCTAACACATGACCTAAAATATCTACCCTAGCATGATTTTAGAGACTTATTTCAAGCATGAGAATGTGAATTACAAAGAAATTTTGGACACAAAGTCATCACATATGCATATTTCAACCTTCACACCGTTCAAATTACTTGTAACACAAGAAATTAAAATCTAACACTCAAACAGTAGCAATAACATTGAATCATGAGCAGAAGCTATCACGAAATCATATCACAAGCATTGAAATTATGAGGCGTTGAATTAGCACCAAAATCATGCAAGAACTTTCACAAAGAACACAAAAATACACAAATCAAGAGAAAAACATAACACACACACTTTTTTCATTTCAAATATAAAAATACCACAAAATAGTTAAAAAAAAAGCACCAAGAAACACATGGTAATTTTTTAGGAATTTTTTTGTAAGAAAATTAACACACACAGGGGTTCAGATAGCAAAAATATAGGTGCAATTAGTAAAGAATTCAAAAGAACTGTAAGGAAGCAAAAAAAGGCCTACGCTACCCGGCCCAAATCCACACATCTGATGGATCCGGATCTCCATAACGCTTCAGAAGCGTTGGATTGATTCAGATCCATCCGGATCTAGATCAAACGGCTGGAAGTGAGAGAGAATGGGCCGGGTTTGGATCAACCCGGTTCAAGCGCTTATATAAAAGGGAAGCAACCCGGTTTCTTTCATTTTTTCCTTCTCTTCTCTCTCTACCTCTCTTCTTCGTTCGTCCTTCTCTCTTCTCCGTCCAAAAACCCTAACCCTAAATCTTGTAATCCAACCCAGAACGCCATGGATTGTAGCTTAAAAGCTTCGTCTAGTTATTCTTATCACGAATATGCCACTGAAATACACACACACCGTTCGAAATGATGTAGATCTTAAGGTCTTGTGACGGTTTCGAATGGTCTTGGTTCTTTAACTTTCGATTTGAATTTCTTTCAAAACGAACTTGTTTATGGATTCTCCGGTTTACAACGATTGATTTTCGTTGTAAACCCTAGAATCATTATGATTTTCTGGAAATTTTTAGGGTTTTTACGTTTTTGAACCAAAACTTCTTCGAAACTGTAATGGATCTACATCAATTGGGATTCATCGTTGTTTATGAGTATGAAGAGGTAAGTTCTTTGATTCTCACCTGGTTTTGTTCGGAGATTCGATCTAGAGTCTTCGGAAATCTTTGGATTTGATTCTGTTGTTGATCTTTGGCTTGAAATCCAGAAATAAACCGGTGAATCTTTCGTTCTTCTTCTTCTCTGGTTCAAAACCTTGAAATTCCTTCCCTCTTCTTCTCAAAACCTTGCTTCTGTGATCGTACTGAGTTTGTTGCCATTGGTGACGAACTTGGTGCTCGAATTGCAGAGGAAGTGATTCGATGATGAAGATTCAGCAATGAATCTCTGAGAATTGCTACGAATTTCACTGCATTTGGATTGGATTTGGTTCTGAAATTTTAGGGTTTGTTCTTCGTGTTCTTCAATTTTTCTGAGTTTGTTACAATTTGATCTAACTGATATGAGAGAGAAAATTTTTGAACTGTTTCTGATGTGGCCTTCGTTCTGTGGGTACCTCCCTGACTTTGCACAGTACCTGGCCTTTTATAGGCTGCCATGTGTGCCTCTGATCCAATTAGGATGTGACATGTGGACTTGGAATACTTGCGTGGCGTCTGGACTGTTTTTGACTCAAGGACCAATCTGCAAAAAATGAAACTAAAGGGACTAATCTGCAAAAACAAAAAAATGAAAATGGGACTGATTTGTAATTTTAAAAAGTACTTGGACTAATTTGCAATTAAACATAAAATTTGGGCCAAATTGCAAATAGTAAAATAAAACCGGTAAAAAAATGTAATCTGAAAACAACGTAAAGTGAAACAGTTAAAAACAACAGAACGGACTAAAACGAACAAATTACCAAAATGAGGTATTTCAAAATACCTCTCTGCCCAAAATTTATTTGATGTGAAAAGACCAAAATGCCCCTAGGGACTAAAATGACTCGGACTGACTCAGATGCAAAACTAAGACGATCTTTAGATAGAAATTGATTGATGACTTATGCAGGCAAGTTAAAAAGACCCAGGGACAAATTGTAGGGACCAAAATGGGTTCCTTTGTAGGAAATGACCAAGATACCCTTTTGTATGGTTTTATGCAAAAAATTGGAATAAAATGCTGAAAAATGTAATGGTTTTAGAACCCTTTTTGAAGACTTGTAATGCAAAAAAACACTTTGGATGGTTTTAAATGCAAGAAGGTTGGTGATAATAACAGTAAAATGTGCGTTTGGAGCACAGTAAAAATTGTAAAATAGACATAGTGAACTCGAAATAATCAGAAACAGAAAGAAGTTTGAACGAGTATTTTTAGGTCCAAAATGAGGGTATGACACTAAGACACCACACACAACGTATTCCTCACATATACGCACCTAAGCTTGATTACCTGCACTTGCCCACAAGGCGGAAATTCCAACAGAAGGGGTGAGAAACACAATCAATAATATATATCATATAATTCAATAGTTAATGACAAACCACATAAAATCACCACTTCAATCACATCGTAAATAGATAGTATTTAACATAAACACATCACAATTCATCACATTTATTCACTTTAACAACATCACAAAATCATCTTCACATCATCACTTAAACAACATCACAGACGACACGACTCGACAATGCAACTCTACACTTAGACACCATGCATGTGGTACCATTATTTTAAGCATTAATATGCTTCACCGCCACTTTGAGCAAAAGCTCCATCGCCACTTTGAGGAAAAGCTCCATCGCCACTTTTATGCATATGCAATGGACTCACACTTATAACTTAAATAAGTTAAACAACTTAACACTGACTTCGACAACAATAATAATTGTGCCTAAACTCTTTAAGACTCCCTCCCAAACCTTGACGTTGACAAGGACTTCTCTCCACAATATTCTTAATTCGTCACCTAACTTCATAAATTCATATAAAATTATTCGCAAGGTATTTTTGTGTCAAACCAACGCCATTGGAAAGAAAATTCAACTATCTACAACTTTCGCGTTTACAACTAAGGGCAATTCTGTACCGATCAATACCAGTTTTTATTTCAAATTCGGGTACAGAAACTGAAATTTCACTGTGACCTACGTGTAGTAATTTGACGATAACTTAAGTTCTTAGAATGCTTTTGAAGTCAAACCAAAGCCATTAAAAAGCTAACACGATTATCTACAACTTTCATGTTTACACCAAAACCCAGTTCAAAACAGAAACATGTGAAAAAGGCGCAAGAACATGAAACAGGAGATGCTGTCACTGTGCAGCTCTCGGGAAAAGTGACATTTTCCACCCAAAAATCCCATTTTTAATCCCTTAATCACCCCAATGTATTTGAAATCTTGTTTACAGATCATATATACAGCAAAGGAGTCAAAACAACATACAATTATGCATGAACCGACATAAATCATCACATTTATCATAAACCTAACCTTAGAACATATTCATCCATCAAAAATCAAATTAACATATATATTATTGAAAGGAATCCCACCCTTACCTTAATTCAGCAACGCAAGAAAATTCTACAGCAAATTCGATCCCTTTCCTCTTCTTCCTAGCTTCCTCTTGGTCCTTCTAAAAACTCCCTCAAAACTCACCTTTTCTCAATTGCACGTGAAAACGTTTTCTTCTTTTTTTCTTAACCTAATTCTCTATTTATATAACTCTTAAACAATTTATTTTATTTCCACTTAACCCTTAATCTTCCTAAAATTTCATAACAACCAAATCTTAAACTCTTATTTTTACTAAAAAGTAACTCCCCATATTCTTTTAACTCTCATTTAATTTCTATTAAACTCACTTAATTCCCTAATATCTTAATAATAATAATACACCAAATAATAAATATATTTCTATACTAGATAACATATATATATATATATATATATATATATATATATATATATATCCACACAAAATAACAAATATATTTTCAAACCAAATAACAAATATATTTCTATAACAAATATATCTCTACATAACAAACATATTTCTATAACAAATAACACAATATTTCTACACCAAATAGCATATATATTTCTACACCAAACATCACATATATTTTTACACAAAATAGTATATATATTATAATATAATATGCTACTAAAACACCAACACATAACACAAAAATAACACACATCACCATAAATCAAATAAATTATTTAAAAAGACTCTAAACTCAATCAAATAATTAAATAAATAAAATAGTTCAAAACGGGCGTTACATTCAACATCTCGACCAACCCTAGTTTATTCAACAGCCTAATCACATGTTCATCTATTCCTAGTTTATCCATAGCATTAACATCAGGGTACCTGCAAGGAGAGATAGTTCTAGAGATTAGAGATTTATACCTATTCCTTTGCTCTTGATCCTTGAATTGGATCCCATGATTACGGGCTGTTGATTTCTTCTTGCTTGCACCACTTCCGGAGCTTTCAATCTCCTTACCTTTCCTCTTTGATGCCATTTGACCTTTGTTTGGGTTGGTTTGGTAAAACTTTTGTTTTTGGCTAGGTTTTGTGTGGTAAAGGTTGGTTTAGTGATGAGGTTGGGGTTTAAGTGAGGTTTATGAGTTGAATGATGGAGATTGGTGAAGAATTTGTGGTTGGAAATTGTTGAATTTGGTGGAGTGGGTTTGGGGTGAAGTTTAGGGTTGAATTGGTTTAGAAGTTCTGAAGTTTGGAGAGATTTATAGGGGTTTGAAGGTTGGAGTTATGGAGGTTTAGAGAGGGAAGTTGAAGATGAGAGAGGTTATGTTGGTCGAGTGAGGAAGAAGAAAAGAAAAGAAAAAACAAATTTTAGGAGGGGACGAGACATGCACGACCGTGCCACCACTGGCACGGGCCGTGCCAAGCGTCTGTTCTATGACTCAAAAAAAATTTCTTTCTTTCTTTTTTTCGCATCATGTTTGGACAAATACCTACAAAACAAATTAAAATAACACAAAACAAACAAAATAAAAGCAATAAAATATGTGGGTTGCCTCCCACAAAGCTCTATATTTGATATGACTGCTTCAGTCCTGAATTAGTTTTTTCGTCCTTCTATTTATACTCTGAAGCAGTACGGGCTTGATCTTCTCATTGGGCTTCAGTCTAAATACAATGTTTCCTAAAATGTTGACACATCTCTAGGAAATAAATACAATGCTAATTCTGGTCAAAACACACGTCTTCACCCACAAGAAAATAGACGTGGATTCCTCAAATAATTAAAGCGCGTTAGTTATGGCACGAAATCAGGGCAAACTGAAGTCGTACCCACATGTTGAAACATTGGGTCCAACATCTTGCTTGTATATTTGATTTAGCAAAAATGAGACAAACACAAAAATATCCAACAATCTCCCCATTTGGCAATTTTTTTGCTAAAACAAGCTGAGATCATACTGACAAGCTAGAGGGATACCACACATACATTTCTTTAAATCAACATAAGCACACAACCATGAAGAAAGGTAACACATCATACAGACAACCTAGAGAGATACCACACATACATTTCTTCAAACCAACATAAGCACACAACCATGAAGAAAGGTAGCACATCTTCAAAAAAATACTTCCAAAAGAATTCCTCAAATGAAACGCAGCAGATAAGAATATCATGGAGTATCACTAAAGAATACCAAAGACATGCAACAACGGAATCATAATACAACTTGGCCTTATAGATAAAGTATTATCAGAATGGGAAAAATAAATTCCCACACATACAAGCAACTGTCACCAGGATGTTTCAACATTTTGTAACACATCATGCCATACTACATAACACATCCAATACCACATGTATATCACATTGCATAGTATCACTCCCCCTCAATGAGTCAACCCAATAGTGACTACTAAAAAAAACTGACTACTCCCCCTGAATGTATGCATGCATGAGGGCATAAAGAAACTTCACATGCAGTCAGACAAATGTCTCAACATCAGTCACACCACTAACATAAAAATACAACTACTGCCTAACTACTCCATCTAACTACTCCCCCCTTTTAGCCACAAATTAAGCCAAAACGGATCCTTCACGCATTAATCAAAAGAGAGTATCAACAGAAAAGTAGAGTGCATAATAACATAGGAAATTAAATACCAAAGCACACCATGTGCTCAAATATCCAGGGCATAGCCCAAAGAGGAACAGAGAAACCAAAAATAAGGAAAAAAAATACATCAAGAAGCATCAGAACTGTTACCAGTAGCTTCCTCCACATTATCATCAACATCATCTTCTTTTTTCTCACTTCTTGCATGCTCACCCTCAGCAACAACATCTTCTTGATCCAATGCTTGGATCATTAGCTCAAATTGTGCATTCCTTCCATCAAGCATTTGGTAGGTGTCTTTCAAGGCAGCCATTATCTCCTTTCTAGACATAAGATCTGCAATAGGTGTAGTTCCAGATGTTCCAACAATGTTTGGAACATGATGCTTACCAAACAGTTTGTAATGCAGAGTGAGAGGAGATTCACTCTTTTTAGGAACATCATATGCAGTCTTAATACCTGGATGTTGATCTGAAATAGTACTACACAACAGATAAGGGAAAGTTATAAGGAGTTTAACAGCTAGGGTTTTGGCATGTCTAACAGTCTATTCAAAAATATAAGCACCAAAATCCATCTTGACCGTAGTACCAATAACATAAATAAATTTCCCCAAACCTGTGACAATATCTAAAGCATGAGTGGTTGGGACCCAGTTTGCAGCACCAATCCTGTTGAGGATGGCATACTTCACAGACAACTTACCAGAGGAGATCTTTCCTTTCTTAGGCCACACCTTGACCTGGTTAGCAGTAATCTCCTTGCACAATGTCTCATCAATCCCTAGGAACTTGATGATGGTAGGACACAAGTTGACACATTGACCTCTAACAAAAACCTTCTGGTATTGTTTGCTCACGAGATTGTCACAGTCTTCAAGAATATTTATCAAAAACTCCTTCACCAATTTCTCATAACAGTCACCAAGATTACAGACTATATTCAATAGCGCTACTACCTTGATGAGATTCATCACAATCTCACACTCCAACGCCTCCTTACCCGATACTCTCTCCATAGCTAACCTTCTATGGAAGATGTATTTCCACCTTTGAGCATTTTCAGGATAGTGAAAAGACACCTTATCAATGGGTACATCATTAACATTCTGAGGAATCTTCTTTCCTGCAAACTTCTTAGAGGTAGAGGAATGATGTTTGGAACATCCTCCCTAACATCAAATTCTTACTCATTAGAGGATACAACCTTCCTCTTTTTTGATTTTCCAGCAGGAATTGTAACCTTGCTCCATTCTTTCATGCGTCCTACACTAGCAGTCTTTGTCCTCTTCTTGGGGGTTTCAGTCACAAAGGGAACACCTTTCCCTTTATTACTTCTCAACCTTTTGGCTACACCTTTACCATAAGTCTTGACCAGAGGTTCATTGTAACAACCCGATTTTTCGTTATTTTATTTGATATTATTTTTATGTGTGTTTATATGCTTGTGTGTGACTATTTATCCTTGGGTGTATTTTCTTGGGTTTTCATGTTAGAAGGGTATTTTAGGAATTTGGTGAGCAAGGGTGATTTAGTAATTTCATAGTGAGGGTTATTTAAATGTTAGTGTGGCATATTATTTTTTTTACTAAATTACTAGTATAGAAATTAGTTTGACCGTTAAGTTTAATCGTAGCCGAGTAATTAATTGTGGGATAGTGAATAAGTGAATTGAGCCCATTAAGACATAACGGGTTAAGCCCAATAGAGGTGAGCCTATTTAAACCTTAGTCATTAAGAAAATTAGGTCACCTAGTTTCATTTGTTCATTTCACACAATTTTGAGAGAGGTAGAGAGAGAAAGAGGACTTTGGGAGCAAGAGACAAGGAAGGTAGAATCTCAAGGGGTTGGAGCTTAATTGAGGCATAAGCTTGAATTTTTGGAATTAGAGGTAAGGGGGCTAGTGTTCAAACATAATCTTTTTCTACCCATTTCTCATAAGTGCTTATTTGATAAGTGATTATTTGGTTAAGTGATTATTGAGTTTTAATTGTAGAAATTCGTGCTTAGGTTTTGATGGTATGTTCATGTGTGTGAATTAAATGATAATTGTGTTGTTGATGATGAATTTACTTGCCAAAAGTTATATATGTGGGTATGTTATGTTTTTGTGTAAAATGGTTGAAGAATGAAGTTGTGGTTGTTGAATTATGAATGAATTCATGATTATTTGTTGTTGATGTTGTTTTGGAACACGTTCTTGATGAATTGATACCATGGGTATCCCTATTTGTGAATTGGTGATAAGAATTGTTGTTGTTGAAAAATTGTGAAAGTTTTGTGAATTGTCGAATTTTGATGAAATAAGGTTTTAATCTCAAGTTTTATGCATCATTGAGTGTATTTTCATGTATATGACCTCTAAACATTATTTGGAACGAGTTTTGGGTTGGGAAAGATCAAAATTGGGATTTTTGGGGGAAAAGGGTTTGAAGCCCAAAATTTGTTGACTGAACTGATGAGCGTTCGCTTGAGCGAGCGCCAAGCGACCTCCAATCGAGCGTGCCCAGTTGATTCTGGACACAGTTCGCTTGAGTGAGCTGTAAGCGAGCTCCAAGCGAACGTGACTAGTGGATTCTGGACAGAGTTCGCTTAAGCGAGCCCCAAGCGAGCTTCAAGCGAGCGAGCCCAGAAGCTACTTGAAGCCGGTCGCTTAAGCGAGCAACCCTTCGCTTAAGCGAGCAGCACCCTGTTCAGCAACTTTTGATTTTTCGCTTCGTGCATTTGGGGACCAATCCGAACTTCCTAGAATGTTTCTATTGACTTAGTTAATCACTGTTTATACATCTAATCCTACTGGAACATCATTTGAATCAAATTGGACTTGGTTTTTATGAATCAGTCATAATGTCTAGAAAATGTTCAAGAACGCCGATTTTTCCGAAACATGTTTTTCTCAAGTGAATGATGTAGGGTTAAGTATGTATGCTGTTTATGTGGTTACTAAAAATGGTATTGATTTGTTTCATTGAGAATTAAATTGTTTTGCTTTGAAAACAGATTCTATTTGAAAAATTGGCATTATGAGACGAACCTTGTGAATTATGAGATTTCTTGGTAGTTGGCCGATGAAACGCACAAGTATGTACACCTACACTCATAAGTGATTAGTGTGCATGCATAGTCGAGGTAATTAAACTGTTTTGCTTTGTTTTGATTCAATGACCCCAATTGTTTAAAGTCGTGAATTATATTATACGAACTTGGTCGAAAATATTCATTGAACCCGTTTATTTTGAAATTCTTTCATGAATGGTTTGATATGACCATTTTTCCACCATTGGCACAGGCTGTTACGATTTTTACACCATTTTTCACCCCAAAAACCCAACTTTCAAGCACCCAAACCCCAAATTTGATAAGAAACATTGCCTATGATCATTCTAAGACTTGAACATCAATTCAAGGACTTAATTTCTCAAACAACAAAGCTATGAACAACAACATAAGATCAACCCTAATCCCCAAAATTCTACCAAAACCCATGTTGAATCAGAATCAGAAATATAACCTATATTATTGTATAATAATCTCACCCTTACCTTAATTGATGAATCAAACTCTACAGCAAGGCACTTCTCTTCCTCTTGGCTCTTCTCCCTTGTTCTTGGTTTTTCTTCTCTTTTTCTCCCAAAAACTCAAAGTACGTTAAACTCTTTCTGACTTCCTTTTTCAATTCTCAATAATATTCTCTTAACTCCTCCTAACTCCTAATAACTCCCTTTTAACTTCTTTTTATAAAATATAACCCCCCAAAACTTCTAAATATTTATTATTCTCACCAAAACTAATAATTACTATAATAAACCATATAATAACATACACCACACCATAAAATCACATATTAATATTTAAATAATACACCAAGACTTTAAAACCAGAATAAAATAATTAACGACCAGGGCGTTACAACTCTCCCCAACTTAGAGAATTTCGTCCTCGAAATATTACCTCAAGCAAACAACTCTGGATACGACTCCAGCATCTTACTCTCCAGCTCCCAAGTCAAACTCTCACCAGTTACTCCACCCCAAACAACCTTCACTAGAGGTATCTCTTTGCCTCTCAACTGCTTCACCTTACGATCTTCGATTTTCAACGGTAAAGTCTCAACCGTAGGGTTGTCTCTAACCTGCACATCATCTCTTGGAATAACATGCGAAGGATCCGCTACATACTTCCGAAGTTGCGACACATGGAATACATCATGCAAATTCGAAAGATGTGGTGACAAACCTACTCTGTAAGCCACTGTTCCAACCCTCTCAGATATCTGATACGGTCCAATAAAATTCGGAGTCAACTTCTTAGCTTTCAACGCACGCCCAACACCCGTCATTGGAGTGACTCTCAAAAACACATGATCACTCTCTTGAAACTCAAGGGCCTTTCTACGCTTGTCATGATAACTCTTCTGACGATCCTGCGACGCTTTCATCTTTTCTCTTATCATTTTGACCTTCTCCGTAGTTTCTTGAACCAAATCCGGACCCAACACCGCACTTTCTCCCGATTCAAACCAACATAAAGGAGTTCTACACCTCCGACCATACAAAGCTTCGAACGGTGCCATACCAATACTCGAATGGTAACTATTGTTGTACGTGAACTCTATCAATGGTAGATGACTATCCCAAACTCCACCTTGCTCAAGTACACATACTCTTAGCAAATCCTCTAACGACTGAATCGTCCTTTCCGACTGACCATCTGTTTGCGGATGATAAGCCGAACTCAATCTCAACTTCGAACCCCAAGGCCTCATGCAAACTCTTCCAAAATCTAGAGGTGAACCTCGGATCCCTATCCGACACAATACTCGACGGTACACCATGCAGCTTCACAATATCACGAATATAGATCTCTGCCAACTGAGCCACCGGATAACTAATATTAATCGAAATGAAGTGTGCCGACTTCGTCAATCTATCAACAACAACCCAAATGGCGTCATGCCCTCTCGGAGTATTCGGTAAACTCGTTACAAAGTCCATGGAGATACTATCCCACTTCCATTCAGGCACATCTAGTGGTGTCAACAACCCTGCAGGCTTCTGATGTTCAACTTTGGATTTCTGACAAGTTAAACATGCATACACAAACTGTGCAACATCACTTCAAACCGCACCACCAAAACAATTTCTTCAAGTCATGATACATCTTCGTAGCTCCCGGATGAATACTTAAGCTACTCCTATGACTTTCTTCCAAAATTAACTTCTTCAACTCATCATTGTCAGGAATGCAAATCCTTCCTATGAACCTCAACACACCCTGATCATCAACCTTGAAGTCACCATCTTCGGTTTGATCACAACTAATCATCAAATCCACAAACGTAAACTCAAGCTTCTGCGCCCCCTAATACTATTCAAGAAGTCACTGTTGATCTTCAACATACCCAATTGCACACTCTGAGGTTACAACTCACAAACAAGACTTATGTCTCTGAATTGTTCAAGTAATTCAAATTCTTTCACCATCATGGCAGACATGTGCAACGTCTTCCTACTCAATGCATCTACAACCACATTGGCTTTACCCGGATGATAATTTAAACCAAAATCATAATCCTTAAGCAACTCAAGCCACCTCCTCTGCCTCATATTCAATTCTTTTTGGTCAAACAGGTACTTTAAACTTTTGTGATCACTAAACACTTCAAATCTAGAGCCGTACAAATAATGCCTCCAAATCTGCAAAACAAAGACCACCGCAGCCAACTCTAAATCATGGGTAGGATAATTCTTTTCATGTACCCTCAACTGCATAGAGGCATAAGCTACCACTTTACCATCTTGCATAAGAACACCACCTAAACCCAACTTGGACGCATCACAACAAACAACAAAAGGCTCATCCGGCTTCAGGAAAATCAAAATCAGAGCAGTTGTCAACCGTTGCTTCAACTCATTGAAACTACTCTCACACTGAGCATTCCACACAAACGCTTTACCCTTGCAGGTCAATTGAGTCAATGGAAGTGCCAACTTTGAAAATCCCTCTATAAACCTGCAGTAGTAACCAGCCAAACCCAAGAAACTTCTGATCTCAGTAGCCGACTTCGGAGTCTCCCATTGTGATACCGCATCAACCTTCGCCGGATCAACTGCAATACCACTACCGGAAATAATATGGCCAAGAAAACTCACCTCACTAAGCCAGAACTCGCAGTTAGACAGCTTTGCATACAGCTTCTTTTCCTTTAACACTTGCAACACAATCTTTAAATGTTTTTGCATGCTCCTCATCGGTCTTAGAATATATTAAAATATCATCAATAAACACAACAACAAACTTATCCAAGTAAGCATGGAAAATCCTGTTCATATACTCCATAAACACACCAGGCGCGTTGGTAACATCGAAAGGCATCACCTTATACTCATAATGTCCATATCGTGTCCTAAAGGCCGTCTTCTGCATATCTTCATCCTTCACCTTAATTTGATGGTAACTTGACCTCAAGTCAATTTTGCTAAAAACACGAGCACCCACTAATTGATCCATCAAATCATCAATCCTCGGAAGTGGATATCTATTCTTTATCGTCACTTTATTCAGCTGACGGTAATCAATACACAATCTCATGCTACCATCTTTCTTCTTAACCAGCAACACCGGCGTACCCCAAGGTGAAACACTTGGTCTAACAAATTTCTTCTCAAGCAAGTCCTCCAACTGTTTCTTCAACTCGGCAAACTCAGATGCCGACATACGATAAGGTGCCATCGACACCGGCTTCGTTCCAAGAACCAAATCAATAGAAAATTCCACCTCTCTCTCTGGCGGCACATCAGGGATCTCATCAGGAAAAACCTCCGGAAATTCATTCACCACTGGCAACCTATCAATCACCGCTTGATTTTCTAACGACAAATATGCCATCAAGGAAAACATTAGATTTCCATCTCATTCCAACTGTTTCAACTGTTTAGTGGTCAAGAACTCAGCTTGACTCTCTTCCTCCGCAGAAGAAAAATGCACCGTCTTACTAAAGCAGTTGATATGAACTCGGTTATACTCTACCCAATTCATTCCAAAAATCACATCCATACCCTACAACGGTAAGCACAATCAACACAACACAAGACAATAATAAACTGACACACGACTCAACAAGACTCTCTACTTGGCCGGACGGACCGACCTGCTCTGATACCAATTGTAACACCCCATTCACCCAACATCATAATATAACATATAAATCAGAGTTATCCATCAACAACGAAGTGCTACACTACCATTTTCTACATCTCATAAATAAGTTAGACGTTATTTAACAAAATCTTCAACATTTATAATTCAACACATTTGCAGCGGAAAAATATTTCATTAATTCAACATCGTCAACATCAACATAATCCAACAATATCTTGGCACAAAGGCCTTAACAAATTCTCCTTCAATATTAAAACAACATAAAGGTCAACATTGATACATAAAGGAATGACAATAATTCAACATGTTATATCCCCATCCCGTTACGTATCAGAGCCCTACGACACAATGTGAGGAATCCTCTCACAACAGCTAAACTTCTACTAATCTTAATCACCTGCAAGTTACCCACGTAAAGAGGCAACATTTTCAAGCAGAAGGGGTGAGATTCTCATACAAAAATAATAGATAAATATTTCATCAATGAATTCAACACCGTATTAGCATCATCATATCATTATATATATAACAAAAATCAACAGTTTAACCAGCATTTAAATATCATCCAACAACAACAACAATAATGTCCACCGACAACGACAACAACGACACAATGACAAATACAATGCCCACCGACATATGCAACAACCACCGACACCGACAACAACGACAACAACAATGTCCACCGACAAAGACAACAACGACTCATGTGCTATGCATGTGGTACCATACTAACGCGTTTGAATGCTAAACATTCCAGGACAATAGTCCTCACCGCTTTTGAACGTCAAGGCGTTCTAGAGCATAAGCTCTCACCGCTTTTGAATGACAATGCATTCCAGGACCGAGGTCCTCACCGCTTTTGAATGACGAGCATTCCAGGACCAAAGTCCTCACCGCTTTTAGACTATGCAACGGACTCCAATTGTGTATATCAACATACAACTCGACTACACCAACAACAACTTAACAACCAACGACTTAGCAACTTGAATGAGATAAACATCACAATATTATACAACATACGATATTCACGTAATATATATATATATATATATATATATATATATATATATATTTCAACTTGATGACAAAAATATACATAATATTCATTAACTTCATTTACACTAAACCAAGTTAGTTCATCACGACCTAGGTTAGATACTCATAAACACCTCAACTAAACCCCTGAAACTTAAGTTTGAAGTTTGGAAACCAACCATAAGTTTTTGGCCCAACTTGGGATTAGTTATGCTAAGTTTTTCTTAAAGTTTTCTCAATACCCACCTAGACTATTTCCATCATAACTCAAAATATAAAAATCATTTTCAAGTCAAACCAAAGCCATTAGAAAGCTAACTCAATTATCTACAACTTTTATGTTTACACCAAAAGCCAGTTCGAAACAGAAATGGGTGAAAAAGACGCAAGAACGCGAAACAGGGGATGCTGTCAAATCGGAGCACGATTTGGAAAATCGGAGTACGATTTTCTGGGTCAAAAATTGCATTTTCATTCGTAAATAATCAGAGTACGATTTGACAAAATCGGAGTACGATTTGGCACAGACTGTTACGATTTTTACACCATTTTTCACCCCAAAAACCCAATTTTCAAGCACCCAAACCCCAAATTTGATAGGGAACATTGCCTATGATCATTCTAAGACTTGAACATCAATTCAAGGACTTAATTTCTCAAACAACAAAGCTATGAACAACAACATAAGATCAACCCTAATCCCCAAAATTCTACCAAAACCCATGTTGAATCAGAATAAGAAATATAACCTATATTATTGTATAATAATCTCACCCTTACCTTAATTGATGAATCAAACTCTACAGCAAGGCACTTCTCTTCCTCTTGGCTCTTCTCCCTTGTTCTTGGTTTTTCTTCTCTTTTTCTCCCAAAAACTCAAAGTACGTTAAACTCTTTTTGACTTCCTTTTTCAATTCTCACTAATATTCTCTTAACTCCTCCTAACTCCTAATAACTCCCTTTTAACTTCTTTTTATAAAATATAACCCCCCAAAACTTCTAAATATTTATTATTCTCACCAAAACTAATAATTACTATCATAAACCATATAATAACATACACCACACCATAAAATCACATATTAATATTTAAATAATACACCAAGACTCTAAATAAAACCAGAATAAAATAATTAACGACTAGGGCGTTACATATGCCTGTGGCGAGGTTAGCTGAGGTTTACATTGAGCAGGTTTTCAGGTTGCATGGTATTCCTTCTAGCATTGTGTAAGATCGAGATCCGAGTTTTACTTCTAAGTTTTGGGAGAGTTTGCAAACTGCTTTGTGAACTAAGTTGAGGTTGAGTTCGGCTTGTCATCCTCAGACTGATGGTCAGACGGAGAGGATGATTCAGAGTTTGGAAGACTTGTTGAGAGCTTGTGTTTTGGAGTAAGGTGCCAGTTGGGTCGAATGTTTACCGTTGATTGAGTTTACTTATAAGAATAGTTTTCATTCTAGTATCAGGATGGCATCGTTTGAGGCTTTGTATGGGCAGAGGTGTAGGACGCTATTGTGTTGGTATGAGTTAGGTGAAAGTGCTTTGTTAGGACCGGATGTTGTGCAAGAGACGACCGAGAAGGTCAAGATGATTCAAGAGAAGATGAAAGCGTCCCAGAGTAGGCAGAAGAGTTATCATGATAAGAGAAGGAAGGATATTGAGTTTCAGGTTGGTGATCATGTGTTCTTATGGGTGAATCCTGTAACCGGTAATGGTTGTGCTTTGAAGTGTCGGAAGTTGACACCACGTTTTGTTGGACCGTTTGAGATTGTGGAGAAGGATGGAGTTGTAGCGTATCAGATTGGGTTACCGCCGTCTTTGTCGAATCTTCATGATGTGTTTCATGTGTCCTAGTTGCGGAAGTATGTGTATGACGAGTCTCATGTGATTCAAGTGGACGAGTTGGAGGTAAGAGATAATTTGACAGTTGAGACTTTGCCAGTTAGGATTGAAGATCGCGAGGTGAAGCGTTTGAGAGGCAAGGAGATCGTTTTGGTGAAAGTGATTTGGGTTGGACCAACTGGCGAGAGTGCTACTTGGGAATCAGAGAGTAGAATGAAGGATTCGTACCCGGAGTTGTTTCCTTCAGGTAATTTTCGAGGACGAGAATTCTTTTTAGGAGGGGAGTGTTATAACAGCCCGATTTTTCGTTATTTTATTTTATATTATTTTTATGTGTGTTTATATATGCTTGTGTGTGATTATTTATCCTTGGGTGTATTTTCTTGGGTTTTCATGTTAGAAGGGTATTTTAGTAATTTGGTGAGCAAGGGTGATTTAGTAATTTCATAGTGAGGGATATTTAAATATTAGTGTGGCATATTTTTTTTTTTTACTAAATTACTAGTATAGAAATTAGTTTGACCGTTAAGTTTAACCGTAGGAGAGTAATTAATTGTGGGATAGTGAATAAGTGAATTGAGCCCATTAAGACATAACGGGTTAAGCCCAATAGAGGTGAGCCTATTTAAACCTTAGTCATTGAGGAAATTAGGTCACCTAGTTTCATTTGTTCATTTCACACAATTTTGAGAGAGGTAGAGAGAGAAAGAGGACTTTGGGAGCAAGAGAAGAGGAAGGTAGAATCTCAAGGGGTTGGAGCTTAATTGAGGCATAAGCTTGGATTTTTGGAATTAGAGGTAAGGGGGCTAGTGTTCAAACATAATCTTTTTCTACCCATTTCTCATAAGTGCTTATTTGATAAGTGATTATTTGGTTAAGTGATTATTGAGTTTTAATTGTAGAAATTCGTGCTTAGGTTTTGATGGTATGTTCATGTGTGTGAATTAAATGATAATTGTGTTGTTGATGATGAATTTACATGCCAAAAGTTATATATGTGGGTATGTTATGTTTTTGTGTAAAATGGATGAAGAATGAAGTTGTGGTTGTTGAATTATGAGTGAATTCATGATTATTTGTTGTTGATGTTGTTTTGGAACACGTTGTTGATGAATTGATACCATGGGTAACCCTATTTGTAAATTGGTGATGAGAATTGTTGTTGTTGTTGAAAAATTGTGAAAGTTTGGTGAATTGTTGAATTTTGATGAAAGAGGTTTTAATCTCAAGTTTTATGCATCATTGAGTGTATTTTCATGTATATGACCTGTAAACATTATTTGGAACGAGTTTTGGCTTAGGAAAGATCAAAATTGGGATTTTTGGGGGAAAAGGGTTTGAAACCTGATTTTTTTTGACTAAACTGATGAGCGTTCGCTTGAGCGAGCGTCAAGCGAGCTCCAAGCGAGCGTGCCCAGTTGATTTCAGACACAGTTCGCTTGAGCGAGCTGTAAGCGAGCTCCAAGCGAACGTGACTAGTGGATTATGGACAGAGTTCGCTTGAACGAGGCCAAAGCGAGCTTCAAGCGAGCGAGCGCAGAAGCTACTGGAAGTCGGTCGCTTAAGCGAGCAACCCTTCGCTTAAGCGAGCAGCACCCTGTTCAACAACTTTTGATTTTTCGCTTCGTGCACTTGGGGACCAATCCGAACTTCCTAGAATGTTTCTTTTGACTTAGTTAATAACAGTTTATATATCTAATCCTACTGGAACATCATTTGAATCAAATCGGACTTGGTTTTTATGAATCGGTCATAATGTTTAGAAAATGTCCAAGAACGCCGATTTTTCCGAAACTTGTTTTTCTCAAGTAAATGATGTAAGGTTAAGTATGTATGTTGTTTATGTGGTTACTAAAAATGGTATTGATTTGTTTCATTGAGAATTAAATTGTTTTGCTTTGAAAACGGATTCTATTTGGAAAAGTGACATTATGGGACGAACCTTCTGAATTATGAGATTTCTTGGTAGTTGGCCGATGAAACGCACATGTATGTACACCTACACTCATAAGTGATTAGTGTGCATGCATAGTCGAGGTAATTAAACTGTTTTGCTTTGTTTTGGTTCATTGACCCCAATTGTCGTGAATTATATTATACGAACTTGGTCGAAAATATTCATTGAACCCGTTTATTTTGAAATTCTTTCATGAATGGTTTGATATGAATAAATGAAGTTGTATGAATGATGGTTTGGTGATTGAATATGATGATTGCCATAATATGGTGTATTTTCTTCGTTAATTGAAATGTGAGAAGTATGTGAAGTTGTTGAATTACTATGGAAAGGTTGTTGGTGCTTATATATGTTATGTGCATATATGTTGTTGGTGAATTTTCTTACATGCTATTGGTGTTGGATTGTTGGTGTAAGCATGTATTGAAATATGTCGGTGTTGATTGTTGAGGTTATGTGAATATATGCATTGTTGTCGATTGTGTCATATGTTCATGCATCATAACATGTCGGTGAAGAATACTTTTGTATTCAATTATTCGGGGTGATTATGATGTTCAGTTGGCATCAGGGGCGACGGCCTCGAAGGTGATTTGGTACCACATGCATATAGGTCGTGTCTAGGCGCATTGCATAAGAATAACATGATTAATAATTGTTGATGTGCTCGATGTGAATTACGTGTTGGTACATTTGTGTGCTTGGTGATTAGTTTCAATCGGTGAATCGTATACTTGTGCAAATATTGTTGATGATAATGCTCATTTATGATCGATGAATTATTAATGCATGTTCAATCTTGTTTATACTTTCGGATTATGATTGATGTGAAGCTAACCCCCAGTGGTCTATGGTGGACCGCCTACCTATTTGTATGAATGGGTAGACGGCGTGCAGGATTAGTTGATTTGCATTGCTCAGTGAGTTGCTTGAGGATAGCGGGAGCTTCCTCCGTTTATTTCGCTTTGTCGTGCCTTAGAGAGGCTCTGGCCTAGGACGACATTTATTTTATGTTTGGATTTTATCTGTTGTTGAGATGTACCTTATATTGGTATTTGTTTATGATTTTGGTTGTATTTCCTGAGTTGATGACATAGCTATATTTTGAGGTGTATGTGATATTCCGCTGTCATGTTTTATGTTGAGATATTCTATGCATGTCTAGTTGGTGAATTATTTGAAGACGCGGCGTCTATTTCTTATTTATTTATTATAATTGCGTGATTTATCGCTTTAATAGAAATAGGGCGTTACATTCATCATCAATATCAATAGTATCAACATTAATCACATCTTTCTCCTTCTCAGAAGATTGTCCTTCCTCTCTTGACACACTTTCTGCATTAGGTTCAGGTTCAGTTTCTTTAGCCTCTCCTGTGTGAGGGTTGACAACAGAGTCACCAGAGTGAACCTCCTTCTTAGTAGCTGTTTCAAAATCTGATTCATCATCTACAAGGGTAGAAGTAACATCACGTTTTTTGCCATGTTGGCCCAAGGATGTTTCAACATCTGACCCAACATCCTGTCGATCATCAACCTTCTCAGGGGATTTTTGAACAGAGTCCACAACAACATTGGTATCAATAGCAACAACAGAACTATCAATGTTCATACCCCCACCAGCAGTATTATCAACAACATTCAAGTCTTCTAGCTCTAATTTTTCGGTAGTTTTGGGATTTTCTGAAATTAGGGTTTCAGCAGGATTACCTTTTTCAAATTATGAGGTTCTAACAATAGGATCAATCTTTGTAGTTGCATCAGCATCAACAATCTTTGAATCTTTCACAGAGGTGTCAACATCAGTTTGGACACCGGTAGATTCAAACAAATTCTCCTTCATGTACAAATCAGTCATGGTGAGTGGAGTCTTTGATTCACCCTTTTATGACTTCGATGGTTTCTTCTTCTTAGTAGCAGATTTTGAAGAAAATTTCTTCTTTTATTGAGTGGGGAAAACAGTGGTTATGGGTTCGACTTTCTTAGGAACATTGGAACTTGCTTCCTGCGATTCAGAATGAGTTGATTACGCCTTTCGTGAATTAGCCACGACCTTCTCTTCGAATGCATGTGAGTTTGAGATGCTAGACATGGTGAAGTGATGGTTATGGTGAAGATTGGTGGTGAAATGAAGGCAATGAAGTTCAGATGCTAGAGAGAGAGAGAGAGAGAGAGAGAGAGAGAGAGAGAGAGAGAATGTGAAATGTGTTTTTGAATTTGGGAGAAAAGAGAGCGTGAATGCGGGTGAGGTAAAGGTAGTTGCGTGTAGTGGGTGGTTTTTAGCAAGTTTGAGATGATTGCCCTAAAATGGCGTGCAACAATAAATGGAAAGAAGTACAAATGGATTTTGCACGCCGTACACACATTAACTACTATAACTCCTCATGCAGACAAATTCCCAATTTACCCCTCAACTTCTCAAATTGCTTTGCATCTAGGGCCTTGGTGAATATATCAGCTAATTGTTCCTTTGTGGCAACATGTTCAAGAATCACTATGTTCTCTTGTACAAGATCCTTGATAAAGTGATGGTGAATATCAATATGTTTTGTCCTGCTATGTTGAATAGGGTTTTTTTGAAATATTGATTGCACTTAGGTTGTCGCAATACAATGTTAGAACATCATGTTCAACATTATACTCCTTTAGCATCTGCTTCATCCACACTAGTTGGGAACAACTGCTACCAGCTTCTTTGTACTCAGCTTCAATTGTGGCTAGGGACACACAATTTTGTTTCTTGCTAAACCACGAGATCAAATTATTTCCCATAAAGAAACATCCTCTAGAAGTGTTTTTTCTATCATCTGCACTACCTGCCCAGTCAGCATCATAGTACCCAACTAACATTGAACTTTCACTGTGAAAGTACAGAATTTCATAGTCACTAGTGCTATTGATATATTTCAATATTCTCTTCACTTGAGTAAGATGACTCATTTTTGGTTCAGCTTGGTATCTAGCACATACTCCTACAACAAAAGTTATGTCTGATCTGCTTGCAGTAAGATACAACAAGCTTCTAATCATGCTCCTGTATAGAGTTTGATCAACAACAATACCCTTTTCATCTTTGGTAAAAAAAAAATACATATGAGGGTAAGTGTTGTTCTATAAGTTGTGGAGTTATAAATTTTCTTTGTCACTAATTTCAAAGCATAGTTGCCATCTATCATGATTTTTAAAACAATTTTTAAAAAATAAAAACAAAAATTGTTTCAAACATGCCCTTAGTTTTTGGTAGGTCATTGAGGTGGAGGATCACGATAAAATACAATGTAAGTTGGAGGAAACTTGGTTTGGCAAACACAAAATCACGGACAATGTGGCTAGATTCAATAGGGCCAATGAAGAATATCAAATCATAACATAAAAAGATAGGACGAAATCCAAATAATGAGGGTTCAATTGGTGATCTAAACCTTACAAAAATGAGTTATTCTATAATGAAAGTGGACATTAGATCAAGAATTTTGTTTTCGGAGTTATTCAAAATCACGAAGTGAGCAGAAAATTGAGATGTCGATGATTGAGATCCGTTTTGTACTAAACTTACTTTGTCTTTCCTCACGGATTAATATAAGTTATGTATATTTATTTTTTTGGTATAACGAGTTATGTACTTCTTATGAATTACCAAAATGAACTTCAATCTAATAAAAAAAAAATTATTTAAGTAAAGCTCCCCATCATACAATCTTAAAAATTTGCATCATTCCGAGATAGACTCAAAGTGACCATGGGTGCTAGATACAATTGGTCTTAAACAAATTAGGTATATTATTATTTAGTAACACCAGAATGTCTTAAAATTTTTGCTAGGGATTCCTCTAAATAAAATAGTTAGGGATGATATTAAAAATAATTGCTCACATCCAAATTATACACGGCCTTATTATGTTAAAATTATAATTTTTTTTTTACAATTAAGTTATTTTTTTTACAAAGGGTTGATATATATTTATTTTTTTATACTATAGGGGTTATTTTTATGTGTGCATTTATGGTGTTGATAAGATGAAAGAAGGTCTTACAGTTCTAGAATGCACTATTATACAATGGAGGTGTTATGAGATGCATATGTGAAAATTAATGAAGTATTGTTGTATATACCTCAAAGACAACTAAATAATATAAGCACTTAACAATTTTTTATTACCGAGTATCTCTATGTGCAACTACTTACCTCTCGAGTTTGATAGTGACAAATCTTTACACTGCTATTTTTCGGGCTGGATTTGAAAAAAAATTCTACCATCTCATCTAAATGTTCATTGGTATATCTTGTTTATGCTTCTATTTAAAGGAATTAAATTCACAATTTAAAGGTAACTTTATAAGGGGGTGAATAAAGGATGAAGACTTTTATTTTTTGTCAATGGCATGAGTTCTCGTTAAATTTTCCAAACTTATTAGAGAAGTAAAAAAACATTCTTTATAGGTTTTTTTATAAGCAAAAGTGTATTGACGAGAGTACAATTAGTATTCAAAACCCATTACAGAAGAGTTGCATTACACAGTTTGAAGATAAGATAAATGTCAACTCCAGCAATTGAGAAATACATATTATTTGCGTCTACCCTTCCAACTAATGAACCACATCCAAGATAATCTCTTAATGATATCAATCACCTCTTTTGAACTAATCACTTTCCCATTGAAGGGAATGTCCTTCCTTTCCAACCAAATGCACACCGACAAGTAGTTAACATAAAAAATGAGATATCATATGCTTCTTTCTCTCCTTTACAAGAAAGTTGAATGACATAAAATTTTCCATATTGATGCCAGATTCCATCTAAGCGAATTAAAAATGACATCTCAAATTCCTTTCGCAGCCCTACATGAGAAAAATACATGATTGTGAGTTTCTATTTCGTTAAAACAAATCACACAACACTATTGATGGATGCCTCTTATTACTCCTCTTTGCCATTATAATCAACATGTGTTGATAGCGCGCACTTTTGATGAAATTGAGCTTCGTACGAATTGTACTTATGAAAGCATTAGCATTCACGTCGACAACAAGAATGAATATTTATAAACACAAGAAATGAAATGAATAAGCTATTTCTATACATCACATGTAAATCATGTACATACTTCAAATCGGGGTTTTGCTCAACACTCTTCTAGAGGCGGAGGAACTTGCTTATGTAGTAAAGACCCATCAAATATCATTATATTATGGTAAAATCTCCTTAAATGGTTCATCTGGAATGAGAATGATAGTTAGTTTTAAGAAGTAATCACCAATGAAACTTTATTAAAAATTTCAGAAAGTTACTCACTTCATCTTCACTTGGCTTTGTAAACCCAAATTTATCTGTCCACATTGACTCAGCTTCATGAGCAGCTGGTAAGACTAATGTTTTTACTTTTAAGTGCCCAAGCACATTCTCTAAGCAGGAAAACAAGGCCCGGAAGTAACCCTAAACAAAAACAATAACATTTTATGTATACAAAGATTTCATATAATCCCATTTGACTTCAAATAATTGCTCAAATTTAAATTCATTGCTGTAGTAAATAAATTTACATGTCTTTTCTCTTTGGTTTTGGTTGCAACTAAAGGAAGCTCCGCCACTTCTTGCCCGAACACACGAAATATCCCGACACATACAATCACTTTTCTATAAAACCATGAAATAGAGCACTGGACAGTACATTCCCCTAAAAGAATAATGACCCTCGATCTCCGTCCTATAGAAATCCAACCAACAAGAAGAAAATTCCATTAACATGTCCAACAATGACCAAAAAGAAAATCAACAATACAAGAAGTAAAGGCTTCTTACCCATAAAGCATTTCCCGAATTAAATCACTTTTTGTTTCAGTATCAACTATGCGCTTAAATTGTTCCTGGATAACACTGATTCCAATCCTTAATAAAAATCCATCTAATCACATATCAACCAATCTATAACTAGAGTAAAACACTGAAACCACAATGTGAGATAGCATTAACCTTGGAAATCAATCAACTAATAATCTTTTCATGGTCATCCAACTTCGCGTTGAAAACCCTCCATTTTATATGAAGACCCAATTCAGTTTCTAATCCTTTTTCTTCTTGCTTATTTTTAATCAAACTTAGGACGGAATCTGGAAGAAGGGATTCCCCACGAGCCATTAGTTTTTGTAGTTTCATATGAATATCATCACAATCTATGCCACATAACCATTTTTCTTTAGGTAATTTCTGATAGGAAAAAACTGTTTATCAACAATTGTATATAATAATGAATAAAACAAAAATCATAGCAAAAAATGGACATTTAGCACCTCTAGGTTAGCCATGTTATGATCCTTCAAACACCCAACATGATATTTTTTTCTCACACTGTAAGGAATTCAATCAGTAATTTAATCAAAGCATATAGTGATATAAGAATGAAAAGAAGTTTATGAATAAGGCATGGCAAACAATGATTCACATGAATCAATACCTGCTCACAAATCATTGTTTTCCGCAGACCAAACTCATCATCATTGAAATCTTGTTCACTAATACGTTGAACAAATGTATGTTAAACCAATATAACTTTTTTACATGAATACATTACAAAAAAATATAAAAAAAATGATCATGACCTAACTGACTCAAAAAATAAATCAGGAATTACCTGCATAGCGCACATGCACTATTCTCAACCTCATTCTCTTTAATGAAGGATCAATCGATGTAATTCTTACATCTACCACATCATTTAATTTATGCTCTACACTCTTGTCCTTCTGAAATTTGTTACGACAATATTTACAGTACGACTTTCTCTTTGGTGCAGATTTGAGATGAATGGACTCTACAATTGAAAAAGTTCAAACTTGTTATCATAACTCTTATTGATATTAACACATAAAATATGCAATCATTATGAATGATTAGTATAAAACTAACTTTAAGTTGCACTACTAAAACATATAAATAAATAAATAAATAAATAAAGTAATTAATCAAGACTTCACCTAGGTGAAAAGTTCTTCAGCATCCATCACAACATAAAAGATTCTCTCCTTGTTCAAAATTATTGTAGTGTTCATCACTATTGGACATAGAATTTCTCTAGTTAATGGCCAACTTATGTAGCGAGGCTTCATCAGAAGTCCTTATGTGCAAGTAACTGCAACAAAGAAAACAATATTGGTTGATTTCCCAAAATACCATACTAGAATTCTTCGATTTGCCCCATATTTTCAAGGACATCAAGTTATCGGCCTTTAAGGGTTAAAACTAAAAATATTTCAAAATAAAACTCAAATATATAAAAATATATGAATGTGTGTGCTAGCGCGTGATCATATCTCACCCATAAACAATAAGATATCAAGTTCATATGCACTCAAAATATAAGAGAATGTGCGTATAACAAGTAACTAACACTTAGTAATACCACGGATTGCTATCATTAGATGTGCTCCACTTCATTCCTTTGTATGATGAAATTTGAGGCATAACCGGTTCTGAACATCTAAAATAATATCATAATGGATGTTATATCACCATCAAAATAAGCGAAAGATATTTTACAATATACCATGATAAAATAAATAAAATTATGATTATAAAAAACAAACAAAACACCTTGAATTAATTGTTGTTGGTGAAACACGACTATTACTAGTCTTAGTTTTATGTCTTGGACTAGGTTGACCCTTTAATGGATCACATGAACCGCAAAATAGACTTGACACAACATTGGTATCTTCAAAATTAAAAAAAAATTCAAAATCACTTTCTAAATTGTATGTAGTAAGCATGAAAACACATCAACAAAAGGGTGGGAAATTAAACATGTGAATTACAAACCTCTACAATTCACACAAAACTTTGATTTCTTTATGGTAAAGCTTCCAACGGCCTTAAGGACAACTCCCTCCAAATTTACTAATGGAGTTTTCAAAAATATCTTCATGATATCATGAAGACTTCTCCCATTGTCTAGGAAAAGAAAGTCTGACGGGCGTCTGTTTGGACTACCAGCATGAACCTCAAACTCCATAGGTTTCATAACCACCTACTTTCACCAAAACAAGTCCAACGTGTAAAAAAAACTACTAAGATATGTGATTTTCAAACAACATCATTTACTTAAACTAAATTGTATCTTCATTACTTATTACCTCACCCCCATTACAGTCTTCACAATAACACACAATTCCATCGCCTTTAATCACTCCAGACTTTTGCACCTACAAGAATTCATAGACGCAATAACCACACCCATCCTAACCCGCCCCAACTTTAAAGAGGAATCCTGGTTGACATGATGTGATTATGGATTTTCACCGATCTTCGTATTTGCAAGCAGGGTTGGCGGTGTTGATATCCCCGACCCGCACAGTTAGTAAAAAATATAATTTTAATTTTTTTTATCGACATTTACTTATTAATTTTATTTAATATTTAATTATACATCATAAATTTTAATTTAGTTTATAGAAAAAGTTTATGGCGAGGGGACAGGGCCCCTGTTCAAGGTAAGGAATATCGAGGATATTTTAGGCTTAAAGTTTACTCACAAAGAGATTTATATTTATCTAACTCCAAGAATAAGAGGGAGCTCAAATCTTAAACATTTTGAGTCTAAGAAATGTCTTTTTACCACTACACCAAACCCTTGGAGTTCATAAATTCAATTAAAAATAGAATTTTATTTCATTTTTGTTTGACATATTTTATGTCCTAAATTCTAAACCAATATGAAAATGAAAGGAATTGAAAAAAAAATAGTAAATAAAGAATATAATATAAAAAGAAACATTAATGTTTCATCGATATTGTTACATGGCTTATAACTTAATACATATTATTTTCTCAGGGTGAATTATAATTTGAGAGGATATAATGGCTGGAGCGTGGTGGTGGACGCAAAACTTGTCCCCAATCTGTCATGTTGCCATACATATCCCAAATCATATTGCAAAATTAAAAAAAAAAAAATACAACAAATTAAATAAGACAGTACCGTTTTGCCACGAATATACTTCACGTTTAATCCTTCAATAGTCCCCGAGTTAAGAAGTTCTTTCAGGAACTTAGGGAACTTCTTATTTTCAGAAGAACCAACTTTTGACTTTCTCCCTCGAGTTAATGTCTTATTCTTCGTATTCTTCTTCTTCATTTTCTTCACAACATCATCACCATGATTTTCAGTGTCAGTTTCAACAACAAGATTTTCTTTCAGTTCTTCCTCTGAACTGGACATGATTGTCCTCTTTGGTCCAAGAGCATGAATCATATTTCGATTCTTATAAGCCCGGGTTCCAGTTAGCAAGGTAACAAATATCCCAGAGTGAGAGTTAAATGCAAAGTCAAACTCTCTCTTGTGAACTATATGTCCTTTAGACTTTATCACGAGTTGTTCAACATCAGTAACATTTGCCATTGATACTAGAATAACAGTTTAATAATATGAATATAATAATATCAAAAAGAGAGTGCCTCAGAAACACAAAAGAACACTCCCAATGAGATAATAAAACAAAAAGGTTGAAGAAAGAAGAATGGGGAGTTAGAGAAGATTTTGGGAAATTTAAGAAATGGGGTTAAGACAGCTTACTATGAAGAAGAAGTTTTGTTTTTTATGTATATATTTTTGTCACAAGCAATATGGGTGTTTATAAGAAAAAATCCCAAATATAATAATATAAAGTATATGGAAACTATAATTTATTTATATTATTTAAGAATAATTTTCAATAAATTATTTTATTTTTATGGAAGAAATTTATATTTTATCATTTTAAAGAATTTAATTATCAAATGTACTTTGTCTAAATTTTAAACTAAATACATGTTATTTTTTTCATCTCGCTTTTTTACATTTTGTTGAGAAATTTTTAATTATATATGACTATGTTATGGACCGTACCTCAGGATTCAATATTGTTATAGAAAATTACAGCTCAAAAGAATATATAATGCTTTACATATATTGTTATAGATTTATTTTAAAGAGGTGCAAATTTGGAAGTGACCTGTGTGAAAGCACGACTGACTTTGTATGAATATCATTTTAAAGAATTTAGTACTTTTTAGTAATACAAAGAAAATTAAATCTATTTAAAGTTACTTTGACCGTTCGTCGTTCGTAGAGCTCATTAATCATTCAAGCTGAATTACTTGGTTTGAATATCTCTTCTAACCAAAATTTGAACCTAAGAAGATTTGATTAAAAAAAGGGGGTGGGGGATTCGCACTTGGGCGATGACATCCGTTTGAGAAAAAAATTAAACGCGTGTGGGCAAAAGAAGATTTGCTTAAAAAAAGGGGCGGATTCGCATTTGAGCAATGACATCCGTTTGAGAAGAAAAATTAAACGCGCATGGACATGAAAGAAAAAAGATTTTTGGTTAATGTTAGTTCAACAAAATAAATGGTATTTTTTATATATAGGACCAGAACATTCTGGAGAATGATTATATAAGCAGAATGAGAAAAATGATGTTAAGACGAATTATGAAATTATTTTATCACGGACCAGAATATTCTGCAAAAATATAAAAATTAAAAAGTAGAACAATATCACTGATAAATTTTGGACCAGAGAACTCTGGAATAATTTGATTATTAATTAGGACCAGGTTATTCTGGAAAGTGATTTAACTTAATTGCAAGATAATATTAAGATTTGATTAGGACCAGAGCACTCTGGATTAATTTAATTAACAAGGACCAGTTTGTTATGGAGAATAATTAAATTAAACAAAAATATAATATTAACAGTTAGTTTAAGACCAGAGCACTCTGGATTAATTTAATTAACAAGGACCAGATTGTTCTGGAGAATAATTAAATTAAACAAAAACATAATATTAACAATTAGTTTAGGACCAGAACATTCTGGATTAAGAGGTGTGTATTTAGTGTAAAATAAATGAAAAGAGAGAGAGAGAGAGAGAGAGAGAGAGGAGGGGGGGGGGACAAGGAAAAAAGAAAGAGATAATCACCGTGATATTGGTTTAAATGGTTGTTTTTTTTGGATTGATGGGTTTATGAACACGTTGATGTTGGAAGGAGTGAGAATTGATTTGAAGGAAAGTGGAATTTGTGGTGTTTGTATTTGGTTTTAGTTGCGGCTTAAATGGTGGTTTTGTGTTGATTTGTGGTGGTGATTGTGTGTTTTTTGTTTGTTGATGATGATTAGAAAGGAAAGAGTTTTGTTGGGAAGTTTGTTTGTTGTTTGAGGAGCTTTTGAGAGTAGTGAGAATATTCACTTTGAGAGAGATTGAATTCTTTTTGTGTAAGCTCCTCCCAAATACCATTGAGGTATGCTTGTATTTATAGAGGTGAAAGACTTGGAGGCCACTCATTTTTACAGCTGTTTGGCATATTTTTGGAAGTCGCATGTGTTTTCCTTTTGTTGCTTGGTGCGTAAGAATGAGAAAAATGTGAATTTTGTTCATGCAGAACGTTCTGGAACTTCCAGCTTAAAAAAAATGTTCACACGTGAATGCAAGCTGTAGAAGCTTGGAGGCCACCTAAAACACAGTTGTATGGCACTTCTTGGAAGCTACAAGTGTAACACCCCGTTTTCCCAACATAAAAATTTCTTTAAAAAGAATAGCATGCATCAGAGTAAACACGTAAACAGGGCATCACATATCTTAAAACATCTCATGTTAATGAATAAATAAACATTAACCCTTCGTAAAATATTCATAAAACATTACTCAATATTGCAGCGGAAATATCATAATGGAAAGCATCTCAAAATCTTTGGCACGCAGGCCTCATCAACATCTTATTAGCAAAATCCTCAAAATAAACATAAGCATGTAAAATAACATAATACGCAAGGAACAGAGAAAATAAAGAAGATCCCCTATCCCGTTACGTATCAGAGCACCTAGACTCGACTGCAGAAATCCTCACACGTCTGCACCTAATCCTGGTTACCTGCGCTTGCCCACGAGGCGGCAATTCCAGCAGAAGGGGTGAGATTCACAAATAATTATATTAAACATGTAATTAAATAATCACAATTCAACAACCAACATAATTCAACTCATCACAGATAAACATCTAGCATTTAGAACATCAACATAAACAACACATCATTTAGCATCATCATAATCAACATCATAAACATCTTAGTAAACATCTTAGACGACTCGACTCGACATCATCAATTGACTATGCAACTCTACGTCTTATATGCATGTGGTACCAATCCAGGGCATGAGCCCTCGTCGCTATGAGCATAAATATACTCCAAGGCATAAGCCTTCGTCGCTGGTGAGCAAAGCTCCAGGGCATAAGCCCTTGTCGCTGGTGAGTAAAAACTCCAGGGCATAAGCCCCCATCTTAGAATGAGTATGCATGAGACTCAACACTTTTAACTTAAACAAGTTAACATCTTAAACGTCGCAAAGCATCTTAATCATCAAGGACTGACACATGCAGCAAGTACATCATACATATAGCATCCATAGTGCAAGCATCGCAAGTAAATCAAACATTCATAACTTAATTAATTCATATATCACACATAAGCTTCATGAAAATCATCATAAACAATCTCAATCATCATGTATCATCATCACAGATCATAATAAACATCAATAAAAGTCCCAGAAAACTACCCAAAGGTCATCTCTCGAGGTTCTATGCGAAACAGTTCGCAAACAGTACACGGTTTTGGGTTCTGACACAACTCGCTATGGCGAGTGGGAATGCTCGCCTCGCGAGTAACTAAGTCCTGCTCGCTATGGCGAGTTGGAATGCTCGCCTCGCGAGCTCTAGGGTAATGCTCGCTATGGCGAGCTGGGTTGCTCGCCTCGCGAGTAACTAGGTCTACTCGCCGCGGCGAGTGCAAAGCTCGCCTCAGGCGAGCGATGAACAGATGCTTACGGGTTCTGCGAAAAACACACTAAAAGTTCCCAATTTTCACCATCTAAATCGTCTAAACTCTCAGTAATATCATCAGTATGAATAATCCAGGTTCTGTACTCAATCTAAACATCTATTCTACAGCTTTATGGTTTAATTCATGATTTTTCTTCACTTTTAACCTAATTTCAATTCTCTCAAAACAGCCCTATGATTGTTTAATCTTGATTAGATGAATTACAGAATAATATAATCAAATGCTAGGCTCACCCTTACCTGATCAAAGCAGAAATCGCAGCCCTCAATGCTTTTCTCCCTTCACGTGCTTGTTTTCTCTCTTTTCCAAAATTCAGTAACGCGTACTGACTTCTTAACCTAATTTCCCTTTATATACTCCCAACAAATCTTATCTTATTTACTCTTTCTCCCACATAACTCTCTAAAATCCACAACTGACCCGCAACTAAATATTTTATTTTATTTTCAAATCTTATTTTATTAAACAATAAAATAAGTCACCACGTCGCATAAAATCATATTAAATCTTCACTTAACATCACATAATATATATAAAAATATATAGCAATTTCTCAAATAAATCAAATAATTAAATAATCAAAAATGGGCGTTACAACAAGTGTTGTCCTTTGTGGCTTGGAGATCAAGGATGTCCAAAATGTGAATTTTAACAAGTGCAGAATGTTCTGAAGAACATTCTCTTCTTTCTTAGCCCTTTTGAGGCAGCCCACGTGCTTGTGTTTATAGAAGCTTATGTCTTGAAGCTTCACAGACAAAAACAGTTGTGTTTCCCTTTCTAAAAACAGCCCATGTGCTTGTGTTTTTGTTTCTTGATGCGTAAGAGTGCTCAAAAAGGAAACCTTTGTGAGTCGCAGAACCTTCTTGAGGACAGTCTTTGAGTTCCAGCTGTTTGGAGAAAACACCCACGTGATTGTAGGCCAGCTGTGATATGGTGGCATATGTGAAGTCATCCTTATCTTGTTGTAGCTTCACCTGAACGTTCTCAAGAACATTCTTTTAGTTCCATGCAATTTTGAAGCAAAACGTGTGGTGTTGTGCAGCTGTAATCTAGTTGCATACTTGATGGGACATGATGAGGTCACTTTATTTCATTTGTAATATGACCAGAACGTTCTGGAAAACATTCTGGTAGACTATTCTTGACAAAATTTCATTTTACGCTTCCCTGTTTTAGTTTAAAATAAAAATAAAAAACAGAGAACATAATAAATAAAAAATAATAATAACAAAAATAAAAACAAAAAGGACTAAAATAAAATGACTAAAAAGAGTGGACAAAAATGAACCAAAAAATGAGGTATTTTAAAATACCTCTCTGTTGGGAAATTGGGGTGTTACAAGTACTTCTAGGCAGAAGCCGCTAACATAACCTGTTATGTACATAATAGAATCTACATAAAACCTATTATAACCAAAACATCATATGAGTTATTCAAGGGAAGAAAACCAGGTATTGCTTACTTTCACCAATTTGGATGTACATGTTATATTCTGAACAATAAAGTCTATCTGACTAAATTTGATGCCAAGGCTCAGAAGTGTATCTTTTTTGGATACTGTGAAAGGTCAAAAGAATACAAAGTGTATAATTCTGAAACCAAAATGGTAGAAGAATCCATACACATCAGATTTGATTACAAAAATCCTGACAGTAAAATGTCAGAGCTGGTTAAACGTTGTGCAAAATTACAAGTATAGGAAGATGCACCAAAATTTACACAAGAGTATGAACCAGTCATAGAAGCTACAGAACCAGCCAATCAGTTTGAGGTACCAGATAATAATGAAATTCCTAAAGCAAATCCTAAAGATGAATATTCTGAAGAGGAAGCCCATGATGATTCAGAAGAAGCTGCTTAATCCAGAAGAACCTTGAAATATAAATAATCACATCCATAGGAGTTCATTATTGGAAGTAAAGATAGTCATCTGAAAACAAGATCAACATTCATAAATGAATCTATGTTAGGACTAATCTCACTAGTTGAGTCTACCTCAATTGATGAAGTATTGGGAGATGATGGTTGGATTGTAGCCATGCAAGAAGAGTTGAATCAATTCCAAAAAAAATGATGTATGGGAGTTAGTTGTCAAACCCCTCATAAGAACATCATTGGAACAAAGTGGGTCTTCAAAAACAAACTTAACGAAGAGGAAGAAGTGAGCAAGAATAAAGTCAGGCTGGTAGCACAAGGCTACAATCAACATGAGGGTATTGACTATACAGATACCTTTGCACCTGTTGCAAGGTTTGAAGCAATACGATTATTTATGTCTTATGTTGTCAATCATGGTATCATCCTATATCAAATGGATGTTAAAAGTGTCTTTCTCAATGGTGTCATTTCTGAAGAGGTGTATGTGAAGCAACCACCTGGGTTTGAAGATTTAAAGCACCCAGATCATGTTTTCAAGCTTAAGAAGTCACTATATCGTTTGTAATAAGCTCCCAAATCATGGTATGACAGAGTTAGTAACTTCTTACTTGAAAAGGGGTTTAAAAAAGGACAGGTTGACACTACTCTTTTCATAAAGACACTAAAGAACAATATCTTGATTGTTCAAATATATGTTGATGATACCATCATTGACTCTACCAATGCTGCTCTTTGCAAGGAATTTTCCAAAACTATGCAGGCTGAGTATGATGGGAGAATTAAAGTTTACACTACTATTTTCATAAAGACACTAAAGAGCGATATCTTGATTGTTCAAATATATGTTGATGTGTATGATGGGAGAATTAAAGTTCTTTCTTACATACTTGTCGCATACAAAGGGAAAATAAAGAAGTGTTGGCCCGCACTAGACCGACATGGCTTTGATACCAACTTGTAACACCCTTGAACCCCACATACAATATTAAATCATAAATGCAACATTTAATCATATAACTTCAAGGTGTTACTACTTCGTTAATCCAAAACATGCATAAATTATCATATACATAATCAGTTGTAGCGAAACTTTCATTTCAAAACCACATAAAGTCATCATCTCAAAATCTCAGATACATCATCAATGTGAACTCAATGGTTCTTCAAAACATAAATTCGAAAACATAAATAATATCTCCAACATCCTAATCATAGCCTACTAGACACGACTCCGAAATCAAAGCATAAAAAGGCGAGTAGGCGCCAAGCTATCTTCAGATACTCACGTTAACTAAGAGTCCTTAACCTGCATGTCTACACCACGAGCATGTAGGCGACCAAAAAGGCACTAGAGGGTAAGATATATGTTCAACATAAAGAAGATACAAAATCATGCATGGTATTTAGGATCGCACATCATATAAATACACATATTTATTTTCTAGTAATATTATAATCACATGTATTCCCATTCATCAATTAAATAAATATAAAAATTCTCAAATTATCATCACAAGGATATAACAAGTATTCACACAGTCACTTTATCACCAAGTCAAATACATAGTATTCAGACTTCATCACCATCGTCACAATACACAATTACCACACATACAAACAAAATCATGTACACATCTTTTGGATGTCGGAGTTATGTTACCGGTTGATCCCACATCATCAAGATTATTGGATAATTTGGTATCATGTTACCAAATTATTCCCACATCATCGTGATTCACTTCATCAAGATTATAAGACAATGAATGAATGAATACTTTACCAAGACTCGACAATGCACAACATTCAAACAACTCAATCATCACCATAATCACATCATCATGTCTATCACACCAACATCGTCATAATATTCACATCAACATCATCATCTTTATCACCTCAATAAAACAACATCTCTTCATTTAGTCAATTTGCATCTTAAACAATTCGTCGCTTACACTTAGTTAATTAATGTTTCATTCATATATCAATAACCAACTAAATCATTATTCATCATAACCAAACATGGATTCTCATACAACAACAACATGATTTCACAACCTTTCACATACTCAAAATAACCACAATAATTGGAGCACGAAATTAACATTAGATCATCACAATAATTCATAAAGATGGAAGAAAACACACAACCACAATCACACAATTGCTCATAAGTTCTAACTGGTGAAAATAACCTTCCCTCTTACCTCTTAATCCAATAAGCTAACCTCCTACAAGCTTTAATCTACCTCTTCCATTTGGCTCTTCAAGCTTTCCCCTTCTTTCTCCTTGGATCCCTTTTCTCTTCTCTCTTGTCTCTATTCTCTTTCTTTGCCTCTTACTCCAAAACTTATCAAACGATTTTCTAACCCTAAATTGTGAAGACTACTACTTTTTTATATCCACATGAATTGGGTTTGGTTCAGTTAACTTTTATTGGGCTTAGTCATTATTCTTACTCATAAAAATAACACTACATATTAACTTCACTTAAACCCCCTTTTTACTATTCACTTATATCCTCTTAATTCCTCAAAGTTCTACTAACTTCACTAAATCATCCTCCACTTCTAAATTACTAAAATAACAGTCACTCTCAAATTACCAAAATACACTTAACTCCTCAATCTCTAATAAAAACCAACCAATCCAAGAACTCAAACACATCAAATAAACAACTAAATAAATAAACAATTTAAAATAATAATAAACTAAAAATTGGGATGTTACACGAAGCATCTAGGGTCTAAAGATGTGACAGAGTATTGAGTATCTATGAGTGAGATGATTTCAGTAGGGGGTGTGGGTTCCTTCTATTCTGGGCAGCAGAGCAAGAAGATGTTTTATGAAGACAAGTTCCCCATATTCTGGTCGAAGACTCAGTTTCAAGAGTTTGTGAGGGGTCCTTAAGCCGATCACATAATGAAATCCCAACAACAGGAAAAATCTATCGAGATAATGGCCAAGTACTTAAAGAAGTCGTTTCACATCGAAAAAAGTCTTCCTGGCCAGGGCCCAATGGAAGCCCCCTGGGAAAACAAGTCTTCCGCTCAAGAGAAAAACTCCTAACGTGCTTCAGACAGTAACTACTGAGTGAAATAAAAAAGAAAAGCCAAAAAATATAAATAAAACATCACAAATAGAGGAAAGTAACAAATATAGTATACATTACAATGATATTACAAGAAAGAGAGGGGCCAAAAATTCTGGCCAAAAAATACAAAGGTATGGGCGTCAAAAGCAAAGGACTACATCATCGCCAAAAAGGGTAGGTTCCCCTCGAGTTCTAGAGAATCCACCACCACACCATTCGCCAAGTCACTTGAGACCTCCTTTGGATCAACCACCCCCGGTCTCTCCAACGACACAAAAAAATGTCCAGCTGGCTGCAATCGACAACAATCTTGTGGAAAATCTCCATCTGATGAAGGTCGTTTTCAAAGGAGTCTCTCCCGATCGCATTAAGACCTCGCTTCAAATCCTCAACCTCATCCTCCAAAGATTCGTTTTGATCTTGCGGTGATGCTAATTGTAACACCCTAAAACCCCAAAATGTATTTTGTAAATAAAATACAAACAATAATAAAGCATAAAAGGGTGTCACGCATCTTCTTCATTTCAAAAATACTTTATTTAAATTTTAAACGTCGCAGCGAAATAATTTTCAAAATATCAAAGAAATATTCACATTTTTTATTCCACATCAAAACTGAACTCAAAAGAATTCTAAAAAAACTAATCTAAAATAAAATAAATCCTCAATCCCTAGTGTCACAGATCAGAGCATCGACTCAATAAAGACTCCCAAAAGCGATAAGTAAACGAGTAGACTTCAAGTCATCCTTAGAGACTCACGGCTACTAAACTTCTTCTTCCTGAAAATCTACACCACAAGGGTGCAGGCGCCCAACCCGCCACTAGAGGTTGAGAATATATCCAACACAAGAGATGCATAAACACATGTATAAATTCAGATAAAAGAACACAACAATTACATTTAGGCATGTATACATCATACTCAGAAAATATTCACATTTAAACATATACAATCAGTTAACTAAAATCAATATGCATCAATCAACATTTATAATGACATGTAAGCATCAACAACATTTAAGGATCTCAAATAGAAATTTAGAAAAATAAAAATCATTCACACATAATCAATTAGAAGCACATCATTGAATATCACGTCTTTAAAGAGTTACACAACTTTAAATAGCACATCCTTTAATTTCACATCTTAAAATAAACTTGCAGTTATGTATGCAATGTCCCTAACTCGACTCTATATGCATGTGGTACCAAACCTATCACCATCGTCAAATATTTTGGACATCAGAGGTATGTTACTGATTTTGTCCACACCATCGTCAAATACAACATTGTTAAATAAGACTGACCATGAACGCATGAACACAAGTAAAGACTCAACAATGCACATCTTTATATGACTCGACAAATATACATCTTTAAATAGCATCATCGTCAAATATCACATCTTTATATAACACATCTTTATATCACACATCAATTGCACATCATCAAATAACACATCAATTGCACATTATTAAATAACTCACAAATTACATTTAATTAAATAATACATCAATTAAACTTCACCCGATAACACAAACATGATTATAATCACACATATAGTACCGATAGACAAAAAGATGAATCAGTTCTACTGTAACCTTGTTCCATAACTACAAATGCACTAGAATGAAAACATGAAATTTTAATTTAAGATAACACGATAGACATTAAAAATAGACTCCATAATGTGTTATGAAAAGTTCACATAAAGCATGTCACGAAACATAACGACTCAGCAAGTATACAATGACATAGAACATGACAAACACTGGCTCATTTAATATAAGCATTGATGAACAAAAAGAAGCCACTGCCATTATGAATAAAGAAATCGAAACAAAAGGCTTTTAAAATAAAAAATATAAAAGAACATGTTAAGGTATAAAGAGAAGTTAAGCTCCTGAATATACAGAAGAACTTACAAACAATTAATATGGCTACAAAATTATTATATAGACCTAAAGTCAATTTCAATGACATCAAACAAAATTTCAAATCTAATTTATATATATATATATATATATATATATATATATATATATATATATATATTTACGGTTCACTTGAATTGGATTATTATCATCATTATTATTATGATTATAGCATATGAAAGCACACGAATTTAACACATCAACATCATAAAAAAGTAATGGCAAAACAAAACCCTTCACTACCATATGTTTATACAACCCTTATGAAAATATAGACTCCCCCCATACCTCTAGTTTTGCGAAATTGATGATTTCCTACGATGAAATCTCTCTCTAGGTTCTTCTCGCTATTCCTCCTTGCCTCTTCTCTCCACAACCTTAGTTTTTCTTTTGCCACTTTGTTGCTCTCTTTCTCGGTAACCCTTCTTCTCTAATTCTCTTCTCTATTTATAAGCTTTAATTGAGTTTGTTACCAATCTTTTTAGATTACTATATGTCATCTAGGTTTGTTACTAATATTTTCAAATTACTATCTGCACCTCTCGAATTTGTTACTATTCTTTCTGTAACTACATTGTCTTGTTATTCACACTCCTCTGCTTAAATCATTAAATCACTACTCATCTCACTGACTACACCTCTTTTCTACCCAAATTTACTAATTCACCTCCGTTCGCACTCTACTTTCTTATTCTCTCTAAAAACCTATTTTCTTCCTAAATATTATTTTCTTTCACTCTTTAACCGACTAACCAATCCATCTACTTTCCACTTACCTATTCTCTCAATAAATACGAATAATTAAATTACTAATATCAAACAAATCAATACTATTAATAATATTAAAATTAATATCATCTAATAATAATACTAATAAACTAATATTAAAAATTGGGGTGTTACACTAACTTCGAGGGAACCGAAGCAACCTTCTCACAAAAAGTTTGCTCTAACTCTTCCAAAAGACGAGTCAACCTCTCACACACTCTCGACAAGCAGACTTTCTTCAGCCTCTTGGATTCTGCGACTCCTTACGAGTCCTTCACCAATCCATCTGCTCCACTTCAAGAAAGGTAACCTGGGATGTAGGACCCATGTCAGAGATCACCTCAACAACCTCTCATTTACAATGTTAAATTCTTGATCGACCGTCAACAAGGAGAAGGAGAGCGACACAAGCCTCGGTATTGGTGAAATACAGACAGCCACCACAACACTCTAGGATGTAGGACCCATGTCGGAGATCACCTCAAACTCGGATTCGTCCAACAGATCAAGAAGAGCCTTAAGAAAAGAAGGCAAAAGGCGAGAATTGAAGGGACAAATTTCCCAGGATTGTCGCTAGCCACCACGGCATCGGCCAACCATGACGACTCGCCCAGGAAACCCTTTCTCCTCTTCGAAGCCGGACCAGAAGACGACTTTACCCAAAGAGAAGTCAGCGTGGGCCCTCACAAAGAAATAACACAAATCAGCAAAGCAAGACATCTGAAGTTAAGTGAAGACTTTGGGAAAATCATGAATAAAGATTTAAGAGGCCTCCAAAGACATTACAGAGGGAGGAATTCTATTCACAAGTACCAAGACATCTTATATGGAAGCAAACACCCAAAAAGACGAAGAAATAAATGTTTACGCCCAAGAAATTACGTTTGGGCGCCCCGAGTATGGTCCATGCGCCCTGACCATGGTCCAGGCGCCCCAAGCATGAAGAAATTTGAGGCATAACTTATTTTTTGCTACTTTTAAGTAGAAAAAGCCCGGTTTTTTAGCCAAACTTCAGGTGGAAAGTTTTCCTATAAATACCAAGATACTATATGCCAAACTAATAAAATATAAGATTAAGGAATGTGATTTATTGACAAAATACTTGGTCTTATGAGTTGTGATAACTTTCAAATTCTATACGTCGAAATTTCATAAATATACTTCATATTCTATAATTTCAGCATGGTTAAATGAGGAAAACAGTGGAGCGCAGGAAGCATATAGGGTGAGATGAATTTCAATTTTGACCCAATCAAAATCACAAAAAAAAAAAAAAAAAAAAAAACGCAGGTGCATAAATACTCTAAAAAGTCTTGTGCTACTATAGAAGATCTCAAGCATAATTCCAAGAAACTCATCACTTTCCTCCTTTTCACCCTCTCCATCCCTCTCATACCTTTGTATAACTTTCCGGGCTTTCATAACATTCCAAATCAATATCAATGTTTCTTCTCTCCCCCTCCCTCTTTCTCATCATCATCCCCCTCCATCCCCTTTCGATTGTCAATCAACCTTCACAGATCAACCCTTCAAATAAAATATTAGTATTAGAATTAATCAAATTCCCCTTCATGTTTACGCCATTTTTTTCTCATATAAAACCCTAATGCCACCTTCATGTTTACTCTAACATCATTTTCATTATCATCGTCATTCTAAAAAAAACATAATCATCAAAATTAAGAAGTCTTTGTGAGAAGGAATAAAGGAAGCATATGATAGAATAAAAAACATGGTTTGGAATTTTGATGTTGTTAGCGATAACACGAGGAGAATATGGGGAGTGATCACAATTGCATTCGAGTTTTAGGAGAGAGTAGAAACAAATTGGATTCTTCTCATACATGTGATGATGGATGGTGAATATTGTCTGGATATAAGTTTGTATGTTGAATATTTTCCGGGTTTAGGAAACAAGTGATGAAGGATGATAAACATCATGTTGAAAGGATGATATAATGTTGAAGATGATTAAAAAGTTATATAGCTTTTTCCATTTTTTTCATTTATTTAATTTCATAAATGATTATGTGTCTTTTTATTTTATATTTAATTCGAAAATTACCTACATGGCGTCCACCTCACTTAAGTGAAGTGTCACACAAGCGTTGATCAGGTCAAAATTTGGCACTTGAAAAAGGGGGTAAAGTTAGGAAGTTGGATTATTGTTTTTTTAATAGGGAAAAAATCGATACTTTTGCAATGTTAGGAGGTCAAAAATGTGTTTAAATCTTTCTTTTATTTGATAATTTTTCAAAAGCTTGACATTATGTAGAAACTACCCAACAAAAAAAAAGGGAAAAAAACATTATGCAGAGAAAGAACATCAATGATTTTATGAATTTGTAATATTAACCTTAGTAAAGTCACTTTTTCATTTATTCATAATTCAATTTTTTACTAAAAAATATGTATTTCTTGTGTTCCTCTAAAAAAAAATGTATTTCTTTTGTTGTGATTGTATCTTATGTTTTTTTATTCCGATAAATTGTAAATTATGTGGCATTTTGGCCTTTAAAAATAAATAAATAATTAGTATATTTTGTCGGTGTAAAAATATTTAACACATGCATTTAATGATGTGTTGTCACATTAATAAAGGAATATGAAAATGCATGAGTTGTCATATTTATTAAGTGACATTGCAATACATCATTGGGTGTATGTCTAAAATAATTGTAAACCGACAATAATTAAAATAAAAATAAATACATTATACTATTATGTAACCTTAATCATATCTAAAACAAAGAATAATACTCCTTGGGGAATCCCGTGCCTTGGTTGTTTTAACTTTAGTTTCATGCAAGTGATTCGAAAAATAAAAGTGTTTATAAATAGGATTTTCCAAAGGTAGCCCAAATATCAATCATTAAACATCATTTCTTTCTTCAATCTAACAATCCATGCCTGGATTCTACGCCAAAACAATGATGCCGTTCCTTCATCGGTTTTACAGTTATAAGAATAACACTACAGTTGAGTCCCACAATTCGTTTTACGAAAATTTTAGACTAATATTGCTTGGTGTGAATGGACCTTTAACTTGACTGGAATACATGTTGGTCAAGACAATGATGCAGTTCAAGATTTGGCTGTGGAAATCAGAGGATTGCCCTCTTATCACGTGTACATCATCCGGTCACTATTATAAGCAAATTTTTATATTTTGCATTCATTTAATTAATGATGTATATAGTTTTTATTATAGACAACATACATCATTAATTAAATAAATTTAAAATGTAAAGTTTTGGTTATAACAGTGACCGGAGGATGTACCTTTCTGGTTCCAAGGTGACATACTCTATCCAATGTAGAGCTAGTTTATAAAATTTACTGGTATTAAAAAAAATTGTTGAAGAAATAAATTTGTCACAAATATATTTATGTTTTACCAAATTGTCCTTTGTGTATGGATATATTGAATGTTAACTTTTCATATTTTAAGATACATGAAAGGTATGTTTGGAAAAATAATAATAAATACATCTCCAAATTTGTTGATAGTCTTATATTTAGAGACAATTTATTTTTGTAAATAGTCTTATAACTAGAGGCGGACAGAGCAAGATTTTGTTTTACTTCCAAAAAAAAGTGTTTATCTTCATAGTTTTCTGTTGTCATGGAGTTGTATTTTGATAGATTGTTTGGGCTCTAGTGGCAAGGAGCTCCTTCCAAGGACGTACTCGGGGACGGGTTCGATTCCTATAGGAAACAACGTTTGGCCAGTGCGCATGCCTCTACGCATGAGCCGGATTAGTCGTCCATCATTGGTGGGTCGGAAACCGGGGCGAAAGCCAAAAAAAAATAATTAAATTTATGGATTTATATTTATTTTTACAAATATAAATTTTCAATTATAAATAGATGTGCACTTACCACGCCAACTTTAAAATATGACCACACTTATTAACAGAGTTGGATGGAAAAAAGTAACATTATAATGATTTCAATGATCAATTTATTTAAAAAACATTAAATAGCTGATTTGTTACAAAGAAATACCTTAGAAGACTTCAAAATGTATTTAGCATTTTAGCCAATTAAAAATAAAAGGGGATGCTATATATACCTAATCATTAATTCGTGAAATCTCATGAGGCCTTTGTTAATGTTAAACAGGGGAAAAAATGTAAGGTCAAATTTGAAAATAAAAATAAAAAACAGTAAAGGCAATTTTTTATATGCATGGGGTATTAATAGTTATAGCGGTATAGCTATAAAAAAAAAAGATATATGCAATCATGTCATCATATATTTGGGCTTCTGGATTCAATAGGAAACAGTTTGGACTAAGTTCTGTTTATTATGGGACTACTTTCGTCCTAAGCTTTCAAAGAGAAAATTATATTTCATATCCCCGCACACTGTCCACATACCCCCACAAATAATATGAATATCTTAAATTTCCCTTGTTGTAGCTACATATAATATGAGATTCATTTGTAAAATTTAATTTAGGTTTAAATGTATGTTTAGTCCCTACACTTTTACTCAATTTTGGTTTTGGTCCCTGCATTTTTTTTGGTTGCCATTGGTCCCTATACTTTATAAAACTTTTGGCATTAGTTCTTCTGTTAAGTATCTGTAAAAAAAAAAAAAAAACCAAAACTAATAGTGTGCCACGTGAACCAATCATGACACGCCACGTGGCACACTAAAAGACAAAAAAAATTCGACTTTTTAACTTAAAAATATCATTAGTCCCTACACCTTCAACATTTTTTGATATTAGTCCCTGCACTTCGATATTGGTCCCTGATTTTTTATTTTTATTTTAAAAAAAATATTCAATGAAATTATTATGCTTTATTATTGTTTTTTTCATTATTTTTATTGAGAATAATCATTAAAAAAAATCTTTGGTATAATAAAATCATAAAAACTTGATCATTTTTGGTATAAAAAAAATCATTTTTTTAAAAAATCTTCTTAAAAATAAAATCAAAATTTTTTTATTGATCTTTTATTAAGCTTTAATATTCTTTTTTTTAACAAAAAATATTGATTTTTTTTTATGATTATTTCAATAAAAATAATGAACAAAACAATAATAAAACATAATAATTTCATTGAATGTTTTTTTAAAATCAAAAATCAAAAATCAGGGACCAATACCAAAGTGCAGGGACTAATATCAATTTTTTTAAAAAGTGTAGGGTCTAATGATATTTTTAAGTTAAAAAGTTGATTTTTTTTGTCTTTTAGTGTGCCATGTGGCGTGCCATGATTGGTCCATGTGGCACACCGTTAGTTTTGTTTTTTTTAACAGATACTTAACGGAAGGACCAAAGTCAAAAGTTTTATAAAGTGCAGGTTTATAAAGTGCAGGGACCAATGCCAAACAAAAAAAAGTGTAGGGACCAAAGGCAAAATTGGATGAAAGTGCAGGGACTAAACACACATTTAAACCTTTCATTTAAAAATCTAGAATTGAGTGAGTAGGGCGACTGGATTTTTTATTCTAGATTTTTCGATTTTCAAATATACATGGGAAGTTACGTTGGAGAGGTATTAGTTCCAACCCCGTTAGTTCCTTTAAAGGAAGGTAAGTGTAAATACCGAAGTAAATAAGTTTTTTATGAGTCCGTAGAAAATAGGCTTAGATGGTTTGCGCATGTAGAGATAAGACCCGTAGATGCCGTCGTAACAAGAGTAGATTAGGTGGAGTTGAATCAGGTCAAAAGAGGTAGATGAAGACCTAGAAAAGTTATAAGAGAAACCATTAGAAAAGAATTAGAGGTCAATGTATTGGATCCAAATATGGTTTATGATTGTCATACCCCAATTTTTGACCTAAGACACCACTGGCACGCGTCATTCGGTCCGAATAATCTCCGGCTTTTCGAACGAAATTTCGGCAGAGAGGTATTTTAAAATACCTCATTTTTAGGTCTTGATTCAGGTCTTCTTCTCACTTTTTATTATTTTTAGTCTTTTTAATTATTTTAATTCATTTTCATCTTTTATTTATTTTGTTATTATTCATTATTTTAATTTATTTCATTTTTTAAAATTTGTAGTTTATTCGTATTTATCACCTTTTATTTATTTTTATTTTTAGTTATAGATAAGTCCAAAATAGTTCAATAGGTCACAAAAATGTCCAGGTACATACCACTTTCAAAGGCACAATTTCCGAACCGATCACCTTTTCCTCCTCCCCAAGCCAAGGAACACAGTTTTTTTAAACAAACCCTAATCCCTTCACTATAAATCACAACCTGCAACAACACAATAAGGGAATCTTGATGAGAATAAAACCTAGCCACTGCAATTTATCCTAACCCTAGACGTTGCACAATAGCTGCCGTACAATTTCAGAATTTTAGAACCCTTGTTTACTTGCTATTTTTATTAAGGAGTTAGGACTCATATTTCAATTGTGATTCCTTTGCTGCTCATCGAAATTCAAGTCCTTGTTCTTTGTTACGTTATTGCTTTTCATTCTAATCCCCTTTTCAATTATATTACTACATGTTTCTACCATTTGTTTAAGTTTCTTTACGTCTATTTCATGCCTTTACTTTATATTGCTGCCCATGAGTGCCTCTTTTCATATTAATTTTAATTCTTTGCTGTTGTACTGTTCGGATAATTTTTCATTGCTGCCGTGGGTATCACTGTTCACATCCAATTCCAACTACAAAGGGTTATTTTATGGTCGCAGCTATTCTTTTGATTTAAAGTATCCGATCAATTAACAGGTTCGACATATTATTTTGCATTTTCTTTCTATTTTGGCGTTTACTTTACGGCAAGGATTTAGAATGTATATTAGGCTAATGTAAAATCATGCATGCATTTTTTAGTTCAGGTTTATCATTCAACATTCTTGCATTTTTTTTTCCTTTTCTGTTTATCATTCAACATTCATGCATATTTATTTTTTTCCGTCGTTTATTTTATTGATTATAATTTAGAATGTAAAAATAGGTTTTAATGTAATTTTTTATTTATTGCAGACTTTAGAATGTATTATTAGGTTTTTTTTTTGTAATAGCTTAGGAGCATGTGTGTGTGAGTGTGTGTATGCTTTATTTTATGCTTCTAGTTTAGGTTAAAGGTTTTTTGTGGTGATCCAACGTCACCACGAAATACCTACGTTTTTTTCCTTGCTCCGTTAGCTTTAGTGTTAGTTTAATCATTATTCAAAAACAACAAAAACATTCAAATAACAAAAAACACAAAAATATTTTCATAAATAAACCTTGGCTTAACCAAGTGATCCTTTTTCTTTCTTTTTATTTTCTTAAATCAAACATTAATCAATTTAAATTTTATCATGAGTTCATTTTCTTTAATATTAAAAAACACAAACAAATACTCATTTGCCACTTGGCTTTTTATTTTAAAACCTCTTTTCAAAAAAACTAATAAAAAACACTCAACCAATCAAACGGTAATTTTTACCCCGAACTACGAGGTTCTGATCCCTCACGGGTACGTAGGCAAAGGGCACTTGTCCTTCCGAATCAATAAAATGTAGATAATTAGGTCTTTTTTTCTTTAAATCCATTTTCTCAAAACAAGCAAGTTTATAGCACAAAAAGTAAAATAAAGTCGAAAGGTTCTCGTAGAGTACTACGAACATAAAGGGTGCTAATACCTTCCCTTTATGTAACCAACCCCCGGACCCCACCTTTAAATAAATTTTTCCTCAATCAAAAGTCGTGATATAATTAGTGAGTCAAAAGCTAATCAAATAGCCTTGATCTCCGAAAAATGGCGCGACAGAAATGGCAACTTCACTGGGGACAAATTCGAGGGTTAAGCCTAACTCAACTTTATTTAAATTCTTGCGTTATAACTTGCTTAACGAAACAAAGATAAAAGATGGAAATACATGTATATATGTGTCCTTTTTCTTCTTTCTCCTTTCTTCGAGAGTGGTGAGATAATAAGTCCTACACCCGGGCTTGAGTGAAACATAAGATAGAACGGGGTACAGTTATAGTGCCATACCAGGAGCGGTCCTGCGCTATGTGTGCATGTGATATAACCCCACTCAATGGAGGACTTTCAAAATAATGTGATGTCATCACGAGCAGTTGTGATCGACGCTATTATTTCTGAATGACCGTCGAAGTTGAGGGACCTCTAGATTACCTAACCCATCTTGGCCTTTTTAGGACGTAGTGCGGTAGCTAAACCAAGAGCGGTCTTGAATTTAGTTGATACGCGATACTACACTCAAACTAGACCTCCTTATTAGTGGCATTTGACTAGGAGCAGTCCTGAGCACCGATACATTCATAAGGGTGGTTGGAATTTGGGAACTTGGTAGAACCCTTGTTACAAGTATAATTGAAGCCATAGTCCCTACCCTACGGCGTACTATCCCTCATAAATCATGCATTCATTCATAAAAGTTTTTTTTTCATCAAATATCGAAGGATTTAGAAAAGTTTCTTGTAAACATCACAGACGAATGAACACCAAGAAATACTACTTCAAAAACCTTAACTTTTGTTGAGAACCTTCTCCTTGGTTTCGTTCTTACTTTTGAAAAGGAAACCGATTACGATTCCTTCACATAAAACCATGTTCCTCTATGATGTTTACAATTCACTTTGATGAACCCTTCAAAAAATATGTGTGTCTATTTTTGCATAAACATATCATGCATCATACTACATTCATAGTTTCAAAGTCCGAGTCTCACCAAGTCTCCTTTTTTCAACAAAAGGTCAACCTGTGGTCCGACTGTCCTCTTCAGTCAACTCGCACATACAACACTCGGGCAAGCATCAATGGAAGGTCTTGAACAAGAGAATCAGGCACTCCGTGAAGAGATGGCAATCATGCAGGCTAAAATAAACGAGATGATAGCCATGCAAACTCAGGTGGATGAATTAACTGAATTGGTGAAAACACTGAGAGCGGCACAAAATCAACCACCGCCTCCTCCTCCTCCTGTCAGAACTCAGGCCGAAGCAGGTGACTCTGCTATCCCTGATTGGGAAATATGCTTCGAATCTCCAACATCTTCCACGCCTCCACGATCTGCGCCCTGGTTCCCGCCCTTTACTTCTGGTGAAATACTCCGCCCTATTGCTTGCGAACCTCTGGCACCTACTTTTCAAACTACAGCTCGCCCTCCTCCACCGGGGCTAACGCACCACCAAAGTGAACCTCCACTGCCTGCTGTCCAGCATGCAATCTTTGTTCCTCCTCCAGCTGCGACACAAGCTCAAGCTACTATGACCTATTCAGCACCAACAATCCATACTGTCCCACAAAATAAAGAACCCATCTTTCACTCCGAGAACGTGGGGGCCTATAACAGAGTGGATGACTTGCAAGAGAAATTTGAGATATTGAATCGGGAGATACGAGCCCTCCGCGGGAAAGAAACACCCAAAAAGGATGTTTATGATCTGTGCTTGGTGCCGAATGTCCAGATCCCCCACAAGTTCAAGCTCCCAGACTTCGAGAAATACAGAGGGACTTCCTGCCCTAAGGACCATCTGACAATGTATGTGAGGAAAATGTCCACCTATGTCCACGATCATCAGGTCCTCATCCATTACTTTCAAGACAGTTTAACCGGTACCGCACTGAAGTGGTACATGAACTTGGACCGTGCAGAAATCCGAACTTTCAATGACCTGCGTGAGGCCTTCGTGCGGCAATACAAATTCAATATGGACATGGCTCCAGACCGAAGTGATCTTCAGGCTATGGCTCAGGAAGACGACGAGACATTCAGAGAATATGCCCAACGGTGGAGGAACGTCGCTACCCAAGTCAGCCCACATGTAGAAGAGAAGGAGATGACCAAACTCTTCTTAAAAACTCTTAATCAGTTCTACTATGAGATGATGGTCGGAAATGTGCCCAGGGACTTCTCAGAGATGGTGAACATAGGTATGCGTCTGGAGGAAGGGGTCCGAGAAGGACGATTAACCGCCTCTGCCGATATCCAAGAAATTGCTGACTCTTGGGAAACCTGATCTTTTTTGTGCCTTCCATCAAGGGGCACAAGGTCACGAAGTTGAGAAATGTTTTCGACGCCGGTGCCGTGCCTTTCAAATATTTGAATCCAAGCGTGTAGCCGCGATCGGGTCGCTGTCAATGTTCTTTCTACTACTCATCTGCTCATTTAAATATGTTTGTTGTTTGCTGCTTTTCAAAAATGTCCTTTCGTCGCGCCCGAGACGAAAGTGAACTTGTGTAGGGTTTTTTTTGCTTCAAGTATTTTCCATCTTTAATAAAAGGTCGTTTCTATCCCGACTGTCTCTTTTGTGCTTATGCCGGAAAAATGGTAATACAAAAAACCAAAAAAAATTTCTTTAATCACTCTGAAATAACTGCATAACCATAACTTATATTTACTTGTCAAAATCAAAAATCAAATCATGCATTAATAAACCCGTTGAACACTTTAACCATGTACTCTCTCCCAACTTTGAGTTCCCTGCGTCCGAAGAAAAGGAAGAGGAGAAAGTTCTCGATGGGGTTTTTCTCGCCTACTGGGGCATTTTAACCGTCAAAGTCAAAAACAAAAATATCAAGAAGAGGGTCCAGAAAGGGGCATTCACTTACAAAACCTAGCATGGGATGCTACCATCATACTTCAAGTGTGTACTCCAACAGGGGCAGCCCCCTCCTTCCCTCAGTATGCAACATGGAGATCGTCAAGGTGTCGTCGATAGAAGTCCTGCTGAAATCCAAGCTTGACCGAATTTAAATGCATGACGGCCTTATCAAGAGAGGTTGAAACAAACTTTCAACAAGAAGGGTCCGTCCTTGTGGATTTCAAGAGACCTTGTGCTAAAAAAGACATTGTCTTTCCAACCAGACCCCAGGGGCAAGTGGATGCCTAGTTATGAGGACACATGTGCAATAACCCATGTGACCACAAATGTTGACAAACCCGCGTGCCGGTGCAGTCAAGAAATACTTTGTCAAAATATACAAAAAAAAAACAAAAAAGCTTGATGAGTCGCGAACCTGAAAAGGCGACTTAGGCAAAAATGAGCGTCTCGGTGGACTGAAAACCCAAAAGGGCGGTCCAGGCAAAATTAGAGACATGATAAATGATTATCCTGATAGGTCGAAAACCCACAAGGGCGAAACTGCATTCGGTCAGGCACAGTCAACTTGAGGCATCCAGTCATCAGAAGACCTCCGATTCGAAGCATCTGCAAATGAAAGACTCGGAACAGGGGCAATTTAAAGTTGTTAGGGAGAATAGTGGTTACGGTGTTCAATGTACCCTTCCCATATATTTACCATTTTCCAAATTTTTCAAAATCTTTGGAGCCGTGCCATTGGCGGGTCACCACTCAATTCATCAAATTTGAGCCTGTGCCCATTTATTTGGAACTCTCACTTATTCTATTTGCAAAATTTCTTCAATTTTTGATGGCAATACTTGAAAAAAATTCTTTCAAAAAAAATACAAAACTTTTTTACATCTTTGAAAAGTGTGAACAACAAACGCACTCTATTTGAACTCGTGAGTAGGTGAAACGTGCATCATCATCCGCCTCGAGAACGGTTATATTCTAGAAGAGAAACATGGCTAAGCACTATGGGAAATACCTTCGCTTTGAGCAAGATGCAGTCACAATCCAAAGATACAAAAAAAAAAAAAAAAAAAAAGAGCTCGCTAAGCTGAAAACCTGAAAAGGCGGCTTAGGCAAAAATGAGCGTCCCGGTGGACTAAAAACCCGAAAGGGCGGTCCAGGCAAAAATTAGGGGCACAAAAAGGAATATACTCCCAGTGGACTGAAAACCCGAAAGGGCAGTCCAGGCAAAAGTTAGGGATTCTCAAAGGCAAAAGCAAAAAGTGACTGCCAAAGCATGCCGAAGGAAGAACACTCTGCTCCCATTTACAAATGGCGACTTCTCCCAGACCTTCAATCGACAATGAGCTGGCTTCCCAAGGGGCATCGGCTGCCACCGTGTGTCAGGTTTCATACTGCCAATGGCCCGATTTGTTCACGATAATATCAACTCCAATGAAGTTTGTCGAGTGTTTGTAGTGCGCTGTCAGTCCACCTCCAATCTTACATGTCCTGTCTTGTTCCGTCGAGTCACATGTCATATGCAGTTTACATGGTCGTTCAAGTCACAATCATACATTCATACATGCATGCATTCATGCATCCAAACATCAATACTTTCATACATTCACACATTCAAGCGTGCACAATGCACACATACACACACAATATCAATTCACACATGATTGCATCAGTCGCCCAGAGTCTTGTTCGGTCATATTTGATCAATTCAGTCATCAATCGTTCCAAGTGACAAGTCCTACATAACGGACAACTTGAGGTTTATTTTTCTGTCTTCCAAGTGGCAAGTCCCAAATAACGGACAGCTTGAAGTTTATTTGTCTTTCTTCCAAGCGGCAAGTCCCAAATAACGGACAGCTTGAGGTTTATTTGTCTTTCTTCCAAGCGGCAAGTCCTATATAACGGACAGCTTGAGGTTTATTTCCGTCTTTCTTTCAAGTGGCAAGTCCTACATAACGGACAGCTTGAGATTTATTTGTCTTTCTTCCAAGTGGCAAGTCCTACATAACGGACAGCTTGAGATTTATTTGTCCTTCTTCCAAGTGGCAAGTCCTACGTAACGGACAGCTTGAGATTTATTTTCGTCTTTCTTCCAAGTGGCAAGTCCTACATAACGGACAACTTGAGGTTTATTTTCGTCTTTCTTCCAAGTGGCAAGTCCTATATAACGGACAGCTTGAGGTTTATTTTTCGTCTTCCTTCCAAGTGGCAAGTCCTACATAACAGATAGCTTGAGATTTATTTTTCGTCATTCTTACAATGATACATCCCCATTTTCCCCAGTGAAACTACACTGTCCCCAGGCGGAGTCAGATCCCTTTCTCAACAAATTCAGGTATCCCGTCATGGTTCCTCGTCCCAGTCAAAGTGTCTTCGCCGTCTTGCATTCATATTGCATCACAAGCATTCGTAGCATCTTAGGTCAAAAATGGCGTACTTTGTATTTAAGTCTCTTCGACCAGTCAAATCAAAGATTTCATCTTCAAATCTCCGGACGAAGAAACTTAAATAGGGGCATCTGTCATACCCCAATTTTTGACCTAAGACACCACTGGCACGCGTCATTCGGTCCGAATAATCTCCGGCTTTTCGAACGAAATTTCGGCAGAGAGGTATTTTAAAATACCTCATTTTTAGGTCTTGATTCAGGTCTTCTTCTCACTTTTTATTATTTTTAGTCTTTTTAATTATTTTAATTCATTTTCATCTTTTATTTATTTTGTTATTATTCATTATTTTAATTTATTTCATTTTTTAAAATTTGTAGTTTATTCGTATTTATCACCTTTTATTTATTTTTATTTTTAGTTATAGATAAGTCCAAAATAGTTCAATAGGTCACAAAAATGTCCAGGTACATACCACTTTCAAAGGCACAATTTCCGAACCGATCACCTTTTCCTCCTCCCCAAGCCAAGGAACACAGTTTTTTTAAACAAACCCTAATCCCTTCACTATAAATCACAACCTGCAACAACACAATAAGGGAATCTTGATGAGAATAAAACCTAGCCACTGCAATTTATCCTAACCCTAGACGTTGCACAATAGCTGCCGTACAATTTCAGAATTTTAGAACCCTTGTTTACTTGCTATTTTTATTAAGGAGTTAGGACTCATATTTCAATTGTGATTCCTTTGCTGCTCATCGAAATTCAAGTCCTTGTTCTTTGTTACGTTATTGCTTTTCATTCTAATCCCCTTTTCAATTATATTACTACATGTTTCTACCATTTGTTTAAGTTTCTTTACGTCTATTTCATGCCTTTACTTTATATTGCTGCCCATGAGTGCCTCTTTTCATATTAATTTTAATTCTTTGCTGTTGTACTGTTCGGATAATTTTTCATTGCTGCCGTGGGTATCACTGTTCACATCCAATTCCAACTACAAAGGGTTATTTTATGGTCGCAGCTATTCTTTTGATTTAAAGTATCCGATCAATTAACAGGTTCGACATATTATTTTGCATTTTCTTTCTATTTTGGCGTTTACTTTACGGCAAGGATTTAGAATGTATATTAGGCTAATGTAAAATCATGCATGCATTTTTTAGTTCAGGTTTATCATTCAACATTCTTGCATTTTTTTTTCCTTTTCTGTTTATCATTCAACATTCATGCATATTTATTTTTTTCCGTCGTTTATTTTATTGATTATAATTTAGAATGTAAAAATAGGTTTTAATGTAATTTTTTATTTATTGCAGACTTTAGAATGTATTATTAGGTTTTTTTTTTGTAATAGCTTAGGAGCATGTGTGTGTGAGTGTGTGTATGCTTTATTTTATGCTTCTAGTTTAGGTTAAAGGTTTTTTGTGGTGATCCAACGTCACCACGAAATACCTACGTTTTTTTCCTTGCTCCGTTAGCTTTAGTGTTAGTTTAATCATTATTCAAAAACAACAAAAACATTCAAATAACAAAAAACACAAAAATATTTTCATAAATAAACCTTGGCTTAACCAAGTGATCATTTTTCTTTCTTTTTATTTTCTTAAATCAAACATTAATCAATTTAAATTTTATCATGAGTTCATTTTCTTTAATATTAAAAAACACAAACAAATACTCATTTGCCACTTGGCTTTTTATTTTAAAACCTCTTTTCAAAAAAACTAATAAAAAACACTCAACCAATCAAACGGTAATTTTTACCCCGAACTACGAGGTTCTGATCCCTCACGGGTACGTAGGCAAAGGGCACTTGTCCTTCCGAATCAATAAAATGTAGATAATTAGGTCTTTTTTTCTTTAAATCCATTTTCTCAAAACAAGCAAGTTTATAGCACAAAAAGTAAAATAAAGTCGAAAGGTTCTCGTAGAGTACTACGAACATAAAGGGTGCTAATACCTTCCCTTTATGTAACCAACCCCCGGACCCCACCTTTAAATAAATTTTTCCTCAATCAAAAGTCGTGATATAATTAGTGAGTCAAAAGCTAATCAAATAGCCTTGATCTCCGAAAAATGGCGCGACAATGATATAACACTATGACGTAATTTGATCCATGTAGCCGACCCCACTTACTAGAATAAGGTTTGATTATTGTTGTTGTTGAAGAGTCTAATTGTCTCTCCTTTCTTAGACTGCGACACCATCCCCTTAAAATATTATCATAAATAAATGTACCCGTCAAAATTGCTAGATGTCTAAATATGAATTCTCTAGAAAAAAAAGGAATAGATGTTTGTTTATTATAAGGCTGGCGGTTTGTACTCAAATTTGGGATTGGGTAGTTGGTGGCCAGAAGGCAGTGCACCTGCTCCTTTCAATTTCAAAAACCTTCAAAGTAATGGTCAGAAGATAATAGCCTAAAAAAAATGACACTTTGGCATTTCGTAACAGAGTTTATATGTATGATTAACACTTCTGTTTTGTCCCCTAAAAAAAAAAAAAAACTTCTGTTGACAATCAACATCACTCGAACAGCTAAGACAAATTAATGCCAAATGTAATTTGATGTTTCTCTTTAGACACTTATCTTTTTATAATATACAAAACTCTAATCTAAGATTTAGTAGGTGGCATCAACTTTATTTGACATAATGTGTATTAGCTTATGCAATAATATTATATCGATTTCATTTCATTTTATATAAATGTTTGAATTTCCTCAACAAAAAAAAATATAAATGTTTGAATGCATATCAAATATATAGAGATTAAAAAAAAGGACATAACAAAGGAACAATAAAATATAGCTTAAATACTTTTTTTTTAAAAGACTTAATAGAGGAACAATAAAAATCTATAATCTTTCTTTACAAAAAAAAAAAAAAAACAATGAAATATATTACTCAAACCAATTAAGTCTTTTAAGTATAAGGTGTAAGAGACAGACTTAAAAAATGTTTAGAACACAACGTGCGAATACGGACACAAAAGAAAAGACAAGAAAAGAAACAAACTAAGAAACTATATTCAAACACTTAAGAGGATTAAGTCACCATTAATGATAGTCAAAAATGAAAGTTGTACACGTATCTCGTTTTCAATCACCAAAAAGACTGTAGCTTAATTTTGTCACATAACATTTGCAAATTTTTCTTCTTGTGCTGAAAAATACGCAAGTTTCTTTCTTTCCAAATGACTCATACACAAAAGAGACAAATAATGTTTAAAGTCATGCTAGCTTGCTTAGATAAACCGCTTAAACAACCAAAATGCATAAGATCTGAATGGGATCCCGAATGAACCGTAACAAAACCAATCCAATTTGAAATCAAGGACCAAATTCTGCCAAAAAAAGTCACATCTGATAAATAAGTGGTCCACATCTTCATTCATCCTGCATATACACAGTTGATCATCGTTTTTAATCACTCTCCTTCTGAGCAAATTATCCTTTGTCGGAATACGATTTAGAAGAAGACGCCAAACAAATAAATTAACTTTGAGGGGAACCGCTTTATGCCAAAGAACGTCTGAATTTACTATTTGAATGTCATGATTCACAGAAGCCAAAAAATATAAACAGTGGTAACTAACTGTGTGTTTGGTTCAGCTTTGAATATAATTGATTCTGACAGAATTGATTCTGATAGAATTGATTTTGACATAATTGTTTTTGAGAGAATTGATTTATGTTTGAATACAGTAATGCAGAATTGATTAAACAAATTGAATGTTGTTTGGATAGTTTTTATCAAAACTGTTTTTGAATGTATAATTACTAAAATGGACATAGCTAGATTGAAGTAAATGTGCATAGTTGAATGTATATGTAAATCAATACTAAATGTAGATATATTATTTAATTTAAATAAATAAATATTCTATATATTAATTTAAAACATAATAAATACGATCATTAAACTAATTTTTTTTACAAAATATTTGTTCATATATTTTATATTTTTTTGATAAAATATATTTAAGTTAAATAATACTAGAGATAGTTGCCAAAAATGATAAAATATAGCGTAAAAGAAAGGTAAAAGAAAAAATACAGTAATTCAGAATGGGGACACCGTAAAGGATAATTCAAAACTTGGTAACCCATGACCATAAACATTGTTCGGGGGCTAATTTGGTTCGTTAAGTTTTCTGATTAAATTTGGTTCATCAAATTAATTACAAAACAAAAAGAATGATAATTAATAAAGGGCAATAAAGGAAAATAATATGTTGTAATAATCAAAATATAAAATTTAATGTAGAATTGATTCTAAAAAAGCCAAAAGCTAGGAATTGTAGCTTCAATGAAAATTGCTTTTGGAGAATAGAAGCAATTCCGGAAAGGCAAACCAAACAACATTAAAAACTCAATTTCCATTTTTAAAGTTTGTAGAAGCGCTTCTTGTTGCTGAAAAGCTAAAACAAACATTAAATAACATTTGAACAAATGCAACTGTCACACCTATCAATCTTTCAAACCATCCTGCAAATGAATAAAAATTAATATCTCCCTCGCCTGATCTTTCTCCCACACTATCAACCTCCTTTTCCATTTCTACGCCTCTCCATCCTTTCCTCAACCAAAAGAATTCATCTTAAAATAGTCTCTAATTTATTTTCAACTAAACCACATAACCTTTTAAATCTAACCGTTAACGGACCACCTTCCAGCCATGGGTCCATCCAAAAAAGCGTAGAGGATCCATCACCTATTTCACGACCTATGTTATCATATAACCAACCAAATTAAAATTCTTCCACGTCCAATTTTTTATAAAATATTGAAGAAACAAAATCAGAATAAATTAACCAACTGTTATTAATTGGTCTAATTTTTTCCCTTTCCAAAAAGTAAATCAAACTAAGTCGCTATACCTTAATATAAGGAGATACAATTTCATCAACAAATAAAAGAAAATAAGCAGGATACAAAGAGAGCTATTATTGATTGTTGTTCTTTGCAAGTGATGAAATAAACTTATGTAACGTTATGAAAAATTCCTAAAATAGATATTTAAAAGATAAATAATCAAAATGAATTTCAAGTAAATGATGAAAGATGAAAGGGTAGATTTTAAATTTCGGTCATTAATTATTGATTTGCTGTTTATCTACGGGTCCTTGATGTTGCGTTATTGTGTAGTTGATAGTTGTGACATTTAAATATTGGCTCATGTCCACAACCTTACGTACACAGCCCCCATGAATTCTACAATGATCCCATGTGCTAGAGTTCTTGTATTGAGATAAGAGTACCAAATCAAACCATGAGTCGTAGAGTGAATATATATGTTTTTCTGTTTAATTAGTTTCAATGAGAGCGATAATCAAAAGTAATAGAACGATTGCCACTCGTTGTTTCATAGAGGAGAGATTCTTTGTTTCATAGAGGAGAGATTCTTCTTTTTTTTTTTTTAGGGATAGAGGAGAAATTCTTGAATGGTCTTGTGTTATCCTTGAGCCCATCAAATCAAATATTTCAATTAATTAGTATTAAAATAAAATAAAAATTAATGTGGCCAAGAATTTCTCTTCTACATCAATTTTACAGCTTTACATCATCTAATCATCAATTTCTCTCATAACCCTAATATTCCAAATTCTCAAAAACTTAAACCTACGACATGTTAATTGCAACATCCGAATTATAGACTTAAAATTAATGAAAGTTAGTCTCACCCTTACTTTAGAATGCAGAAATCGCAGCTCTCCCTTGGTTTCTCCTCTTCTCTGGTTTTCTCCCTTTTTCTAAAACTGTTTCACGTAAAAGTGTTCTGACCTAATTTTCTCCTATTTATATCACCTTCATCTATCTTATCTTATTTACTCTTATTCTTCTAAACTCTCTAAATTCTCAAAACAGCCCCTCATCTCAATATTTATTTTATTTTCAAATCTTATTCTATTAAATAATAAAATAAGTCTCTAAATAAATCCACAACACATCACATAATTCTTCACATCACATAAATCATATAATTATATTCTAAACTCAATAAATAAATCAAATAATTAAAGAATTAAAGAGGGCGTTACAGAGGCGAGCGATGACAGACAGGTTTGCGAACAGACCTCTGTTCTCACTCCAAAACCCAAAATTTGACATCCCAAACCCCAAAATTGATAGAAATCATTACCTACTGATATTCTACGACCTAGACATCACTTCCTTACATTAATTCATGAAATTCATACACTTTTTACAATTTTTATTAAATTTTAACCTAATTTCAATAATCCTAAAACTTAACAACAACAACATGATTAATCTTTTATAGAATCGTATACTTAAGATTATAGAAAGTTAGTCCCACCCTTACCTAAGGTTGTTGAAATCGCAGACCACAAGCTCCTCTCCTCTGACTTATCACTTTCTCCCTTTTCTCCCAAAAATTGTTTTTACGTAAAACTGACTTTCTAAACTCTACCTCTTATATTCTTACCCTAATATAATTTCCCCTTATTCCAATTCTGCCCTTACTGCCTCATAAAGTCTATTTTTATTTTATTCTTCCACTAATAATATTTTACTAAACCACTAATACTACTAACTCATAATTATAAAAACCCACACATCGCAAATATTCACTAAGATATATAAAAAGACTCTAAACTCTATAAAATAAATAATTAATAAATTAGGGCGTTACACTGACCATGTTTATAAACTTAATAAATAACTATATGGCTTGAAACAAGCTCTCAGAGCTTGGTATGATAGACTAAGTAATTTTCTGATTAAAAATGATTTTAAAACAGGTCAAGTTGACGCAACACTCTTCAGAAGGACTCTTGAGAAAGACATTCTTGTTGTGCAAATATATGTTGATGATATAATATTTGGTTCTACTAATGCATCTCTTTGCAAGGAATTTTCTAAGTTAATGCAGGATGAATTTAAAATGAGCATGATAGGAGAATTGAAGTTCTTCCTTCGAATTCAAACTAATCAATGTAAAGATGGAGTGTATGTTCATCAGACAAAGTACACAAAGGAGCTTCTGAAGAAGTTCAAGCTGGAAGATCGTAAAGTGATGAACACTCCAATGCATCCAACCTGCACCTTAAGCAAATAAGATACTTGATCAAAGGTAGAGCAGAAGCTGTATAGAGGTATGATTGGTTCTTTGTTATAACTCACTGCATCTAGGCCATTTATTTTATTCAATGTATGCTTGTGTGCAAGATTCCAACAAATACCTAGAACCTTAAAACTTCATTCTCATCAATGGCGTCTTCAAGCTCAGTTCCAGAATCAACCATGCAAGAAACAGTTCAAGGAACGTCCACACAAGAAGCTCCTGCTTATGAAATTAAGGGAAGAACCATGTCTTTAGAAGAATGGGATCTAACAATTCAAGTTGAGAATCCTGTGGACTTCACATCTCTATCTCATCATGGCTGCAACATCAGAGAATACTATGAGGCTCAGGACCTCATTAGCTATTTCGACATGTTGAACGGTCCAACTTACATGAATCTGATAAGGCACTTCTAGGTTAGAGCACATGTTTATTATCGTAAGGCTGCTAAATTGGAAATGGATGAGAAGGTTCTTCTTGACCCTACTTTAGCTGGTAAAACAAGAGAAGAAATGGGTTTTGAACCCTTCACGTGTACTGAGATAAGGTCAAGCATCATGGGTATTCCTGTCTTCATCTCTCAGGAAGTGATTGCTTATGTAATCAGGAGATCATCTAAAGGAAGTTTCAAAGATGGTATGGACAACAACAAGAAGAGTCCCTGGAATGAAGTAGTTAACAAGTCAATGTTCAACAGCAAGAAGAAAGGTGCTTATAGTGACTTGACAATGGAGAAGAAATTACTTCTGAAGATTCAGAATGAGAATCTTCTACCAAAAGGTAGTGGTGTTGATCAACCTTCTTTGGAGCACATGGTGTTTCTTCACTACTTCATCTCTAAAGAAAAAGCAAATGTGCCCAAGTACATTTTCAAGCACATGATTAATACTCTAAGAGAGAGTCAAAAAATCAATAGAACCTGGATTCCATATGGAAGACTCATTTCAGAAATCCTTCATCAAGGAGGGATTTTGAAGGCACTAAGTGCTACAAAGATATTCACTGATAAAGATCTTGGTACAATGTTGGGAAGGTAATCAATGAGAGCACTCTAAGGCACATGAAGCTAATCAACAAAGAGGACTACAAGAACCTAGACACATATATGAAGGAATCTAATGTTGTATCTAATATGATGGAAGATTTTCCTCCTATCTGCATGAAAGATCCTCTGGAGGTGAGAGTAAGCTTTGAAGGTGAGAAAAACACAAGAATGTGGGGTTAAATTGTGTTAGGTTTTTATTCGATTTCTCCTAAGCTGAAAAACACTGATCAGAAGCAGTTTAAGAACAGCTTCAGAAGTGATGTTCAAAACTAACTTGCAGCGGATAAAAACAGAGAGAGAGAGAGAGAGAGAGAGAGAGAAGGAAGAAAGACACAAAGCAATTATACAGTTTCCTTCCACAAACCGGAAGTAGTCTTGGCCCCCTTGCACTTCCAAGGAGAGTTCACTACAATGTAATATCTGATTACAAATGCTCACTGCTAAACTTAGCAAGAGACTTCAAATGCTCAAGCACAACTCCAAGAGACTTCCTATGCTCCTGAACACAATCAAGAGACTTCTATGCTCAAGCACAAAAGCAAGAGACTTCTAATCAAACAGAATTACAAAGAAAAATGTTTGACACTGAACACTTGATATACAATCAGAGGTGCTCATAATGCAAATCATATACAGACTCTTAAGACTCTAGAATTTCTAAGATATGAACTTTGAAAAGAAATTCTAAGTGAAATTTTGGATGCTGAACAATTTTGACAGAGTTTTGGCGCTTTCAAATTATTGTAGAGTCTTTTTTTGTTCTTCAATCCTTCACTCCTTTATATAGAGGTGTGAGATGAACGTTGTGAATTGCCAACACATCCAAAAAGAGTCGTTTGAAGCTTTGATCAATCACCAATGATCCATTGCCTGATATGGTTGTTGTCCAATGAAGAATCAATTTCAAATCCATTCCATGTATGTAGGAACATTGTTGTAGGCAGAGCTGTTATACTTGTCTTGTAGCAGAGACAAACTCTGAGTAGTGGAGGTAATGGTTGTACACTTCGTACAATTGTACTTTGTCAACGCTCTACAAAAGAACAAGCATCCAATGCCTTTGAATCCTTTTGAATTAGTTGTTGCTCTTCTTTTCCACTCTTCTGCAATGCTTAGACGACATTAAATCAAATGAACAACATTTGAAGCATTAAGTTTGCATCTTCTAATGAACTACAGCTTCTGGTGATCTTCAGCTTCTGATGAACTAGCTTTTGATGACACGTCATCACTCTAGGAGCACTATGTCTTCAGGAGCACTTTGACTTCAGGAACAGTTCTCTTCAGACGCTTTTAAGCTTCCTATTTTTTGATATCTTTGCTCTCTTTTGTTATTTTAGAACCTATTAATGATCTCAAAATTTTGTGTATGGTCCTGTCCACTTGAACAAATATTAGCATATCCAATTGACATTTTTTTAATACCTTGTTATCATCAAAACTCTCAAGGGGTAATGTTAAACACATTTGTTCCAACAATCTCCCCCTTTTTGATGATGACAACATTAGTATTTAAAAATATTCAATTGTTGTTAATCTAATTAACAAGTTGACTATTAGGGTATGAGGTTTGAAAGCTCCCCCTGAGTCCAATAGTACTTTAAGGTGAGGTTTGTAAGCTCCCCCTGAATTCTATTCTTGTTAATTAAATTCATTTAAAAACGAATTAACTCTCAGAATATTCTCACATTATAACGACTAAGAGATGAGAAGAAGGTCCTATTAATTTAAATTGCTTGAAATTAAATTAATGGGGCTCAGAGCCTTTAAATACTATCTACTACTCCCCTTTTGTCATTAATAAAAAGTATAAATAACAAACAAAGAGAAGAGATGAGTAAAAATACAGTGAGAAAAATAATAAATCAGAGCATATAACAAGCAATATAATTGATCAGAGCAGAAAATAAGCTCAGAAGCAAATATCAATGTATCAGAGTAGTAATTCAGAAGCATTAACATAGTTCAGAACCAAGTGAAACAAAGAATTAAAACAAGCTAGGCTGTGCAATCTAGGGTTGGGCTTCTTTTTGGAGCATCATTTCCATCATTTGCTTCATCATCTTCTGAGTTTCTTCAGCTTGTTGCTTCATCTCTTGTTTGAATTCTTCATTGCTTTTGACAAGCCTTTCTTCTCTAATCCTGGCTTCCTCCAGCTGAGCTTCTGTTGCAGTCTTGTATTCTAGCAGCATCAACTTCTGCTCCAGAAGCTCTTTCTTTAACTAGTTGTTCTCTTTCTCTAGAAGAGTATTCCTTTGTAGCAGTGCCAGTTCAGAAGAGGCTTCTTTGAGGTTTATCTTGTTTAGCCACTACAAATTAAGCTCTCTAGGGTGGATACTTGAAGGAATGACACTCATTGCTTCCAAGCACAGTGGAGTCCTCACCCATGTTCTGAGAACTTTAACTTCGTGCAAATTAGAAACCACTCCCTTCAGCCATTCTTGGAGCTGTGCCTGAGCAAACTCTTGAGCATCAAAACAGGATCGTTGTAGCTCTGACATGACAAATTCCACTCTGTCCTTTAACCTTGTCCACATCTTTTCATAGTTGTCCTCATGAATGAGGTTGTTCCTTGCTTGAACAAGATTGTTCAGCTCCTGAAAGATACCTTCACATACATTTGCTAATATAGTTGAATGTAGGAATAAGGTGGGTGGAGAGGGGAAATTTGTTTTTGCAGGGGCTACAGGTTAAATAGCTAGGTTTGATGATGAAGGTTGGTCATTTATGGAGGTTTCAGGGTCAGTTTGAGTGTTAGTTGTTGTTGATTGGCTGTTTATGGTTAATTCAGTAGCACTCTGCTCAAAAGCAGTTTGTTCAGGAACAACTAGTTCAGGAATAGGTACTTCAGGAATGAGAACAAAGTCAGGGTTGGTTGTTTGGGTCATATCTTGGTTTGGTTCATGTTGTTGGGGGCAATCTGTCATAACTTCATCAGAAGCTATGTCAGAGGCTATTTGTGAGTTTGACACATATTCAGGCAGTTCACCTGAATAATGGCTTTCTAAGTTTGGGATGATTGATTGTTCAGTAATTTCAGTTGTTTTAGTTATTGGTGAGTTAGGTGTAGATGATGATACAATTGTGTTTGCAAGATCTGTCCCTACACAATCACCTTCAACCTCTGCAGCAGCAGGGATAGATTGAATTGGATCAATCATGGGTGGTTGTAATGGGTGATTTGCAAGTAGATTCTTGCATGCATCAATTCTCATTTGTTTCATATCAATTATCCTCTCTTAAACAGAGGGATACATTGGCACAAATGTATCATGATCAGGCTTTTTAGTGGTTTTGGTTGATGGTGATGGGGGTAAAGCTTTGTCAATAGTGGAGTAAACTTTACTGAGGGGTATATCATCTAGATCAAATGATATGGTTGATGATGATGATGAGGGTGAGTTTGACCTAATGTCATATAAGGAACTGGATCCTAATTCAACTATCTCAACATCAGTATGTAAAGTTTCAGAATTACCTTCAGGAGCTTCTGAACTGCTAGGAGCTTCTGATACAGCAGTGTTTCCCTCCTGAGCTTTTTCAGCAGTCACCATTGCCAGACCTTCAGCTTCAGTTGCTACAAGCTCTTGTACAACCTCAGCAGCCTTGATCACCTCCTGAGCATCTGCACCAACAATTTCCCTTGCAATACTGAATGCAGGAACTTCAATCTGCTTTGCTAACTCCAAAGCCTTCTGTACAGTTGATTCTTCTACAACTTTCTTCTTCTTCAACTCCCTAGTGACCAAGTCAGTTGCTTTTACAATCTGGTCTTCATCTTCAATATATCTGGACTCCTTCAACTTCCTTACATTGTGCTTTCTCTTCCTCTTTAGAATAGAAGGTTGTTCAGTAGCAGACTGTGAAGTAGTAGCAGCCTTACCACTTCTGGTTCTTTTAGGTAAGATCTTGTCAGCTTCAAGATCTTCAACCTCTTCCTGAATGGTTGCTACTTTAGAACCAGGTTCTTCAGCAGCTTTTTCTTTCTTAGCCTTCTTGGCTCTCTTTGCTGGTTGTTCAGAAGCTTCTTCAAGGTACTCGGCTTCTGAAAGTGGCTTTCTCTTTGTTTTCTTGCTCTTAGCCACTTTGAGAGCACCACCATACATCTCTTCTGGAATATCTTCCAGTTGGATTTCTTCTCTAGTGCTTTGTAGATGATCATGGATGAAGTACAGTTCAACATCCAGAGGATCATGCTTGCAGATAGGAGGAAATCTTTCCATGAGGTTTGAAGAGACTCTGGATTCCTTTAGGTCTGTATCCAACTTTGTGATAGCTTCTTGCTTGATTAGCCTCATGTTCCCCAGAGTGCTTCCATTTATGATCTTACTAGTGACTACGCCCAGCATATCATCTATGAAGCCTCTTGTTTCACTTAGAGCCTTCAGAAATCCTCCTTAATTCAGAATCTCTGAAATTAATCTTCCATAGGGGATCGATGCTCTCTTGATTAGCTGACTCTCCTTCAGAGTCATGATCATATGCTTGAAGATATACTTTGGCACGTTGGCTTTCTCCTTCTTGAATAAGAAGTGCAGGAACACTCTGTGCATAAGAGATGGTTGATCAGAACCTCCTCCCTTGGGTAGTAGGTTCTTATTCTGTATCTTCAGCATCATTTTCTTTTCAACAGAAAGGTTGTTGTAGGCACCTTTCTTCTTGCTGTTGAACATGGTCTCATTGACAATATCATTCCAAGGGCTCTTCTTGTTGTTGTCCAGCCCATCTTTGAAGTTACCTTTAGAAGCCCTTCCAATCACATATGCAATGATTTCCTGATTGATGAAGACTAGTACACCCATTATACTTGACCTTATTTCAGTAGCAACAAATGGTTCCAAACCCATTTGTTCTCTAGTCTTACCTTCCATAGTATGATCAATCAGAACTTTTTCAGCTTCTTCCAACTTAGCAGCATGTTTATCATAAAAAGAGGCTCTTACCCAGAAGTGTTTTACCAGGTTCTCGTAGGTTGGACCATTGAGCATGTTGAAGTATGGTATGAGGTCCTGAGACTCATAGTAACCTTTGATGTCGTAGCCATGGTGTAAAAGAGATGCGAAATCAATTGGTCTCTCAGTTTGAACAGTTAGCTCCCATTCTTCTAGAGACATTGTTCTCCCTTTAATTCATAAGCTGGAGTTTCTTGCTGAGTAGAAGTTCCTTGAGTAGATTCTCCCATTGTTGATTCATGAACAGAGCTTGAAGATGTCATTGATGATGATGAAGTTTTTAGGGTTCTAAGTTTTTGATTTGGGGAAGAAATGCGTTTACTTCGTAGAGAGTAGTTTGAGAATAGAAAGTGTATGTGGTGAAGTGAGTAGTGTGTGATTTGTCTAAGTGTTTTGAGTAAAAACGATTGCAATTTCAGTAGCGGACAAACAAACACATCATTAATGACAGTTGGGGGCGCGGGAATAGTACATTCAAAGCATAAACATCATCATAGTCCTCTAAAGTCATACACCAATACAAATAAGCCACGTCAGTGAACTTCAGATGTGCTGTCAAGTTAGTGGGACAGGTGTTACCAGAAGCAACCCCAACAATTCCACTAACTCTGCAATTCAGAAGCACAAAATCCAGCTACTGAAGTTAAAGTGCTGATGTCATCTTCAAAAGCACATTTTCCTCAGAATCTCAGTTAAGAGCTTCTGATGGACCATAGCTTCTGAACTGACTTCAGAACCTAACTTCTAGTTCAGGAGCAAGCAATTTCAATCAGACACAAAGTGCATGTTCAAATTTTTCTTTATAAAATCAAATCTTTCAATAGTTAAAGGTTTAGTGAATATATCAGTGCACTGATGTTCAGTATCCATGAATTGTATATCCAAGATTCCTTTTTGAACATAGTCTCTAATAAAATGGTGTTTGATGTCAATATGCTTGGCTCTTGAATGTAGAATTGGATTCTTTGACAAACAAATAGCAGCAGTATTATCACAAAAGATAGGAATATTGTTAGCATTAATCTGATAATCTTCCAACTGATGTTTCATCTAGAGTAGTTATGTACAACAACTTGCAGCTGAAATGTATTCTGCTTCTGCTGAAAACATAGCAATAGTTGCTTGTCTTTTGCTAGCCCAGGATATCAGATTCTCTCCCAGGAACTGACAGTTACCACTGGTTGATTTTCTTTCAATCCTGTCACCAGTATAGTCAGCATCACAGAATCCAACCAACTTATAATCTAAGGATTTCCTATAAAGGAGTCCTAGATTAGTCGTTCCTTTCAGATACCTGAAGATTCTCTTAACAGCTGTTAAATGAGTTTCTCTAGGATCTGACTGAAATCTTGCACACAAGCATACACTGAATAAAATATCTGGCCTAGATGCACTGAGGTATAACAAAGAACCAATCATACCTCTATACAGCTTCTGATATACCTTTGATCCAGTATCTTCTTGCTTAAGGTGCAAGTTGGATGCATTGGAGTGTTCATCACTTTACAATCTTCTAGCTTGAACTTCTTCAGAAGCTCCTTTGTGTACTTTGTTTGATGAACATATACTCCATCTTTACATCGATTGATTTGAATGCCAAGGAAGAACTTCAATTCTCCCATCATGCTCATTTCAAATTCATCCTGCAATAACTTAGAGAATTCCTTGCAAAGAGATGCATTAGTATAACCAAATATTATATCATCAACATATATCTGCACAACAAGAATGTCTTTCTCAAGAGTCCTTCTGAAGAGTGTTGTGTCAACTTGACCTCTTTTAAAATCATTTTTAATCAGGAAATTACTTAGTCTATCATACCAAGCTCTGAGAGCTTATTTCAAGCCATATAGTGATTTCTTAAGTTTATAAACATGGTCAGGATGCTTAAGATCCTCAAAAACAGGAGGTTTCTTGACATACACTTCTTCTTCTATGACACCATTAAGAAATGCACTCTTGACATCCATTTGATATAATATTATGCCATGATTAACTGCATAGGATAGAAGTAACCTGATTGCTTCCAATCTTGCAACTGGAGCAAATGTTTCATTGTAATCAATGCCTTCTTGTTGACTGTAACCTTGTGCAACAAGTCTAGCTTTGTTTCTTGTTACTTCACCTTGTTCATTCAGCTTGTTTCTGAATACCCATTTTGTTCCAATAATGTTCTTCTGAGGGGGTTTGGGTATCAGATCCCACACATCATTTCTTTGAAACTGATTAAGCTCTTCTTGTATAGCTAATATCCATCCATCATCTGAAAGTGCTTCATCAATTGTAGTGGGTTCAATCACTGATAACAATCCTATCATAGACTCTTCTTGTCTGAAGTATGATCTTGTTCTTCTAGGACTGTCTTTGTTTCAAATAATTTTATCCTCATGATGTGAAGACTTGTACTTGAACGTATTCTTGGATTGCTTTGCTGGCTGAGAGCCATCTTTAGCTTCGTCAGAAGCTACTTCATCTTGAGCTTCTAAGATTGGTTCAGCTTCTGGACTTACTTCAGAATCACTAGTCCGATCAGGTTCTAGAGTATCTTCAGTAACCTGTATATCTGCATAACTTTCATCTTGCTCTGGAGTTTCACTTCCAGGCTCTTTGTCATCAAATTTATTGTGCATAGATTCTTCAACACATAGTGTCTCTAAATTATACACTCTATATGTCTTTGACCTTTCAGAGTAACCTAAAAAGATTCCTCTTTGGGCCTTGGCATCAAATTTCTTTAGGTGGAGCTTGTTATTTAGAATGTAGCAGGTACATCCAAATTGATGAAAGTAAGATATTGGGTCTCCTTCCTTTAAAGAGTTCATATGTAGTTTTCTCCAAGATAGGTCTGATATAGATCCTATTTTGAACATAACATGTTGTATTCACTGCTTCTGTCCAGAAATGTTTAGCCAAATTGTTTTTACGAATCATGGTTCTTGCCATTTCTTGTAAAGTTCTATTCTTTCTCTCTACAACCCCATTTTGTTGTGGAGTTCTAGGAGAAGAAAATTCATGGACAATTCCATGTTTTTCACAAAAAGTTTCAAATGGCTCATTTTCAAATTCTCCACCATAATCACTTCTGATTTTCAAAATCTTAATTTCTTTTTCAGATTGTATTTGAGTGCAGAAGTTACTGAATACATCATATGCATTACCTTTACTTCTCAGGAATTTTACCCAAGTCCATCTGCTGTAATCATCAACAATGACTAGTCCATATTTACTTCCATATAAGGATGCAGTATTAACTGGTCCAAATAAATCAATATGAAGCAGTTCTGAAGGTCTGGAGGTTGAGACAATGTCTTTAGCTTTAAAGGATGATTTTACAATTTTTCCTCTCTGGCATGCACCACAGAGTGCATCTGAATGATAGTCAATGTTAGGTAGGCCTTTGACAAGTTGTAACTTACTAAGCTTAGAGATTAATCTCCAGTTAGCATGTCTCAATCTTCTGTGCCATACCCGCTTCTTATCATTCATTGACAGAATACAAATTACCTTCTGATCAACCAGTTCAAAGAAATTAATTTTATAGACATTCTCTACTATCTTTCCTTTGAACACTATGGACTTGTTATCTTTGTTAATTACTGTGCAGTTGGTCTTTTCAAACATCACATCATAACCATTGTCAAAAAATTGACTGATACTCAAAAGGTTATGTTCAAGACCATCTACCAACCACACATTATTAATAGAGATATAGGAGTTACCAATAGTTCATGTACCAATGATCTTGCCAGACTGGTTACCTCCAAACTTCACATTTCCTCCTTATTTCATTGTGAGGGTGAGGAACATTGACTTCTCTCATGTCATGTGTCTTGAGAAACTCTTATCCAGATACCATGATTTTTGCTTTTCCTTTGCTCTTAGGCATTTCTGCAGTATTGACAGTTTCAGATTTAGGTACCCATTGTTTTATGGGTCATTTGAGGTTAGTATTGGAAGTTTTACTCTTCACTTCTTGTACCTTGTGTTGTAAGTTTTGTAGCTTCTGATTGATCATTACCTTAGGTTTAACACCTTTTGGTTTTGATTCCCCAGAAGCAACAACTGTTTTGTTCTTCTGAAACTTAGACTTCAAGACACCAAATTCTGGCTTCAACAGACACTGAGGAACAGGTTCTGATCTGTTCAGAATCTTGATCTTTGAGGTCTTAGAGTCAGAATTTATCATAACCTTAGGCTTAGAGTTCTTTGGCTTTGAAGTAATCTTAGCTTTAGAGCTGGAAGCTTCAGGTTCTGACTGAACCACAGTTTCAACTTTAACACCTTCAGGTACAAAGAAGGTTTTCAATCCTTCCTTGATACATTCATAACATGCTTTGAGATTGGTTTCATTAGACTTCCCTTATGAAAATCCTATCCCTTTGCCATTTTTCTTGTAAATGTTGTAAATCATAGAAGTAACTCTACTTCTGTTAATACCCGACATGATAAAATCTTCAAGAGCAATTTCATGGTTGCTGAAAGGTTTTCCATTACACTTTTCTTGTAGCTTCTAACATAAGAACTTGAGCTTGTCTTCATAGGTTTTACAAATGAAGTCAAAGCATCTAAATCCTTCTTCAGAAGCTTTCAGATCCAATAGAGTTGATTCTTGTTGTTTCATTAAATCAACATATATTTCTTTTAAATCTTTCAACTCATTGGTTCTTAGTTCAAAATGTGTAAGGAGCTCTTTAAGAGACTCAATAAGTTCTTCTCTGGGAATTTTAGAATATACCTCATTTTCTTCTTCTGAGTCTGATTCTAGTTCAACTTCTGAAGTTGTTGTAGCTACTAACCCAACAGCTATCTTTGCACCTTCATCAGCATCATCCTTATCAGATTCAGATTCACTATCTAAATCTTCCCAGGTAGCCATCAAACTCTGCTTGATCTGCTTCTTGATCTTGTTTGATTTGAAAGTTGACTTCTTTGACTTGTCCTTTAATTTCTCTTTCTGAAGATCAGGGAAATCGGCAATGAAATGTCCCGGCTTCTTGCAGTTGAAGTAACCCTTCTTATCTTCTTTCCTGGAGCCTTTGTAACTATTCCTTCTGCTCAAGAACTTCTTGTTCTTCTTGGCCAGATACTGCAACCTGTTAGAAAGCATAGCCATCATCTCAGCAGGATTTTCATCAGAATCTCCATCAGGTGATTCTTCTTCTTCAGATTCTATGACTTTAAGAGCTTTTGATGACTTCCCTTTAGATGGTAAAGCAATAGATTTACTCTTCTTAGCATACTCATGTTCATTAAGACTTAACTCATGAACTGTGAGTGAGCTAACAAGATCTTCAACTCTTAAAGTGTTTAAATCTTTAGCTTCCTCAATAGCAGTAACCTTTGGTCTCCATCTAGCAGGCAGGCTTCTTAGAAGCTTCCTCACATGTTAAGTGTTATCAATAGAACCAAGGCTCTAGATACCAATTGAAGGTGAGAAAAACACAAGAAGGGGGGGTTGAATTGTGTTAGGTTTTTCTTCGATTTCTCCTAAGCTGAAAAACACTGATCAAAAGCAGTTTAAGAACAGGTTCTGAAGTGATGTTCAGAAGTAACTTGTAGCAGACAAAAACAGAGAGAGAGAGAGAGAGAGAGAGAGAGAGAGAGAGAGAAGGAAGAAAGACACAAAGCAATTATACAGTTTCCTTCCACAAACCGGAAGTAGTCTCGTCCCCCTTGCACTTCCAAGGAGAGTTCACTATAATATAATATCTGATTACAAATGCTCACTGCTAAACTTAGCAAGAGACTTCAAATGCTCAAGCACAACTGCAAGAGACTTCCTATGCTCTTGAACACAATCAAGAGACTTCTATGCTCAAGCACAAAAGCAAGAGACTTATAATCAAACAGAATTACAAAGAAAAGTGTTTGACACAGAACACTTGATATACAATCAGAGGTGCTCACAATGCAAATCGCATACAGACTCTTAAGACTCTAGAATTTCTAAGATATGAACTTTGAAAAGAAATTCTAAGTGAACTTTTGGATGCTGAACAATTTTGACAGAGTTTTGACGCTTTCAAATTGTTGTAGAGTTTTTTTTTGTTCTTCAAGCCTTCACTCCTTTATATAGAGGTGTGAGATGAACGTTGTGAATTGCCAGCACATCCAAAAAGAGTCGTTTGAAGCTTTGATCAATCACCAATGATCCATTGCCTGATATGGTTGTTGTCCTATCAAGGATCAATTTCAAATCCATTCCATGTATGTAGGAACATTGTTGTAGGCAGAGCTGTTATCTTTGTCTTGTAGCAGAGACAAACTCTGAGTAGTGGAGGTAGTGGTTGTACACTTCGTACAATTGTACTTTGTCATCGCTCTACAAAAGAACAAGCATCCAATGCCTTTGAATCCTTTTGAATTGGTCGTTGCTCTTCTTTTCCACTATTCTGCAATGCTTAGACGACATTAAATCAAATGAACAGCATTTGAAGCTTTAAGTTTGCATCTTCTGATGAACTACAGCTTCTGGTGATCTTCAACTTCTGATGAACTAGCTTCTGATGACACGTCATCACTCTAGGAGCACTCTATCTTCAAGAGCACTTTGACTTCAGGAGCAGTTCTCTTCAGACGCTTCTAAGCTTCCTTTTTGTTGATATCTTTGCTCTCTTTTGTTTTTCCAGAACCTATTAATGATCTCAAAATTTTGTCTATGGTCTTATACACTTGAACAAATATTAGCATATCCAATTGACAATTTTTTAATACCTTGTTATCATCAAAACTCTCAAGGGGTAATGTTAAACACATTTTGTTCCAACAAGCTTCATCATGAAGCATTTGGAAACTACTGGAGAAACAATCAGAATGGAAGATGTTCCAGAAGATATGTTTGATGGTGCTCTGCTAGTAGCCAAGAGCAGAAAGACAAAGAAGATAGCACTCACAGAAGCTGAGTATCTGGATGATGCTTCTGAACAACCTTCCATGAAAGCTAAGAAAGCTAAGAAGGAGAAGGCTTCTATTCAAGTAAATGAAGTTGGTCCTGCTGTACTAACCATTCAAGAAGAGGTTCAGGACTTAGCTCATGCTGAAGTTATGAACAAGAGAACCAGGAGTGGTAAAACAGTTGGCACTTCACAACCTCAACCTGCTCAACCCTCCATTCCTAAAAAGAAAAGGAAACATGTTGTCAGGAAGCTAAAGATTGCTCCTAAAGAAAAGGAAGTGGAAGAAGAAAATGAGATTGTTTCAAGGGAGGTTAGAAGGAAGAAAGAAGTTGATGCTGCTGCTTTGGAGAAAGCACTTCGGTTGGCAAAGGAAATTGAAGTACCTGCTGAAGTTCTGATAAAGGAATCCACAGTTGAAGCTGTTCAATTGGGGATTGAGCTCACAGAGAACTTGCAGCAAATGGTAGTGGCTGATGAACTAGTGAAGGTTGCTGATGAAGTTCATGAGGAAGTTGGCTACTCAAAAGTTGATGCTTCAGAAGCTCACAAAGGTAATAATGGCTACTCTAGTACATCCTCTGACTCTAGGTCAACCCCAGCCTCCCTCTCAACATCCTCATCAACCTCATCTGATATGGATGATATTCCATTAAACAGAGTCTATGAAAACCTAAATAAACGTTTATCCCCATCACCATCCACCAAAACTGAGAAAAAGCCAGATAGTGATACCTTTGTTCACATGTATCCTTCTATTGAAGAAAGGATACATGACATGCAACAAAGAAGGATCAATGCATGTGTAAGACTACATGTTGATCATCCATTACAACCACCCATGATTGAGCATATTCAATTTGTTCCTGCTGATGCAGAGGGTGTAAATGATCACATAAGGTCTGAGTCTGCCAACATTGATGTATCATTATCTCCAACCAAAACAACAACCGAAACACATGAACCATCTGTTATTCAGGGTCTGATAAATCATTATTCAAGAGAATTACCTGGTTATGAGACCAACCTAGAAAGAGCCTCTGACTTAGCTTCTGATGAAGTTATGACAGAAAGCCCCAACAACAAACACCTAACTCAGAAATGGCATCATTAACCCAAACAAATTATGTCCTTCTCTCTGAACAAATTCACCCTGAACCAGACGTTCCTGAACAAGATGTTCCTGAACTATTTGTTCCTGAACAAGCTATCATTACCAATCTTCTGCAACCAACACTATTCTTGAACCAGAAATATCTACAAATGACCAACCCTCAACCTTCAATCTAGCTCTTCAAACTTGTGCTCCTGCCAGACCTAAAAATATCCCCTCTCCACCCACATTGTTTCTAGATTCTACTATTTTGGAAAATGTGTGTGAGAATATATTCCAGGAGTTGAACAAGTTGATTGAAGCAAGAAACAACTTGATTCATGAAGACAGCTATCAGAAGCAATGGAGGAGACTAAGAGAAAGGGTAGACTTTGTCTTGTCTGAACTACAAAGGTCTTCATTTGATGCTCAAGACACTGCTCAGAACAATCTTCAAGACTGGTTGAGAGGAATTGTAAATGATGTGCAAGAAGTACCAGTCAGCAGAACTCTTGTGAAGACTCCCATATGCTTAACTGGAAGAAGTGTTATTCCCAGCTGTGTTCATCCAAAGGAACTGAATCTGGACTGGTTGAACAAGATTAACTTCAAGTCAGCGTCTACATATCTGGAACTACTGCAAAGAAACACAGTTCTGGAAAGGGAAAATAAACAGCTCAGGAAAGAGCTTCTGGATCAGAAATTGTTGCTACTTGAATACAAGACCTCTACTGAAGCTAAGTTAGAAGAAGCCAGGATAAGAGAAGAAAATTTGCTACGAAGCAATGAGGAATTCAAGAAGGAAATGAAGCAACAACAAGAAGAAACCAACAAGTTACTCAAACAAATGATGGAGATGTTCCAAAATCAAGCCAAATCATAGTTGCACACCTTTACTTTTAGCTTGATTAGGAATTTCTATGTTTGTTTTTGTACTTCTGAACTTGTTATATGCATCTGAACAATTTCTCTTCTAATCAATGATTTATGCTTCTGACCAGTTTTTACTTCTGAACTAATATGGGTGCTTCTCTCATCTCTTTCTTTTTGTCTTTATTTTATACTTTTTGTTGATGACAAAAGGGGGATAGATGTATAGTATTTATAGGCTCTGAGCCCCATTAATTCAACTCTAAACAATTTAAATTAATAGGACCTTCTTCTTATCTCTTAGTCTATTTAATGTGAGATTAATTCTGAGCGTTATTTATTTTTTAATGATGAATTTAATTAACATGGATAGAACTCAGGGGGAGCTTACAAACCTCACCTTAAAGTACTATTAGACTCAGTTCGAGCTTACAAACCTCAAACCCTTAAAGTCAACTTGTTAATTAGATTAACAACAATTGAACATTTTTAAATACTATTGTTTGTCATCATCAAAAAGGGGGAGATTGTTGGAACAAAATGTGTTTAACATTACCTCTTGAGAGTTTTGATGATAACAAGGTATTAAAAATTGTCAATTGGATATGCTAATATTTGTTCAAGTGTGTAGGACCATAGACAAAATTTAGTGTCTATTTGAAGTATAGGTTCTGAAAGAACAAATGAGAGCAATGAAATCAACAAAGTAAATGAAGCTTTATGCATCTGAAGTCAAGTGCTCCTGAAGTGATGACGTCATCAGAAACAAGTTCATCAGAAGCACCTCATCAGAAGCAGAATCACCAGAAGCTGAAGATCATCAGGAGATGAAAGAATCAAAACTTCAAAGGTTGTTCAAAGGTTTTAATCACGCCTAGCATTGGAGAAGACCAGAAGAGTAAAGCAACGGTTAATTCAAATGAATTTAAAGGCATTGGATGCTTGTTCTTTGAAGAGTGTTGACCAAGTACAATTGTTCGAAGTGTACAACCATTACCTCCACTAGTCAGTTTGTGTCTCTGCTAGAGGACAAGAATAATAGCTCTGCCTGCAACAATGTTCCTTCATACTGGGAATGAATTTGAAATTGATCCTTCATAGGACAATAACCATATAAGGCAAAAGATTATTGGTGATTGATCAAAGCTTCAAACGACTCTTTTTGATGTGCTGGCAATTCACAACGTCTCTTTCACACCTCTTTATAAAGGAGTGAAGACTTAGAGAATTGTAGATAGACTCAACAACAATTTAAAAGCGCCAAACCTCTGCTGAAATTGTTCTGCATCAAAAGTTCACTTAGAATTTCTTATCAAAGTTTGTATCTTAGAAATTCTAGAGTCTTAAGAGTCTGTATCTGATTTGTATTGTGAACACCACTGATTGTATATCAAGTGTTCAACCTCAAACATTTTTCTGTGTAATTTTGTTTGAATAGAAGTCTCTTGCAGTTGTGCTTGAGCATAAAAGTCTCTTGATTGTGTTCAGGAGCATAGAAAATCTCTTGCAGTTGTGCTTGAGTAGTTTGAAGTCTCTTGCTAGTTTTAGTAGTGAGCATTTGTAATCAGATATTACATTTTAGTGAACTCTCCTTGGAAGTGCAAGGAGGACAGGACTACTTCCGGTTTGTGGAAGGAACTTGTATAATTGATGTGTCTTTCTTCTCTCTCTCTCTCTCTCTCTCTCTCTCTCTCTGTTTTTATCCGTTGCATTTAGAATCTGAACATCACTTCAGAAGGAGAAAACGAAGAAAAAGCTAACACAATTCAACCCCCCCCCCCCCCCCCTCTTCTTGTGTTTTTCTCACCTTCACCCGCCACATCCCCATCCCCACAATGAATCATTTTTTTCAAAAAAAGAAAAGAAAAAGAAGTTGTTTAGCCTCGAGGGCAATGTTGTAATGCATTATCCAACGATATGCTCATTTTAACATTTCGTTGAGTGAATGATTTGATTGCTTCTTTACATATCAATTGCAAATTTTATAACATGACAAATATCAATGGATGATAAAGTAATTTTCTACAATGAGACGAGTTTAGGTATAGGTTTAGGGCGGGTATCTATATCCATGTTATCCCTCTTGTACCCGTGTTCTCAAATCACGGAAAACTTAAACCCAATCAAAGTGTGGAAAACCGGTAGATCAAGATTGGTTGCAGGTAACCGTGGGTATAGGTTTTGTTGCCATATCTGATTGTGAGGCGAGCCGCATGCTAGATTGTTTGTATCTGCACACATATCCATTCTAATTCACAGGTAACCATCTGAGTCTAAACCCATAAATATGGGTATTTATCTAGTTCATTGCAGTTACTTTCTGTGGATGTTGAATGAATTTGAGTCTAATTGACATCCCTAAGATTGATCGCTATCAAGGCAGAACGATAAACCTGAATAAAACCAAGAGAATCCTCACTTCAAATTACACTGAATTCATCCATAGTCTATATTATGGGAGGATAACATGATATTTCAATCATTTTATACTATGATGAATTATTAATTGTGAAATGTATGCATGCGTGATCTATAATTTCTAATGATTTTGTTGTAATAATCTCATGATGTCCTGTGCTTGGATTATGTGTGTGTTTTTTAAGCATTGCTTGGATTATGTGTTGGTATAAATAAAATCGTTTGCTTCTTCAGAAAAATTACTTTATCATCAGCACCAAAAATATTCAGAGGCAATATAAATAGATACCTCTTTGTAGTATAGGTTTAGTAATTTTAAAATAGGGACCAAAAGTGAAGATGGAAAAAATTTTAAGGACTAAAAGTTGAAGGAAAATTTTAGAGGGACTAAAATGAAAAGTTGACATATTTATAGGGACCAAAAACATATTTAACCCTAAAAAGTAATAGAAGGCAATATAAATAGATATCTTAGTTCTAATCGACCCAAAAAAATCATACCTAAACATAAGGTAATTAAATACTAATTTTAAATTTGATTGATAAAATTTCATCTAATCTTAATTAAAATTTTAAATCTAACATAATCCTTCAATCATCTTCATTCAAGTAATGCATTTTCTTGAAAGTTTGTCTTGGCAATGTTTTCCGAGGAAGAAAAAGGAGTCTCTTTGTATATTTTATGAGTGGTATGTCATCCTCTTGATTGTATTTTGATATAGTTTTATCTAGTTTTTTGGATGGGTGGCCTCGGCTACTATGTTTGGTAGGTTTGTTGCGGGTAAGAATCTAAACAATTTTTAAAATGGTTGGAATCTAAACAATTTTTTTTAAAGAGGTAAACCGAAAATCGCTAGTACTATAGGGGATAAACATGTATTAACCCTAATTTATATCAATATTGGATTTAGTACCACTTATATTTATCTCAACCTATTAATAAAATTTGTTTGATGTTGAAAAAAACAAAAAAAAAGTGATACATTTTCTTAGCTTTCTAATGCTGCAGAAAAATCACCTCAATCGGATAATCACAACTCAATATACAGCTTGCACAACAGATAAATGTGTGTGGATTGATCTCGTTGTCACTTGTATCGTTCTCATTGGCATTATACACAGTAGCATGAGTTGAACTTGTTTAGACCAATGAAACAAGGGCTTCATAATTCATTGAACCTATTCGACCAAATTCTTATCACTGGAACTTTAATGAAATCTGATAATGTAACCTTCCAAATGATATGAGAATTCTCATATAGTTAAATCATGGGCAAAACGTGACCATGTAAATTCTATTAAATTCGTCTTTGAAAGGGAACTCTTAATCACAATAGCAAACATACAAACCAAGTAGGGGTCTATGCATGCTGTTAAAAGTTAGGGCACATGTGTCCAGCTAGGCTATAGCCTCACCTGGGGTGATTTAATTTATCCATTGCATAATGCATACATTGCATTCAGTTAAGTGAATGTTGGCATCTTATTGGTGTCTTAAGAGTAAAGGCAATGTTTCATTTCATCCACTTATAATTAATTCTTTGATAGCCTTCTAGATTGGACCTATGTCAATTGGAGTCTTGTTCAAAATTAAGATGTTTCATATAGAGGTGACCCTAACATAGAGATCAGATTTGAATTTGATAGATAAAGAAAGGAAGGATATGAAAGACACCTAACCTAACAAATTGTTTAACACCTCCTTTCTATCTCAATGTGAACGTTGGTATGTTGATGGATGTGTGTGACCACTTGCTATTACTCATTTATTCACTTCTGTTTGGGATTTTTAGGTGTGGGAGCATTAAATTTCCTTCCTGTCGTCTAGTTGCACTATCCAATGATATGCACATTTAGTGTAGGTGTGACCTAGGTTACTCTTGCAGAATTGTGAGGACCCAAGTCACCCAACAACCAATTAAAACTGGTCACACAATTAAAATTGTAAGCAATACCCACAAACTAATTTTCATTTGTTGGATAAATTACCTAAAATTATTCATGCGTAACCTAGAAAAAAAAAAAAACCTTATTTTTAATTATAAGAATGGCATATAAGGGATTACTAAGTATAAGTTTGAGTTATAAAAAAATTGGTAGCACTTGGGTGACTTTGGTTTCGGTGCCTTTGAGTGTCTTTGTCTTTATCTCTCTCCTAACCACTAATTCTCTCTCATCAAAATATATTATTTTAATCATTCAATCATCACTCTCTTTCATCTAAATTACACTAGATGATTTCTATTTGTTTCACTAATTTAAAACATGAATTACTAAATGTATAATTTTGTGCATGGTGCAAAACATATGTCCCTTGGGCACGATAGGCTTGAATCAAGGGTTAAATAAGTTTTTTTTTTTTAAGATGGGTTAAATAAATATATGGTCCCTCTAAATATACAACTTTTTGTTTTTTGTCCTTTTAAAATATTCTTTAGACTTTTGGTCTCTTAAATTTTTTCATCCATACAATTAGTCCCTGTTGGATAAATGTAGATGATTTCAACAGATATTGAGTTTGAGTTATAAAAAATGTAGATGATTTCGATTTGTTTCACTAATTTAGAACATGAATAACTAAAAATTTAAGTTTGACTTGTTAATTTCCTAAAAAAAAAAAAAAAAAATTGACTTGTTAAGAAAAATATAGTAGGCTTAATTTCACATTTAGTCGACTATAGAATTATTTTAGGTTTTATATTAAATCTCATACATACGTTTGAAGAGTTTTAATTAGTTGATGATACGATAAGTTTTTGTAGTAGGTTGGTAAGATAAGTTGATACATACACTAAGATTAAGGAATAGACTTTGCCTAATATGTACAAACAAATTACTATTCCACAATACATAAACTTATTTTCTACCATTTAATCATTAAATTTTATGATATTTCATTTAACTTTATAATGAGATTTGTTAATCCAGTGGGGTCAAAACAATTTTGTGTGAATGGTGCAAAACATATGTCCTTATGCACCATAGACTGACTTTTTTTTTTAATGACAAAGATAACTATATATAAAAACAGTGGAAACAAAATACAATATAACAAGGAGTACAAGTTGTACTCAACGGATAAAACAACTACATAAATGAAAACAACAACAATAAACCAACCAACCATAAACTAAACAAGAAAAGCTTCTAACTCCCACAGGGTCTTAGACCAAGATGAACTCGACCCAGTCGAGCAAGGAAAAAACAAAGCAAGATCACCAAAGACACATGGCCCACACAAGAAAACCCACAACACTCGTGCCAACACATAATAGGTTACATTTCTCATTCGTATAGGAGCACGAATGGTCATAACTTGACTCATTTAACGAGTATCGAAGTGTTTACTTAAATAACATTAGATATATCTCTTTCAAATTTTACCTCTCTTAAAACTTACATACATATTTACTATCTTATCACTAATTTTTCTCCATTATTTACAATACTTTTAATTTTGATGAACTGGTGTTAGTAATTTGTAATATGATACTTGACCTACAAAAAAAATTAACTGGGTCCTCAAATTGTTTAAATGATTTTGAATTTTATTGTATGAATTCTTAAATAATTTATATTAGAGGACTTTATTTTTATCTTGTCTTATTAGTAGAAAAAGTAGGTTACAGTTCATGTGAGCATAGCTCAGTTGGCATGGACATGCATTATTATATGTAGGGATTGGGGTTCGAACCCCGGACACCCCACTTATTCACCTTGAAAAAGTAGGCTACATGACAAAAAAAAAAAGTAGACTAAAAATTTTGTTTTTTGTTTTTCTTTTCAAATTGGTGGAATAAGCCATTATCTTGTTTACAAAGTGTTTGGCTTATTAATGCATATTTCGCTTGATAACGATTAAATTACAATTTTTACAAACTAACTCTTTTTTTCTTTCCCAAACTAACTCTCAAACCAAGATAAAAAGCTTTCTATACCATTCTTACAAAAAGGGACAAAGGGCAGGAGCATTTACCGCACCTTTGGGATTATGCATGCACTGTGCCGGCAATTTTGTAACACAGAAAAGACAATCAAGGGCAACTTGGTAGGGTGAGACACTAGGACATAGTTTATATATATATATATATATATATATATATATATATATATATAATAGAGCTAAGACATGAAATTATGTGGATTTGTCCACAGATCCAGCCAATATAATAGGAATAGAGTAACGTAACTGCGTGGCTTGTCCTTGGAATAGCTTGAATGACCTAAATATCTGTATGTACGTTGTTGGAATTATATATGGTACTATCAATATGTTGGGGGAGCAACAATGAGGATAACTCTCCAATTATCACATTATTCACATATATAGAGGTGGGATCTGAATTATATGATTTATATCTGCTTGAGACTACTAGCTTTAGTTCAATAAAATTAATTATTAACACAATTATTTGGACTAATATTGTCGGCATTGAATTCAGTCAAATCAATATTTTAATTCTATATGCATGCTTGGGCCAGAAAACACGATATATATAAGCTGTGAAATAAAAGGTTGCATTACTTTCCGTTTTTCTTTATATGTTTTGTTAATCATGCAGTGGCGGGATGCACTTGGTGGGAATGAATGGAGTAGTTGCCTTAATTTTTTTTGAGAGGGCCTTGATTCTTTATTGTGCTCCCATAAAAAATAGTTCTTGTGCGGCAAATTATTTTTATTAGGGGAGATTCATCTCATTTCATTTCATTAGATAATAAGTCATTAATATATGGCACTAGATCAATAAATAATTGGGAGTTAGATTCTAATAAGGTTGTTTGTGCTAATTCATGAGTCACCTCAATTGCTTGTCTTCGGCTAAATTTTACCTTAGAGTTGATAAATTGGGTGCTAAGTAGCTATCGACAACGACTAATAATACTTCCAAAATCATTGTTACTACTATTATTATTATTGACGGCATCAACGAAGAACTTCGAATTTAGAGAGAAATCAATTTTCAATCCAATCCTAACTCAGCCACTCCCTACGGTGCTTCACAAAGTCCTAAAATTTCGTCAACCTCCACTAAACACAATGGTGCAAAGCATACTATTTTAGTAAGAACATAATCCCCATCGACATCTCAAATACACATACCGATATCAACCATGCGACTAATTATTTTAAATAAATATATAATTTATAAAACATATAATACAGAGATGTAGCGCAAGTGGTTGATGCAAATATTTAGGTGTACATTATAGAATATTGACTTTGATTTCTAATTATATGGTTATAAAATATAAAAGAGAGCAAAAGTTGATGCCAATTTTATTCCTCGAAAAGTTTTAAATTTTTTAAGGCTCTAGCACTTCTTTTTATAAGTGATTTTGTTGACTATTGCACACATGTCAATTCATATTTTGATCTTCAATTATCTTTTAGCAAAAATTATAAATAAATAAATAAATAGATTCGTCGAGACAAATCCAACATCTTATATTGTTACCATTTATCTTCATATAACGGTAAAAAAAATGGTCAAAGTATATTATATAAATAGTACACAGAGTTAAACTATATCATTTGTTTTGAGACGGAGGGAGTATTCAGCAATCTAAATTCGTTTACTTTAAATGTGTTGTGTTAAAGTGGGTACTCATCCAAGCAAGTGTCAAATCAAAATTTTTCTCCGGATCGAAGGGGATAGAGAAATCGGAAATTGTAGAAACGCAATCAAAATCGAAGGGTTTTACTCAACTACTTTTATAGGATGTATCGAATGAAAAAATTGAAAATTGTAAAATCGCAATCAAGATTTAAGGATTCTACCAAAAGAAAAATAATGCTAAATATAAATATTATAAAGTGCTTATAGGCATAAACGACTTAAAGTTTCAAGTCCACAAAATACTTATACATAAATGACTCAAAGCATATATATCAAATATTCTTTAGTAGTCATAATAATGCTAAACAACCTAGATAAAATACAAAAAGAAAACACCTGGATGTGTGACAAATTACTTGATCATAAATGACTCAAAGTTTCAAGGTAAAGCCTAGATTCCTGACGAATACTAGAAAACTGAAATAAGAAAACAGAAAATGAAAACATATCTTACTATGAACGAAGATGGAATGGAGGTGGAACGATGAAGCTTTAATGATGAAGCTTAGGGTTGGGATTGAATGGAGGTAATTCCCATCACATGGTTGTTTTTTAGAGGCGGTTGTGTGTGGAATGAATAAAGAATAGGGTTTCCTTTGTTCTTTAGCAAATCGGGTCAAAACGGGTCGCAAAAACATGTAGAAATTGAACCAAGACAATAATACCCATAATCGTATGAAATCGACCAAAGTCCAACGAGTTTATGTATTTGTGTGATTCTAATATGATCCTACCATGATTTTGAACCTTTTTCGATTCTGCAATCGATTTAGGGTGAGTAAAATCAGAAAAACGTAGGATTTTGCAATTTTGATCACGATTTTGACAACCATGCATCCAAGTCCCACATCAGGTAGTGAGAAGAAAAGAGAGGTATAGTTTGGGTAGTTGTATGTTGATCTAACCTAGTGAGGATCCCCCCTCATGGCTCAACAACTTCAGAGCAAAGGTTCTGATCAAAAGATAATAGAAGTCATGATGCGCCATTCAATTCAAGAGATGTTTGTTGTCATATTATTTGTGATTTCTCTTAAATAGTGTTAAAGTTGTATATTTCTTTGATGGATGGATGAACTTCTCCTTATGACAATGCATAAGTCCAAAAATCATGGAGTATTTACAAAGCATGAAAAAGAAGATAGAAAAGTTGAAGATTATTCATTTCACAAATGTGGTTAGTCAAGATAATGTTGTTTCACTTTTCAAGTTGAGTATAATGACAAAGTGAAGTAATGTGAGATTTTGGATGAATGGAGGATATGTTGTGCCAAAGTAGGTATTTATCCAAGTCTCACATCGGATAGTGAGAAGGAAAAAAGACAGAGTTATTATATATATTAAGAGTTAATTTGAGTTGTATTCATTGATGCATCTCTAAGATCTTGGGTTTGTTGAGGACTTGGGTAGTTGTGTGTCGATTCAACCCATTAAGTTTTTCCCTCGTAGGCCAACAAGATGTTTCTAGTCTTCATTTTGATTGATGAAATAAAACATTATATAATGAATTATGGATGTTTTGAAAATAGTTTAAGATTAAATTGAATATTTCTAAAAAATTTGAAAAATGTAAAATCATTGTTTTCAGGTTGTATATTATCTAAAGGTGGACCTTTATCGTTTTTAGTGACAAAAAGAGAATAAATATAATATTTTATTAAAATTTATTAAGAATAGTAAGGTCCACCTTTGGACCGATACTATTTTTTTTTAAGGATGGACCGATACATATTTGACATCCTGTATATTTCGTGCTTTTTAAAATACATTGTCTCTAATTAGCTTCTATCTTCTCTTTATGATAATTAAAAAGAAAAAATTAATATTAAATGTCATTTCAACTGTGAACAAAGTAAAATTGGAAAATAGAAACTTATAAAAATGTTACGCAAGTGTTTTTAGTCATGAGATTATGTATTTTGCAAAAGTTGATCTAGCATATTATTTTAGGATCATGTTAACTAATGCCCCCGGATCATTGGTTAAGGAAGCTAAAATAGGAAATTTTAAATAAAAAAAATAATACTTTTTCAGTTTTTAATGCACTGATTACACACCTCTCAATGCAAATGCTACTATATTTGATCCCTTAATCAGTGTCTCAGGACCACCGACTAACATTTTCCTTTTTTCTATTACGACAATATCATAATTTGTTTTTTTAAGGGATATGCAATATCATATGATAAACTAGTTTTACACTAACAACTGATGAAACAAGATTGACTATTACTTTTAAAAAATGGTTTTCATTATTTGTTTGTTTGACGAAATAAGAATAGCTTTAATGATGAATTGTAAATTTTTACACAGTGACTATCCATTAAACTACCAGGATTGGCGGTGAGCATGGCGCGGGAGGGACGGCCTCCCAAGACGCTACTTTTAAGGACACAAATTATTTTTTTACTTAATAATTAGAATTATATAGATATATTTCTTTTTAACTCGTTTTGATTATTTCTATTGAAATATATTTTTAAAGAATTATGATTATGAGTGAATTTTTTGCAACAAAAAATAAAAGAAAGAAAACATTCGAATAATTAAAATGACACAACTCTATTAATTTTCTTAAAGTACAAAAAAATCTTAGGACCAAACTTATATTAAACTCGTTTTTTTTTTATTACTCTACCAAAAAAACTTCTGATTAATTCGCTGATGTTTGCATATACTACTACACGTGCAAAAAGCGTGAAAACTAATTTCAAAAGGTTTATAGGTTGGTGATGGGGATTTATAAATATTCAAATTCAATTTGGGATTGCTTTATCTCCAAGAAGACTGAATTAAAGCACAAGGTAGGTAAAGTCGAAAAGTTAATTAGGCATCTACTGTTTATTTATGTTGTATACAAACGTCAAACAACAGCTGATGATTAGGTTGAAGTACCTTTATGCAGACAAGGTTATGAACATGATACCTTTTTATAAATAAACAACGTATTATTCAAACTTGGAGCTAATTGTTAACTTAAACTCAAAATGTGTACAAATTAATAACCAAAATCTAAAGGGTTTTGTTTGCCCATAAAAGTGTCATGTGTTGGAGGCAGCCTTTCGTGAGCTTCATGATGACCTTACTTTGTCTTAATGATGACCATGCTTTCTATGAATATTTGTTTATATTATTTACATCGATTTTGAATGGTCGCAGGTCATACACCAATGTTGCTATATTTTTGGACATGACAAAAGCATAAATTTTACAGGCTCGTAAGTACATACCTGTTATGATTAATTTGCCACACTTTGCAGTTGTGCTCAATTTATCAATGAGGATGGAAGGTAGATATCGGTACATGGAATTGGATGAGTTAAATAATGAGGAATCCCATGATTACATTAAATCATCTAACAAATATTTTATTTGGACCAATTTATTTATTTTATCGCTTCATGATTAAAAAAGTACTGTATTATTTTAAAACTTTTTTTTAGGGGTATATTATTTTCAAACTTGTTTTTGAAAACACCTTTTCGTATGTACTCCTAGCGCCATCCAACCCAACAATATTTTTGTTGGATTGTTGTTGGTTTATAGCCTATAGTTTCTATGGTTGTTTATTCCTAAAATATTTTAAGTTTTGTTATTGGTTGTACTCGTTTTAAGTACAAAAGTACCGACCCCCTCTCTCATGGCGGCGAGAGGAGGAGTATCTCGCCGGCAGCGAGTGGTAAGGTTGGGAATTTTGACGATAGCTCGACAGGGAGGATCCCTAGTCCTACGTATCTTTTTTAGGAATAAGAGTTTACATAGTTCTTTTTGGGCATTGTAAAGTGGGGATGAAGAAGTTATTGAATGAGAGAGGCTGGAAGCCTCTTATTTATAGTGTCATCATATGAGGTAGTAGATGAAGGAATGGGTAGTTGGTGGAGAGTAGTGGGCAAATTAGTAAGGATGAAGTGTCCCACTACGCCACCTCTCCAAACCGAGTCAAAGGCTCATATGCTTCATGTGCAGACTTAGTGAAAGGCCTATGTGTTTTTCACGTGATCGTAGTATGTTGGCATTAATTACTATAACGGTATATTAGTCGATAACAATACATCCGCCATTCGAATTACAAGTGAACCAATGTTGAAATAGCCGAATGAGAATCAATCAGAGAAAAAACCACGAAAAATGTTGAAGCAAAAGTAATTGAAGATGTGTTGTTGGAACAATAGTCAAAATTAGTTAAAAATATTTTTGTCACTGAAAAGATTACTAGGCTGAGTCGCGGATTAGGTCGCTCTCTTTAAGACGTTTCGTGGCACGGTCCATAATTGTGTAAGCAGACTATCAACCACGACGTCCCCAGGATAAAACAACCCAGCTACAACTGTTTCGGAGTCCTACTGCACTTTAGGATCCGTTCTAGAAATACACATTCATATATGGTGCTAAGACCACTCTAATATGACATTGATACCACTCTATTATGGTACTAAGACCACTCTTATATGGTACTAGGACCACTCTAATATGGTGTTTCCACCACTCTAACCTCTAACTTCTCCATGGGCATAAAACAAAAAGGATGAATTATATTCTTAAGATCATTCTTATTTTCCGAAGGGACACTTTATCTCGAAAGGGACTATGATCTTAAGAATACTCTTATTTCTGAAGGGACAAATTTTACCGAAGGGACTATGTTCTTAAGACCGTTCTTAATTCCGAAGGGACATTATAAACCGAAGGGACTATGGCCTTAAGAACACTCTTTAAATCTGAAGGGACAGAAAAAGAGGAAGAAGAAAAGAATAGCTCGTCAACACAAGCTAAAAGAGGGAGAAGAGAGAAAAATTCTTTGACAACTCACGAGAACTTTTGGGGTGAGTAGAAGTGAGGGAGGAGAGCTCTATTTATAGGTGAAGAGCCAAAGATGAGTTACAAATCCAATGGCTAGGATTAGTTGACCTCTACAAAATCAATGACATGATTTCTCCTTCATAAATGAGCACTCAATGGGATAGTTTACATGAGAATTTTTTTAATTCACATATTAACACTCATAGTGTTCCAACAATCCCCCACTTGAATTTAAAAAATGACTCAGAGGTTTCTATAATATTGCATGGGAAAGGTGTCTTACGACTTGAACCTTTGCCTTCTAAGATTGTGCATAAGCGAAGGTGTCTATGACTTGAACATTTGCGTAGTGAATAAGATTCAGATTTTACTAGAGTGACTCGTAGTCTTGAACTCTATCTCTGACATCAAACCACACACAACCTTTTCTTAGGTGTATTCTCAAAAGGCCCGTGCATTAAAGGCCATGTACGTCAATCCCAGTTTAGTGAAAGCTCTAGGAATTTTGCCTATAGAATTCAATAGGAAGCGGCCCCCACTTCCACATTCACAAAGGTGGGTCTATCAAGAGTACTCCTGTAGCTAGGTACTCTACTCAACATAGAGTATAGATCTCATTAAGAGTTTATATTATCTCAACCTCTTATCGCTTCAAGAATCATGCCTCTTATGATTTATTATGGCATGTTCATCTCATATCACTTCACAACTTGTTATTACCCATTGAACCTATTTCTTGGGATCTCCAGTCATTTAGGTCGGGTTACCATCATGAGTGATTCCATAGGCACAAGTCCCATCTTCATCGATGTGTTGTGGACTTTCTCTCTAGATAGTCCTTTCGTCAAAGGATCGACTAAAATTTCATCAGTGTGTACGTGATCCACTCTTACAGCCCCTATGTAGACTGACTCTCCAACAATGTTGTTTCTTATGACATTTTTCTCATCTCTTACCGTCACATTAACGGTTCTCAATTTTTGCAATAGCCGCGGTACTATCGCTATGGATCAACACAACTGACAATTATTTTCCCATAAGGGAATCTTTGCTAGCAAGCATATTTACCAACTTGCTTCTTCACTAGTTTTTGCTAGTGCTGTCTTCTCGGACTCCATAGTAGAGTGAGCTAATATAGTATGTTTCTTATATTTCCAAGAAACAGCTCCTCTAGTGGTATATAAATATATATCTACTGGTCATTTTGGAATCACCTAATAAGGTGTTCCAATCTGCATCTGTCTATCTTTCCAAGACAACATAAAACCTTTGATAATGTAATACGAGTTTCATGGTTCCTTTTCTTAGGTATCTTAAGGTCCTATCAATAGCTTGTCAAAGCTCATTACTAGGTCTTCTGACAAACTTGCACAACATTCCCACTACATAGTCAATGTCGGGTCTAGAGCAATCAATGGCATACTTAAGGCTACCAATGATGCTCTCACACTTTCACCAGTGTTCTTAAATAGTTTTTCACCTGGATAATATGATGCAGGCAAGTTTGCAGTCAAAGTAATTATATTTCCTTAAGATCTTCTCAACGTAGTGAGATTGATCTAAGGAAATTCCCTTTTCTGACCTAGTAATTTTAATACCCGTAATTACATTATCTTTTCCGAGGTCTTATTAATCAAAGTTGTTAGACAACAATGATTACAGAGCATTCACAACATGAAAGTTTGAACTAAATATGAGTAAGTCGTCAACATAGAGACATATGATTGTGCAAATTTTATTATCATATTTATAATTAATAACTTTGTCACTTTCATTCACTTTGAACTCATTTCTTATCATTAAGTTGTGAAACTTTTCATGACATAACTCATGGACGTTTTAAGACCATACACAGACTTATCTAACTTGCAGACCTTAATTTCTTTCTCATGGATTACAAAACCTTCAAGTTGTTCCGTATAGATTTCTTCTTCCAGTTCACCATTTTAAAAAAAGGTTGTCACATCCATTTGGTGTACTATCAAATTAGGATTAGCAACAAGATCGATTGGTACCCTTATGGATGTTATCCTGGTGACTGAATAAAAGGAGTCGAAGAAATCCATTTTTTTTCTTTGCCTAAAACCCTTGGCTACAAGGCGAGCCTTGTATTTATCAACCGTTCCATCGAGTTTTATTTTTCAAAATCCATTTACAACATATTGGTTTGCAACCAAAAGGCAAGTCTATCAAATACTAGGTCTTGTTAGACTCTAGAGAATCCATATCATCTTTTATGGCTTCTTGCCATAAATCAACATTCAAGGAAGACAACTCTTCTTGAAGGCTAGTTGGATACTCTTTTAATTTATATACCATGTAATCAAGTCAATACTTCTTAGCAACTAGTGCTTTCTTACCTCTTCGAGGTTCTGTTACATATGATTCGATGTTCTTATCACTTCTTCTGATCGTTGTGATCAGTTGTAATGCCCCCACTAGTTCCCCCACTATTTTCTTAATTTAAAAAGGGGAATTTAATTTCATAGAAATCATCATCGGTTGATTCTATGATCACATTAACATTTAGGTCATAAAACTTATACTCTTTCCTGTTAATTTCATACCCAATGAATTCACATTCATAGGCTCTACTAGTGAGTTTTACTCTCTTAGGATTTGGAATCCGAAGATAGGCCAAATAATCCCAAGTCCAAAAAAAAAAAAATAAGACAAGATATATTGTCTTTTCTTCAAAATTTCATAGCTAGAAATTTTGTTCTTAGGTTAAAACACTCTATTTAGCACAAATCAAATAGTTGATAAAAAATTCCCAACAATGAGATGCACCGCTAGAATTAAGCATGATGACAACAACTGACCCCGTAGATAGTATATTCTTTATAATTTCTTTACCGTTCATATCAAGAGAGTAAGATGCAATTGTTTCATGAATAATTTCTTGTCATTCATAAAAACTCATTGAAATATGGAAATTATTTTGTGTTTCTATCACTATTAAATCGCTTGATTTTCTTATTGAATTAATTTTCAATTTCAAATACTTGATCTTAACAAGCACACACCACTTTTATATCTCATGAGATATATCAAAGTATAGTCTAAATAGTCAACAATAAAAGTGATAAAATATCTTTTCATATCTAGTCAAGTTATCATTAAGTTCGCATTCATCATAATAAATTAAATCCAAATATTTAGTTTATCCAAATATTGATTTATGCGACCGCTTGGTTATTTTTAACTTGACTATAAAAAGTCTTATATTTTTTCTTTTAAAAAATATAACACATCTCATTATACGATATAATCTTAAATATGACAAATATTATGTGATTACTTTATTTTTATTAAAAGGCTCAATGCATGATATTTGTTCCATATCTTAAATGTCAACCAAAATTATTTCAATTAATGGAAACAAAATATCAAATATACAAGGCATTGTTTTGCATTAAACAAATATGAATCCAATAGTAAATTCCATAAAACAAGAATTAAGTACAATAAAACATATATGCCGTAAATGTCATTAGGTTTTCTTTGTAAAGATTTCCTTAATAGAAAATTTCAGCCCATACACAAAATAACCTTTTTAAATCAACTTCTTAGTAGAAATTTTAATTTCTACCAAAATCTTTTGCACAAATTAATTTCCTTCATAGAAATTTCTTTGATAAAAAAAGTCTCTCATTTGATCCACCAAAAGGTTGATCTTTAGTATTCATAATAGTGAATTACTATCCATTCAGGTAAGCATGTAACGCAACGCTAAACCTGTTCTTACACTTTATTGTGTTCTTTTAATCGGAGTATTTCTATAGCTCTTTTATCCTTGTTATAGTTTACAACAAACTAGTAATTTCTTCGGTCGATATGGCAGAACGAAATCGTCTTAAAATTGTTGGAACAATAGTCAAAATTAGTTAAAAATATTTTTGTCACCGAAGAGATTACTAGGCTGAGTCGCGGACTAGGTCGCTCTCTTTAAGACGTTTCCTGGCACTGCCCAAAATTGTGCAAGCAGACTATCAACCACGACGTCCCCAGGATAAAACAGCCCAGCTACAACTGTTTCGGAGTCCTACTGCACTGTAGGATCCGTTCTAGAAATACACTTTCATATATGGTGCTAAGACCACTCTAATATGGCATTGATACCACTCTATTATAGTACTAAGACCACTCTTATATGGTACTAGGACCACTCTAATATGGTGTTTCCACCACTCTAACCTCTAACTTCTCCATGGGCATAAAACAAAAAGGATGAATTATATTCTTAAGATCATTCTTATTTTCCGAAGGGACACTTTATCTCGAAAGGGACTATGATCTTAAGAATACTCTTATTTCTGAAGGGACAAATTTTACCGAAGGGACTATGTTCTTAAGACCATTCTTAATTCCGAAGGGACATTATAAACTGAAGGGACTATGGCCTTAAGAACACTCTTTAAATCCGAAGGGACAGAAAAAGAGGAAGAAGAAAAGAATAGCTCGTCAACACAAGCTAAAGGAGGGAGAAGAGAGAAAAGTTATTTGACAACTCAAGAGAACTTTTGGGGTGAGTAGAAGTGAGGGAGGAGAGCTCTATTTATAGGTGAAGAGCCAGAGATGAGTTACAAATCCAATGGCTAGGATTAGTTGACCTCTACAAAATCAATGACATGATTTCTCCTTCATAAATGAGCACTCAATGGGATAGTTTACATGAGAATTTTTTTAATTCACATATTAACACTCATAGTGTTCTAACATGAGTTATATGAATTCTTTTTCAATTTCAAAGGATTTCACGACGAACATTATAATTAAAAGGTGCTTTAATTCAGAAGCCCATTTTATATTTTCGGCTAACAAATAATAAGCTCGACTAGGATCTAGGTAGCATGATATTTGTAAAATAAAATAAAAAGCAATAGGGTCGGTCTTAGGGTCAAGCAACTCAAACTAGGGTTTTATGCCTCGAAACAATGGGTCAAAAAAGGTTTAAGAAAATTTAATTTAGTTTTAAATATATGGTGGTTGGAGTAAGTGTAACTGAATCTTGACTGAATGAGGTGTCGATGTTATGAATTGTAAAATGAGTCGCCTTCCATTTTTATATTTAGGGCTTCCTGTTGATGGTGATTCGTGATGGCTGAGCTTTTGGTTTCATGTGATAGATTGTATTAAAGGTAGATTGTCGGGTTGGAAAATCGTAACCTATCTTTGGGGGATTGTCTGGTTGTTTTGAAGTCTATCATATCCTCGATATCGGTCTACTTTCTTTTTCCATATTCAATGCTTCCGTGCGTATCTTTTCTTTTCTCGAATCTATTTTTAATTTTTTTTTTTTAGTGGGGGGTGGGGGGATGTGAGGATTTCAGGAAAATTACATGGATCAAATGAGATACTATTTATTTGAATAAGAAGAACGGAGGGTTACACAACTTCAGGAGTTTAATCTAGTTTTGCTTTGTAAGTGGTGTTGGAGGGAAAGGAGAGTGTAAGATATAGAGTTGTAATTGCTCGTTGTGGGGAGGACGGGCTCACATATGTTATGGTGGAGGTACGAGTTCCATTTGGTAGCAGAATTTGAACAATATTTGTGTGGGTGTTGGATTATGAGTCGAGAGTTGGTTGGTTGATAATATTAGGTGCAAGGTGAGTGATGGGTCTAATACTTTGTTTTGGAAGGATTCATGGGTGGAGTGAGTTTATTTAATGTCAGGTTTAGTCGTTTGTTTGAGTTATCTAAGAATAAGGTTGCAATGGTAGCAGCGATGTGATCCTTAGGTTAGGGCTGAATGGTGAGGCATGGAAGTGGCGGAGGAGATTGCATGCTTGGGAGGAAGATAAGGTATGAGAATGTATTGCATTGTTATCTTTCATTGTTTTGCAGGTTGATGCGGAGGATAGGTGGGTTTGAAGGTTAGACCAGGAAAAAGGTTATTCGCTGAGCAATGCTTATAATTACTTGACAACGATAGAAATCAACAATTCTATAGAAGACAATAACATTTTTTTTGGTTAAAAGCGGTTCCTCTCAAAGTTTCTATTTTTGTTTGGCAGTTTCTTTTGAATCGTCTTCCTACGAAAGATAACTTGCATATAAAGGGGTTCTTAATTATAATGATCAGACATGCACGTGAGGGTGCACTGTGAATGAAGACATAATTTATTTTTCAAATGTGTTTTTTTTTTTTTGTGTGGAAGATTATGGTCAATGGTTGCTAATTAGTTAGGCTTTGAAACAATGTCTCACGATTATGTTTTTGACCATCTAGTGCATTTAGGTGGGTTAGAAGGCTTTTCAAAGCATATTCGTTTTGTTTTGCGTATTATTTGGATTTCGACGATTTGGACAATTTAGAAAGAAAGAAATGTGAGAATTTTTTAGCATAGGAGCATCAATTTAAAAACTTAAAAGACAAACTTAAGCTAAATCTTTTTAGCGCCTCAAATCGAAATACATTACATTCGATTTTTTATTACCACTTTTATAGGTTTAATCCTCATCATTGCTTTTCGATTGTTAATTAAGCTTGTTTCTATCCTTCTCTTTGTTTGTTATTCTTTACTTTGGTTGTCATGTGACTTTATAAACTTTGGTTAAGTCTTCTTTAACACACCTTATGTTGGAATGACTTTTTGGTTACACACGAGCGCACACACAATTTTGGCGTTTAAAAAAATCTCCATCTATAATTTAGCTTAAATCCGACAGTTTTTTCTCTTTCACCAAAATCAAGGTTTTATACGATGGATTGAAACCATTATTGATTATTTTTACATTATTAATTAATATTTATAACAGCAATAGGTATTCCCCTAGAAAAACAACAATGTTTATTCCTTTTAAAAAAAACAATAGGAATTGTAGAAAAAAACAACAACTAATAGATTTTGTATGATGATTATTTTCTCTGCATACCAATATCAACATAATAATAGTTATTGTTATGAATTTTTATATTTTTTTTAGAGGATGATTTTTTATTTTGTTATTATCATACTATATATACATTGTTGTTTTGAAGGAAAAATTTACAAAAGGATATAACACGTCAGACAAAACATTGATCTATGATAGAGTCAATTTCATCAAATTTGTCGGTTTTAATTTATTTTGTATTTCCGGTCAGAAAAATTATTTCGAATACAAGTTCATATTTTTAAAAAAACTACTTAATAAGGTTTTTTTTTATAGAAAATTCTACTTTGGATATATCTTACTTTTTATGTCATAAAGAAAATATTTTTTTAGTACAAGTCAAAAAGAAAAGCTTAGTTTAGAAAATGTATACCAAATAAAATGATTTACACTTTTTAACTATGTATGTTTAGAATGGTTACACGTTTATTTTCGTGTGCTTAGCTCAGTTGGTAAGGATAATGCATAATATATGTAAGGTTCGGGATTTGAACCCCGACCACGATAAAAAAAAAAAAGGATACACATCATCTCTATTTCTTACAAAATGGAGATATTTATCCTCTTTTATCACAAAAAATAAAGGAGATATCTATTGATGGACAACAAGTGTATGTTATGGTGTCGTCAAATACAGGGCCGTCTTAAAAATTTTGAAGGCCCCGTTTTAATTTTAGAAGTTGGCCCCCCAATAAAAGACAAACCAAAAAAACAATTTTTTCATGTAAATTATAAATAACATCCAAACTTTGTAAGAGAAAAACATCAATTGACAATGATAAGGTTTCTTTCTAAAACTTAAAAGATGCAATGTTTTTTTTTTTTTTAATTAAGAGTATGGGACAAGAAAAGGAAGGCAATGTAGAGAAAAATAATTGACTAGCATAATTATTATAAAAAAATGAGTCTAATGGTTTCTTTCTAAAACTTAAAAGATGCAAGGTTTTTTTTTTTTTTTAATTAAGAGTATGGGAGAAAAAAGGAAGGCAATATAGAGAAAAATAATTGACTAGCATAATTATTATAAAAAAATGAGCCTAATGGGTTTTTTTTTTAATTAAGAGTATGGGAGAAAAAAGGAAGGCAATATAGAGAAAAATAATTGACTAGTATAATTATTATACAAAAATGAGCCTAATGGGTGTTGAACCATAGACCACACAACAAATCACAATCAATTTTACCACCAGATCATGGCTACAAGATTGTATATAATCTAACGTTATCTCTATATAATTTATATTTTTGGGTGTTATATTATAAAAAAAATATTACGGGCCCCCAAAATTTTGAGGCCCGGTGCTCTAGCCCAGCCTGGACAGGCTTTAAGCCGACCCTGGTCAAATAGTAAAATTCATTTTTTTTTCTTGACAGAGAGGTAACTAGGTCATATCAGCGTTACTTCCATAAATTGCTTGAGTAACTGCAAACTATGGATATAGTGTTGACTGATTGCTTGATTTTATGATATTTGATCAAAATGGTTACACCAATTTAATATATAATTATTCCTAAAATATTTTTATTCTAGGCAAAAAACAAACAATTTATACTTTTATTATTATTTAAGATTAGGGTTAGCAAACCATGAATTTGCATCAATTCATGAATAATCATATAAATATTAATATTACCAAATAAAAATATTGAATAGAATACTAAGCAATCAACTAAAATCCATATAATTATTAGGGTCATGTTAACTTGTGCCCTAAGGGCACATGTTAAGCAACAAAAAAGGGCAACATTGGAAAAATAATATATTAATTTTTAAGAAGATGAATGCATGACTTTTTATGCGCATATTTCTTTAATATGTTCCTTAACATGTGCCCTTGAGGGCACAAGTTAACATTTGCCTAATTATTAAAGATACATAATTCCCAGTTACAAAAAGGTCATATTTTATAGAGAGGTTTAACTACTCATGATGTCTAAACACATATTAAACTATATGAATAAACAAACATATGAAAAGAATCACCAAAGATGATTCCATGCTCGAGATCACTTGGAAACGCCCTATATCGCACTTGTGCCATTTTTCGCTTGTCAAAAGATGTTTTTTCTACTTACCTAAGGGTCTAGTATTTATAGGCGTCCATTTCCAAAGATATCAGGGAAAGTCAGCCTGTGACACGAGCATAAACCTCACGAAGCGAGCCTTGACGAGGCCAATTCTACTGCTTTTCCTTTAAAAGCTCGCGACACGAGCCAATGCAAACCTAGTCTTGGAAATTCCTATCTAAACTCGCGTAAATTGCATTTTTTTACCATTTTCTCGTTGGAATTAGACTTGAGTTTCTTCATAAAAGTTGTAGATATTGAAGTTATCTTTCCAATCTATTGATCCCACTCTATTTTGATACCTAAAATTCCATATACGATTAAAATACCTCCCAAAGGTCATGTAAACAAATCAACACGCCTTGTGTTTTTTGCTCTTTTCTCCCACTTCTCTTCATCAAAACTCCCGTAACGACTATCCCCCAAGAATAAAGATAGTAAACACTTTAATAAGCATGTTACCGTCATATAGTTGTCTGGTTTAGATGATTTTGACATATTTCAAGGTTTTTTTTCCCTTTCTTTTGTCCTTTTATGACTTTTGAACGATTTCTTTACCAAACTCGATTAAAATGATTATCAACTACCTTTATTTTTTTTGCAAGATTATCAACTACCTAGCTTTACTCTAAACTGACACTAAAATATGACTAAAAATCGTATATAATTTCTTGTCATCATCTATTACTAAAATTTTAGGATATAAATGCATGACATATGTCTCTATTTATGTCACAACTTTAAAATATTTGTGCATTTTTTTCGGTTTCATGTGTACGGTATACTGTTCAAGCATTAATTTGCCACATTTTTAGATTTTAACCTCTTTCCACTAGACCTGCTTCCACCGGTAAATATGTGTGCATTTATTTATATTTAAAACTTAAGTAATGTGAACATCTCCACCATAGTGGTGTTGGGAGATTGAAAAATATGACTTAGCAAGAAAAAGAATCTGAGATCGATTCATGAAGTCGTCATTTATTCTTATAACAGATTAAAAAGTCTAAGCCGTAGAAATATTTGAGACTAGCTAATTTCTTTTTTTTCTTTTTTGAGGAAGAGACTAGCTAATTATTGTTTTAGTAAAAAAATTAAAATCATCATTTTTTTTGGGTACAAAAATCATCATTTCTTTTAAGAATAGAGAGAATCTCTGCTCTTTTTAAATGTTATCAGATTCTCTAAACCCGACTTCGATAATAAATAAGTAATTAATGTATTTTTGACAAAAAGTTAATTTATTTTAATGATATGTAAGTCACTAATTTAAGTAACTGATTATATCACAGCTCATAAAAGTAAAATCAAGCATGCACCAATTCTACAAACTACAAAGTATTCTTATTTTCTTTTTATAATATAATTCTACAAAGTATTCTTATCTCAAATCTCAAGTGAGAAGCTATATAGTTTATAAACTTGTAAAAAGTAGATGAGATTATAATCTACACTCAACTTATAAGCAAAATTGGTCAAAAAAGTTTATGTATTTAGTCTAAAATTTAAATCAAATATACCAACATTTGTTTGACCCATTTTTACTTATAATTTGAGATAGAAAGAATATGTATTATGATACAATATAAGACATTTTTATATATGCATTAATTATACATTTTGATCTGCTATGTTGCGTTTTTTCTTCAAATATATTTATAGATATTATATAGTGAGACATAATTGAAAATATAAAAAATTATATAAATAGTATATACGAATTGGGGGTTGAGTAGCTCAACTTATTTGAGCTAAGGGTTATGTTCATGCTTAGATATGTGGCGGTTATCTTGCTGGTGGTATATCGAGATTAAGGTCTTTATATAATTGTTTCAAAGGTAAAAAAATGGATGATCTTGAGGTTTGCTTAAGGTCACATAGATATAGAGGTGGTAAATAAGAAAATATTTCTATCATCATGATCCACAATCTCAGATATACATAACTGCTACTCGTTTCCATGATCGTGGTTACTTCACAAAATAAATAAGAATTTTGCTCTTCACCCTGCACTTTTCACTCGTGCCCTGCAGCCATTCTGAAAATGCCTTTGCGCTAGTTAACTAACGCAAGTGTAAATGTATGCGCTAGTTAACGCACGTTGCGCTACTTAACTGTCGCATGTCTAAAACACTGCGTGCGTTAACTGACGCAACCATTAGCACATGCGTTAGTTAACTAACGCACACTCTGTGCATGAAACCAGAAGAGGCAGAAACCTTTATTTTTCCTAATTTTTCAATCCTTCTTTCATACATTCATTCAAGCATACATTTTTCATCATTTATTCAAACATTCATTCAATCAACGAAAAATAGCATAATAAAACAACGGGAAAAAGTAACGAATAATGTCATAAAAGGGCCAAAAAGCGCAAATGTTATAGGATTACAATCAAATCCTTCAAAATGTCATAAAAAAACCTAGAAAATATCATAAAACCCTACTCCCGTGGACTCCTACTCCTCCTCCGGGGAGCCGGCATCTGCTCCATCATGCTCTACTCCGACTGGATGCCCTGCATTATGCGAAGAACCTCTGGATTACCAAACACATCAGGATGCCCCATTGCACTGTCCACTCTGGCTCTGATGTTGCTGATGATCTGGTATGGGTCTGGAGGATGTTTGGCCCACTGCTGCTCAACAATAACCTCCTCGTAAGGAGGGACATGACGAGGAAGGGCAGCAGCTGCATAATCAGGAATGGCCGCAGGGGGGATCACAATAGGATGTGACATTGCAACGAACCATCTCATGTAGCCTCTAGTATGAGCCCACGGCTGGTTATCCGGAACCTGATCACCCCTCTCCTGATGGCTGAGGACATGTAGAGCAAACTCTGTGAAGGCATGGGCCACGTCATCCGCCACAATAACCTCAATGTCTGTAGGAGGCATGGGAATCCTCTAGACATACCCGTACTGCCTAAGAACCCGCTCTGGCAAGTGACGGACCATCCTGTCGCTGCCGGCCATGATCCATCCGGAGTACCAGCATATGTCCTGAAAGGGCGTGATGTGTCGTCGTCTCTCGTACGGCCTCTAGGTGACATGTGAATGGTCCAAGGAATCAATGGCAGCTCGGTAGTGTCCAGGATTAGAAAAGCCCCTGGGAGGTCTCCATTGACTCACAAGCGGGGAAACAGTAGGGTCGTAGTCCTCATCATCAATCCTCAGAATGATGTTCGTGAAGTGCGCCAAAGTCCATCCCTGCAAACACAAAGAAACAAATATTTATATCACCGCAAGAATTATACAAACAACTAAACATTTACGATCAAATAAGTAAAGAAGAAGAAAAACAAATATTACCACAAGCAATGTCATGTAACCACCATAGGAGGCCACCGATGAGTCGGAGGTAAGTGATAGCTGCTCATATAGGAAAGCAAGTCCCATCCCACCCCATGACCAGCTGCCCAACTCGTCCATATCTTGCAGCGCAAGCAGCCAGAGAAGATTAATGTTTTTGCTGTTCTTGGCGGAAAAAATGGTCCAGCCAAGCAAGAGCAACAAAAACGCCTTAATGCAGGCCAACCTAACTAGAGCTCGCTCGTGTTGCTCCTCCTCGGTGTCAATCTCAACCAGTTGATTACACCTATTCAAGAGTTCCTCGTAGCGCCTCTTCAGGACACCAAAACTGACGTGAGAACCACCCTGTTTTGTCAGCTCCTTAGCGGCATCCTCTTCTGTAAACAGTAGGTCTACCTGCATCATCTCTAGCCCCTCCTCACTGGTTAACTCTCTATCAGGAAGAAGCCTCCCAGTGATGGGGATGCCAAGGAGACACGCCACATCATCTAGTGTGATGGTCATCTCTCCAACATGTAGGTGGAAGCTGCTGGTCTCCCCATGCCATCTCTCGGTCATCGCACAAACGAACCTGTGAGATATGTTCTCGTATCCACTACTCAGGAAGGGAGTAAGACCGGACGTATTCACTTCATCCCAAAACCAATCATTTTCTTCCTCGGGCATAAGCAATGCCAAGTTTTTAATGCTCAACTTATTCCCGTGCGATATACCTTTCGCCATATGTTTTCTTCGAAACTGAAATACAAAAACAAAACACAACAAACAACACCGTTAAATAAATAATAAGTAAAACAAACATTAATTACATGCTAACATTAAATAAATAAGAAAAATAATAATTAGAATAAGTTGTATAAATAGTAAAAGAAGTAAAATAAACATTAAATTATACTTACATCGGCATCGACCCATATCCTGCATGCCACATGTCCACCAAAGTGAGGTAGAAGCCTGAGGTCAGAAGGCCCCCCTGCATAGCTGTCCGGGCCGACCTCGTACACCACCCTCGGCACCCCCTGAAAACGAGTCGGAGGTTCCTCAACAACAGCCTCCTCATGCTGCTGAAGTTCCTCAACAACAGGCTCCTCATGATGATACTGATGCTGTTGATAAGCATCAAACTGATACTGGTGAGGCTGAGGGTCTTGATACTCATGACCCTGCGGGTGCTCATACACTTGATACTGCGTTGGGTCCACCGTCTGGGATGGACCCGTATGCGACGATGACCCTCCCGCAACATCAACTCTAGCAATCCTTGTTCCCCCACCTCTCCCTCGACCAGCCATAGGAGGGCGTGATGCTTCTTTCTTCCTCCTTGCACTACCAGTAGGGGCAATCCTCCCTGCCCTAAGTCTGTCGCTCCTATCCTGAGGCGGCTCAGGTTGCTCGGACGGTATCTGAGATGTATTCCTCCGAGGCATATCTGCACAATATTTAACAAAACACAAATTAAATGATACAATTTCACACGAACATTGTGTCATTTCCAACAATTCAACAACAACACTAAAATTCCAACAATGACATTTCAATCCGTAAACTACCACATTGCAGTCAAACATATTATAATCAAAATTAACAAACCATATGCTAACTAATTTCATAAGTCACAATCCAAAAAAACAAAACAATTACCATTGAGACATTTTACCAAACACATGGTGTGCAATTTTCAAACAACTACGTAATCTAACAATTTGTAAACCCTAAACTACCACACTGTACTCTAAACAACTTCTAAACAACAATTCCTAAGTTAATTCATCACTAACAATCATCAAAACTAACATGCAAGCAAACTTTATAAGACCCTAAAAAGGTTATATTTCTTCAAAAAAAAAACAAAAATTTCTACAAGTTCAATGCAATTAAGTAGGGTAATCATCACTTACTTGATAATATGGGATAAATTGGCTTTGAATGGCGCAAGAATAGTGAAAATCGCACTTGGAGGGAAAAATTCCGTGTTTGGTAAAGTTGGAGAAATGAGGAAATGTGGTTCTGTCTTGCGCGTATATGACTTAAGTAACGTTGCGCTACTTAAGTAACGCACAAAACACATCTTACGCAAGTTAATGTGCGATGCGCTACTTAACATGCGCAAGGGCATTTTTGACATGACTGCAGGGCGCGAATGTTTTGTGCTGGGGGAAGAGCAGAATGCAATAAATAATGCACATTTATGTGCTGTCACAACTTAGTCTTTCCTTGAAAATGAGAACGAGTTTGCATTGGACTATCATTTATGGAATAGGCTTGTGTATCTCGGTATTGAGCATGGTACCATGGTTATGTGAGGGCCAAGTAAATGCATAAAGAATATGTTGGTCCACAACATTCAAGTATAAGTCTGTAAATACAAATCAAGGTCAGCCCTGTGCAAGTGGAACAAGGCACTTACCACATGGCCTAAAACTTAAAGGGGACTTTAAAATTTTTAAAAAGGGAAAGAAAAGAAAAACCTTGTGCTACCATCAAAATATGTCACTAAATATCATTTTTGTGTAGGTAAAAGTATGAAAGACGACAATTTTGCTGTCAATTATGCATTATTTGTAAATAAATGGTTATTTGTCTGTGGATAAACGACATGTTTAAACTATTACTCATATTTAACTACAACTTAATTGTCATTTTTTTTTGTTACAAAACGAATAGGTGGAAACTCAACCACCGCATCAATTAGATGTTCGTAAAACAACTTAATTGTCCGTCACTAAATAATATTAGATTTTTTTTTTTCAGTTCTTTTTAAATGAAAAATTCTCAAAATTATAAAGAGATTTCCAAATTATCGAAAACGGCCGTCATACGAATCCCCTTACAGACATTGAATCCCGAGACAAATGATGATTTTGTGAGGGTGCTTGAAAATGCAAACAACTTGTACACTTACAATGAAAGATTCAGTAAACTTGTATAACAATTAACAAAAGATCCCCATTAAACTCAATAAATTGCCCAAAGCTGGTTGGTAAATTTCCTTATCTATGAAACTGCTCGGCAAATAAAATATTCCAAATACGTCGCCGTTTGGGGCTTGGTTTGGGTTACTTAACAAAATCTTTCACCAATTTAATTTCGAAAAAAAATAAAATATGTGGTGATGTTCCCTCAAGAGAAGAAGATACGTAGCCACATGTAAAAAACTTGCTTCATTTTTTTGGTGGTGTACTAACTTGCTTCAATTCCCTAAAAAAAAAACTTACTTCCATAAAAAAGATTTAAATATGCACCAAAAAAATCATAAATATTGTTTCATGCTAGCGTTCAGATGGTCTGTCCGTCCGCATTTTATATTATGCTAATGAAAATTGCTATATCTCTCGAAAAATTACGTAGCGAAGCCTTCCCAAATAAAAATATCAGTGCTTTCTTGTTCAAAAAAAAATATCATTGCTTTTTTGGTTTCTCTCTCTTGTGTGTATTCCCCAAATGTCGTGTTTTAATTGGTTAATGGTTCTATCGGATGATTTCGGGACAAATTTTTTTTTTTGTTGAGGGGTGTAACAAACTATACTTAATTTTTTTTTAATGGTATCAACGATTAATATAACAAATATAATATAAACTTTTATATTTTTGAATGACACAAACAAAATATCATCTTTATATGATCATGCTAACTTGTGTCCTTAGGGCAAATATTTATTACAACACATTAGTTTTTAATCTTTAGAAAAATAAATTGGCACAATTTCATTAAATTAATCGACATTTCCCTTTTTATATTTAAATTGATTTAAAAGTATAATTGAATATGAAAAAGTCAACCAAAAACTAAATATAGATTATCTTTTAGTTGTTTTCTAATTTTTGTGTTTGTTTTCTTAGATATTATTATGACTTTCTGTATCTTTAATGATCCTCTCTCGAAAGATTATCGTTATTGAAATTCTATTTTAATACTTCCTTCGATCCCATAATACTTGACACAGTTGACCATATTACACATATCAATGCATAATTTTGAGCTTAAATATTTTGAATAATATATTAGAAAAAATTATGAAAATTTGATATTTTGAAAATACTCATCGGGACGAATCTAACGACATCTTATATGATATTATTTATCTTCGTATATTAGTAGAAAAATATGGTAAAAGTAAGTTAGATCAAAATTGCACATTTTCAAATAGATCATCTATTGCAGAACGGAGGAAGTATCTTCAAAGAAAATTTATAGTATGGATATATTTATAAATTTTTACCAAATTTAATATTAACATTTTTGACAATTTTTTTATGGACGAAGACTATTTTTCATTTGAAAGGAATTGACGAAGACTGTTTTGACAAAAAATAATTTATTTATACGTGACAGAAATTTCCATGCAGACGTGTCAACTTTCATTCATTTATTATTTCTAAACGCCGCTCTTTCTCCGTTCCCTCTCTCTCTCTCTCTCTCTCTCTGCTTCCAATTTTTTCTCTCATTTTCGTTGTCATTATATTCTCTCTTTTTCTCTTCTTCCTTCACTTCTAGGGTTACGTTTTCTTTACTTCAAAAACAAACTCTTCACTCTGGTACGTTCCTTTTCATTCTTCATTTTACACTTTCACGTTACGATTCATTCCTTTACACGCGCGCTCGTTTAATAACTTGCATTCTTCTCTTTCTTCATTCTCAATTTGTTTCTGTTCTGTTCTGTTCTACAATGCCAATTTGAATTCTCTTGATTCATAATCTTAATTTTATTTATTTTTGCGTGCATTTTTTGTTGTTGTTTATGAGTGAAATGGTGAATAATGAATATTCGAATTCATTTTCATGGATTCGAAATGAAGAACTTCACCAAGATGAGCCTAATGGCTGTGATTTTCTAAAACTGGATTGTGGAATCTGAGGTTGAAAATTGAAATGGAAATTTTATGATTTTTTTCACAATTTATGGTTTAGTATATGAGTTAAACAAGAAAAGTAATAATAATTTGTTAATTTGTTAATGTGGATTATTATTCCTGATGTTAATTATTTATTTTTGGAATGCAGGATGAGGTATAGTTGGCAGTAGTGTTGAATCTTTAAAAGGAAAACTCGAAAGCTTGTGATTATTTTCCTTGTAACGATGATTTGCGGCGGGAAAGAGAGTGATGCAATTAACAAAAGTGGTGGAGGTTGAATTGAATCTATTATTAAGATCTGTTTTTGATTGAGTCAAAAAAAGAGAAGATTTGTTTCTGATTTTGTTTTGTTGCTTTGCTTTTTATTTAATGCAGATTTTAATCCATATATGGGTTGAAGAGATCTGTTTGTTTGGTAGTGAAGTGTGAAATATTGAAATGGCGATTGCTGGTTTGCATAGTGTGTCTGTGCTTGACTCGTCTTTTTTGAGAGACTCGCAGTCTCAAGGGTCGAGAAGGAGGGGAGATGGGAGAAGTGGAAGTACTCGGTCGTCTTCGCTCTTGCAAATGTGGCGGGAGATTGAGGATGAACATGCGGTGAGTCAAGTTCAAGGAAGAGCGGGTGAAGTGGTACTTGAACGAAGGAATGACGTGTCGATTGCGGATGTTTCGTTAGAAAATGCACCTGATAGCCCAGAGATCGGAGATAGGCGTGGTTTAGAAGATGTTGTTTTGGGCGAGAGTGAGTCGGATACATGGTCGCAGTCGCAAAGTCAGAACGAATCACATGATGGTAATGAGGATTTAAACAATTCTAGCTGTGAAAACTCGTCTGTTTTCGGAGAAGTTGAAAGGGAAAGAGTGCGGCGAGTTTTCAGGGAATGGATGAATACTGGATCAAACGTTTCCCGAAGAAGTGAAAGTCCTAGGGGAGAATGGCTTGGAGAAACTGAACAGGAAAGGGTGAGAGTTATAAGGGAATGGGTACAAACGAGCAGCCAGCAGAGAAGTGTTTCTTCTGGGGAAAACAGGGAGCAGCCACGTGGTGAAATTAGTACACAAATTGAACGTGTACGTGATGGATTTGTCGTTAACCATAGTGAGGGACAAAATAAGTATATACGGAGGAGTATGCGTAAATTACGTGGCAGACAGGTTATGCTTGATATGCTTAAGAAGGCTGAGAGGGAAAGGCAGAGGGAAATTCACGAGTTGCTGGACCATCAGGCTGTATCACGTTTTCCCCATCGCAATCGCATTCAGGTTTGTCCAATAAGTGATTAATTTCTATTTTATTACATTTCTTCATTTTCATATATCATCTGTTTATCATCTTACATACGGTGGTGGAGCTTTTGTTCCTGTTAGTTGGGTAAAATACACATCAGTCGTGTAAGACAGTACTTGTAAGCATGCACTTTGTTTTTATACTGAATGTCAAGGTGGAAAACCTAGGTAATACGAAACAGACTTTCTGTAAATGCCACTCCAGTAAAATATAGTTTAAAATTTATAACTTGACTTTATATCCCGAGCTTTGTACTCAATTTGATGATCATCCGTCAAAATATTTGCAGGCATTGCTTAGAGGCAGGTTTTTGAGAAATGATAGATCTGTTGACCATAACAGGTCCACATCCGTAGCAGAAAGTGAATTAGGCTTATTGAGGCAAAGACAAACTGTATCAGGTCTAAGGTATGCGTATTTTCATGCTATCATTGTTTTATGAAAACCATTTAACTATTTATTATAATCTGAAATCTTTTAGATCTCTCTAGTTCACCCTGCCCCCCTTATTGTTTGTGAAACTTTTTTCTTTTTTCTTTGGTATAATTTTGTTGTCTTTATGATACATCGTGTGTGCAGGATTTCTCTTTAAGTTTATTCATGAATCGGTTAACTGAAGAAAATTGAATTGAACTGAACTGAACTCAAATATAGTACAAAGTAACTGAATGGAACAATTTTAATTCACCCCTAACTTAACTAAATAGATTCTTTTGTTCGATGCAGCAGTTAATTCTAATTATTTAACCGAACTCCTATGGTCAGTGGTGGAGCTTGGTCGGAATATTTTAGGGGACTAACTAAATATATAAGCTATATATATATATATATATATATATAGTATTGCATTAGAATTACAATATTTGTTTGCTGGCGTAGTGGTTATTGCTGGTGTAGTGGTTACTTTTGCTGTGAATTTAAACTTAGCAAATTGGGTTTCGACCCTCACGTTCCACATTTTTGCCAAGAAATGGGAAAAAAGGCTTCAAAAGGATTTGATCCCTGAACAAATACGTTGCATAAGCGATGGCTTACCACTGCGCCAGCATGCAGTATATGTTAAAAACACGCATAACATATATATATATATATATATATATATATATATATATATATATATATATATATAAACACAACTTGATACCTCAAAACTTATATAATACCTAATTTTTTTCTAAAACAATCTCTGTCCTAACTAAGATCCACAACTGCCAGGGACGGATGCAGGTAGCAAGCTATGTAGGCTTGTGCCTGCACTAAGTTCTTAATTTCTTATTTTTTAGTAGTATAATATAGTAAAAAAATGATATTTTGACTATATAGCCCACACATATTACAAATATTTTCTCTCTTGGCCCACACATACAATCACTTGACACAACAAGTAACAACACAACCTTCATGTTTCTAAAAATAAAAAACAGTAACTTGTTATTATGAAATAAAGTTATCACAAATCATTCAATGTTTTTGAGAATATCAACAATTATAAAGGACAATTATGATTTATATTTCTTTTTTCGGAAAAGTAGCTTAGCAATGAAAAATTCATGTTACAATGTCCCTACCAATTAAGATATGTTCACGGGTGCTACAAATTTATATATAAAGTGCCCCCACTATTCAAAATTCCTGGATCCGTCACTGACCACTGCCCAAGGCATATGCAGAACTGGACTGTTCCTGTCTTATGAAACAAAAAGAGAACACATCATTGTTCAATGAAACTAAATATCACCCAAATCAAACAATTGTAGCCAAAAGAGGAAATAGGAAAATCAAACGATCAAAATTGAATGTCAGAAAATTACAAAGATGCTGTTTTATTTATCGTGAACCCCAATTTTTATCCACAATTGTCGAACCAAGCTATGCTGTTCTATTTATCGTGAATCTTAATTTTTTATAGACAACCATCGAACCAAGCTCAGAAAGGTAAGTGTTAACTGATAACATTAGTTGTCAATTGAACATTCGAAGTAGAATTTGGGATCTTGCTATGTTGTCGATAGTGCGATATAGTGTAGTGTGGCGGTGCAGCCCGCCACTGCCATGTCATACTCATAGTCCCGCAAAGCGCCGTTGAGAGTACCAGCAATAGCGACGACAATTAGCGGTTGAAAAGCAGCGCCATTGCGTCGCAATCCTGCTACTGCAGTGTGGTTTGATCGCTGCTATTGCAATTTTCGGGGAAAAATTCTCAAAAACCCTAAAAAAAAAATTTAAACTTGTTGAGGGTATAGTGGTACTTTTGCATCGTTTGAGTTTCCTAATATTGTAACCTGTGTTTAATTGTGGCTGCTTTTCGTTTCTGAGTTTGAGTTCTACCGTTATATTGCCTTGCTCTCATTCGAGTTCTTCTCTATTTCGTCTTCTGCCATCGTTTTACTCCTTACTCTATTTCTGTGCAAAGGTTTGTATTCTCCTTCCTTTCTGTTTCTGTTTGAGTTCTTCTTTCCTGGTTCATTTTTGTTTTCGTTCTTCTCCTTCTTTTCTGTTTCTGTTCGTGTTTTGTTTTCTGAGGTGGACACAGATGTGGAAGCTTGATTTGGATTAATTGGCTTGTCATTTTGTTTACTTTTAGAACTTGCTTATGTCTTTTTCTGATGGGATGTCTTTTTGAGTACTTTTAGAACTTGATTTTGATGGAATGTTATTTTGATTACATTTAGAACTTGATTTTGTTGTGATTTCAGTTTGATTACATGTAGAGCTTATTTTGTTGGGAAATGACAGTTGATTATGATTATTAAGTTTGATTTTCCCTTTAATTGTGTGTTCTTCTGTTTTTGAGTATTTATGTTCCCTTTGTACATGGATCTTAGTCTTCACAATAGGGGTCCTCCTTCAATCCGCTATACTGCTATAACATTTTTGGGGTTCGGCACTACACACCACTATCTGAGATTGACAACATAGGGATCTTACTATGAACTATTTGTATGATAGAAATAAGGTAGCATACGAGATGATGTGTATGAGAGAAAAAACTAATACATGAAGGTGAAGGAGATGCAACAGTTGGAATTAGGAGACATGGGGCTTAGGGCTTGTAGGTGAAGTGTGAGAGAAAGGCGAGTGAAATTCGAGAAGCTAAGAGAGATGAGAGTGTCCAAATTGAAGAATGTCGGTTCAGTTCACTACAGTTCACCAACTTATTTTTCAAAAAAGTTCAGTTACTGAACTGTGCTTTTAAAAATGTGTGTTCAGTCCAGGAACTGATGTAAAATGTTAGGCTATTAAAATTGGTGCAGCTCAGTACTTCAGTTCACTTCACTGTGCAGGACGACTCTTTTCAGTTTTTTTTTAACAATCATAGTTTTCTTGTCTGTGTCCACATGCTCATTTTCTAGGGTCTTTTTAAAAGAAATGTCAAATCCAGCTGAAAAATAAAAAAGGAATGATTCATGTCAAGTTTGTTTTATGCTGTTTGACTTGGGATTCACGAATGTACCATACAACAATGGGCTTTTTGTTGGGAAATGTCATATTGGCAGTTGAATGAAACTGGTTTGAGGGTGATTATGAAATTAATAACTTCTAAAAGAAAATTCCCACTGCATTCGGATGGATTAAAATAAGCTACACACAATGAAAAAATGTTCTTATGTTGCTATTGCACTTAAAGCAACTAATTGTTGTTCTGATTTGATGTGTTTATAATTTTGACCACTCCATATTGTATACTTGTTTTGTGCCAATGACATTAGCTCTTTGTTTGAACAGGGAAGGATTCTTCTCCAGAATGGACAGTACCGGTTGCAGCCAAGCAACCAGCAACCTATCTGATACCTCATCAAACATTGATATTGATTTTAATACAAATGAACCATCTGGAGAAAGCAGTTCATGTATGGTCATTGAACCTACTAACGTAAGAGATAATAGGGTTGGGATATCTGGTGACCACTGTCTTGAAGGAATTACATGTGAGAGTTTAGATTGTCAAGAGTCTACTGCCCATGTAGAAGAAAATCAGTTGCAGTGCTTGCAAATAGAGTCAGTAGATAGGCAGTCATCATTCAGTGATGGGTGTGAAAGAAGAGATTACACTGGGCAAAATGTTGATGTGGCAGCAATCAGAGATAGAGCTGATGAACTTATCCAACAAAGCTTACAAATTGATGATTCAGAGCATAGTAATAATCAGGTATCCAGCGACGTACATAATGAGCAATCTGAGCTGGGTGATATAAGTAATGGTGAAAACAATTCATTGAATCAAAGTGATTATACGGAGAGCAATGTTGTTGATGATGTGAATGGATCTGGTGCTCTAGAAGAACAGCTGGAACAAATTGTTGAAAATCAAGGAAGTGGCTGGCATCAGAGTAACACTGAATGGAGAAATAGCACCGATGAAAGTGTGGATGATAATCAGCTCAGAAATACAGCAAATGAGTGGCCTGAAAACAGTTGGGCCAATGAGGATGTAGAAAACCCTCATCTGCAAGAAGCTTCTGAAGTTTGGCAAGAAGATAGTGGCTTCCAAGAGGCCGTGGAAAATTGGTTAGGAGGACCTTCTGACCATGAAACTGCTCCAAGTAATAGAGTTCATAGTTTTTATTTTCCTGATGATGACAATATACACAATGTTGAACTCAGGGAACTTCATAGTAGGTATGTAAAATCAAAAGATGAGTTTGTTCACCTATCATTTTAAAATTAAAATGTGTATCCAGAATAAATGGTTCTGTTTATCTTGCAGGAGACGTGTGTCTAATCTCCTTGGAAGTAGTTTCCGTGCGAGTCTTGACCAGTTGATACAAACATATGTTGAAAGACAAGGTCATGCTAACATGGAGTGGGATCCGGAAGAAGCAGCCCCTTCTGCTAACCTTGAGCAGCAGAGCCGAGATCAGATTGTTGATCAGGAGGGTACTATTAATAGTCCACTTGACTTGCCCTCTTTGCCTACACCTCCTACTCCACCTCTTTGGGATCAGCATCCTCATGGTGATAACTGGTCGCACAATGATGTAAATATGCGTTATTTTTCTTTGGGATCAGCCTCTAGTAACTATGCGTTATTTTTCTTTGGTGACTTTTATATAATAACGTTCTAGTAATGTGAAAAGTGATTTTTATTTGGTATTTGATATCATCCACACTCTCTTCTGGCAGGATTTGGAAATTATTAATGACTTGAGACTTGACATGGCTAGATTACAGCAAAGGATGAATACTATGCAGAGGATGCTTGAGGCATGTATGGATATGCAGCTTGAGCTGCAACGCTCAATAAAAGAAGAAGTTTCTGCAGCACTAAATCGCTCAGCTGGTTCATCAGGTTTGTGATTTCTTTACCCTTCATCAGGTCCGCATTTTATCTTCTAAGAGAAATAAATTTTGACAAACCGAGTTAAATTTATCCTAGGTATACATGAATGCGATTCACCAGATGACAATTCTAAATGGGAATGTGTGAGAAAAGGACTTTGCTGTATCTGCTGCGAAAGCAATATTGATTCTTTATTGTACAGGTACTATTCATTTCATGTTTGAAACGTCTGTAGCCAGTTTGCACCTGATTATTATAATCACCTAATACAATTGTGCTTTTGTTGTAGATGTGGCCATTTGTGCACATGTTCAAGATGTGCCAATGAGTTGCTTCAAAGTAGAAGGAATTGCCCAATGTGTCACGCCCCTGTGTTGGAGGTTATACGTACTTATTCTATACTATAATATTGACTTTACAATAAAGGTCATACTTAACAATATACAGGATTCTAACAAGTTATATCGCCTGGACATCTCCAGGTACTTTTTTCTTTTCGTTTTTTTATTGTTTCTGTGATTACTGTATTTATGTCAAGTACTCCAAAGGAACACATGATGGCATTTTTTTGGGCCATAGTTCTGATATGAATAAAAATTGTATGTTGTTTTATTTTAGTTTCGAGTCGCATCTTTTGTTTGATGTCAAGGACAGATCCTGTCCTTTTTTTATTTTAGGTGGCTGGACAGTGTTTTATATACTTATAAATCAACCAACTTGTCTCGTTATGTAATGGTGGTCTTGTTCTGATGTGTCGAGACTCATGTTTGGGTTGCACACTGCATATATCAAAATCAAATTGGTTTGCCACTGAAGTGGATTGCTTGCCTGACTGTTATGGTCTCACTCACCAACTAATTTGTTATGTAACTTGCATGTTCTATATAGTTTATGCTGGTTTATTTATGGAAGTGTTCTTTGAATTATGATAGAGGTAACTTGAAACAACAGCATATTACAACAGCTGAATTTTGAAATTTTGTTAACTTTCTTTTTTTATAAATAATTTGCTTGGTTGGAGGTTTTGGTAGGAAACATTGACATCTCTTTTTACACCAATTATGCGGAACAGTTTTCTATGGCTGTTGGTTTTGGAGTATGACCCCATAACATCCAATCGATGGCTTTGGGTAATGGAATGATATAGAAAAAGAAGTAACTATATAGCTGCATAAAAATAATGGAAAACATAATGGTGGGTAATAGTTTGATGCAGCGATTTAACCTTGCTCAGTTATATTTGTTTAATTTTGTTATTCAATCCTTTTTGTTACACTCCAATTTTAGTATGATTACTGGTTTTGGAGTATGACCCCATAACATCCAATCAATTGCGTTGGGTGGTAAAGGAAAGATATAAAAAATAAAGTTACCATAAAGAAAAAGAAAGATCTCTGTTGCATGGAACTCCAAAAATGTAGAAGTATCTGATACTAGTACGCGTCTGTACTCTTACTGAGCATTTTAAATATGAGAAATGTTTAATTGCACGAAGCCAATTAATTTATGAAACTCACGATTTGACCCCATTTACTTAAATTTTTTACCCGGTAATAGCATATTCTTAAAACAATAACACAGTTGAAAAATATTTTGCATATCAAGTAAGTTCGAGTTGCAAAGAAGTTAATGAAGTTTAAAATGTGATTTTTTTTCTTCAATCAGTATATAGAGTTTTTAATTTTCAAAATAAATGTTCGTCCTCTCACTTTATGGTAATCACAGATTCCCACTCCCCATTTTCACTAAAATTTTAAGATCCTTCCGGATCATCTGCAACCTCTCCTCTCTTGGTACACATCCTCCAATTCTACTCTACACTCTAATTGACCATGCTACATTTTGAGTTTATAGCTTATAATGTCATGACAAAATATTTATTTGGTAACAATTTTTTCTTATGAGCTTACAACTTATTTTTACTAGCTTATAACTTATTTTGATAAGTTGATTCAATTGATTTATAGTTTAAAGTTAAGACATGTTCTAGGGTGGGCGAGTGAAACACATCGCCCACCGTGCGCAAGTGAAAAAACAAGGAGTTCATGGTATTCTTCCCTCAAAAAAAGGAGTTCACGGTATTCTCGTATACACTGTATCCTCAAAGTTTCAATCAAACTCCGTTCTCAGCCCACCATTCTCCCTCCTCCGATTATTGCGCTCCACCGCATTTCCGCTGTTCACTCACTACTCCGTCCAACAACCTTGACATCTCTTTCTCTTTGCCATCCCTCACACACAGAAAGCCACGGCACATTGAGACATCACCACAGCCCAGATGTCTCCAACATCTAGATCTCTAATGTGAATCACATAAATAAAGAAAAAAATTGCATAACAGTGACATTGGAGAACGGCGCGCTGAGGGTTAAAGAGGAAATGACATAGGCGGAATTGTGATTGAGTTTTTTTTTTTTTTAAAGTTTAAGAACTCATTATTTCAATCCATGAATCTTTTATTTTCGAGATCTTGTTCCTGTTAATCCAATTTTGTTTATGGGTTTCTTTGATAACCCTTGTTCCTTCAAGTTCAATTGATTGTCAACTGATGCATGACTTTTGAAATTGATTGAGGCATTTCGTTTCATACCCTAAAATTTGTGCTAAAATCATACAATTTTTTTATTGATTGAATTGAATTTGAAGAGTCATGCTTTAGTGTTCTTGATGATACAGGAAGTCCATGATAATACTGTGGAGATCTCATAATCTAACAGTTAAACATATTGATGCACCGTACATGATATGTAAAGCTCATCCACCCTAGACTGAGCCTAGAGTTTATAACTTGTTATTTTTCTCTCAATGTTACCCCTATTATCTTACTTGAAAAAAAAAAACTAAATACTCCGTCTTTACAAAATTTGAACCTAATAAATCAATTTTTTTGACTCACTTTTGTTTTCATTTTGTAACTGAGCTAAATAATATATTTTCTTATGTTAGTTCAACCTTTAATTACCAAACATTTCAAATTTAATCAGTTGGCTCATCCTCTAACTTACAAGCCATGAACTTCTCATCCGCTATAAGTTTATTTATCGGTTAGCCGCAAGCAAAAGCCTAAGAGCATCTCGTTCCTTAAATTAAACTGCGGTCTCTTATTCCATTATTGGCGTTGGAGATGGACAACATGGCATATGAGATTGGTTAAAAGTGTGCAAAATTGATCAGAAACAAGAGGGCACTCTAAGTTTTTCACATTGAAATTGGATAAAAATGATGAGAAACTAGAGGAGAAAAACTGATTGGAAACAAATCATTCTCAAAATAAATAAAAAATAAGTCATACTTGAAACGAAATATAAATTAAAAAAATTTATATCTATGATATGAGATCGTCAGTGAAGTTGGAAGAACAAATGGATGGTGGAGCTAATGCTAATGATAATGAACATCAACGAATTAGGAATTTATTGCTTCCCCAATACAACTACCTAATTTGAGTTGCATAATTTTTTTGGGACCTAAATTGTCACATGAGATATAAAATATCGAATAATGCTCTTCTCCCAATAAGTTTTGCCCACTCTTAAAATACTTCCGAAAATGTTCTAAACTTCTGTAACATTCCAAACACCCGCATAGCTAACTCACCCATGTGTTAAACATTATTTTTTCTGTTAGTTTTCGTGTATTGTGTGGTGTCATTAGGCATGTATGCTTTTGGACTCTTGCCATTGCATCGCATCATCCATAAACCGTCTCTCTCTATCTCTTTCGTTGTCACTACATGCTTTTTCTTCTCTTCATCTTTTGCTTGGATCTTGGACTGTTTTTTCATTTTTATATATATAAAAAATTTCATGTACTTGTTTCAAATACTCTGTTAAAAAACAGAACAGAAAATAATTTGATGGGTATGAACAATTTTCTTTTCAAATTTTGATAAACATATAAAGCAACCCCCTTTGAGATGTTGAATTGTGCAAGACATTAAGATTTTCATTGTATCAATGTTTTGGAGACAAAGTAGTTAATTGACATCAAAATTGAAGAAAAAATAAATAAACTTTATGAAATCTGAATCATTAGTCTGTCATCAAAATTGAAGACTCATAAGCAGTGAGCAACTGGGATTTATGTTTCTGGATTTTGTTGACATGTGGCAAGCAATTTTCTTCTTGTTTTAGCGGTTACTGTGATCATATATTGCAAGTTAATTCACGTGGACATAATTTAAGTCACATAATTTAAGTCACGTAGGTTGTCTTTTCTACGTGACTTGAGTCATGCTGCATGACAGCTGCGTTAACTCACGTAGAAATATTTTTAACAGTTTGGTTAGGAGTAAACGTTTTTTGTTGGGAGAAAATAATTACTCTTTTCTAAGATATCTCAATAGTTTTTGGTGCAATGGTAGTTGCTCGTTTTTTAATTAGACCTGGATGAGATATAAGCAATCACATTATTATATCGTCGTCATTCGTATCTGCATCAGCCACGAAGAGCAATACTCGGTGGGTAAAACCATGCTCTATAGAGCATCTATCACTTACATTACACTCCTCAAAATCTCCATTATCAAGATTGAAATATCAAAAGAAAGTAATCAATAACGATTAGTAGTAAATTATAAACATATTTTCACTCCTATTTTTTTCTTGCACAAAATATTTACTGGTTTAACTACAAAAGAATTAAACTATAATGACAATTAGGAATCGAAGATAGCTCATAGCCTCATAGTGTTGGCTCTCTCTACATTTAACATGCAACACTTTTTTGTTGAGTTGTTCTTTCTTGAGGCTAGAATAATGCCAAAAACTCAATATTGTAACTTGTACACAACACTAGTAACCTAGTACTAATCTCAACCATCCTTTCACTACCCCACTTCTCCATCTCCTTCATTTTCAGCCGTTGATATTCCCACATGCTCATCCACATTCCCACCGCCGCCGCAAACGACAATAACACACCTGCAAATAGGGCATGTCACGTGTGCAGAAAGCCACGTGTCAATACACTCTTCATGAAACACGTGCTTACAATATGGAATCATCTTCACCTCCTCACAAACTTCAAACTCCTCCAAACATATCACACAGTCCGGTTGCTTAACATCTTCCTTGTACTCACACACCGGCAGAGACTTCACCGCGGCAGAATCTAAACCCCGCCGCGGTGAATATCTCCGCCGACGTCGAAAGGAAAGCTCACGAAATGATAAGAGGATGAAGGCAAGGAAGAATAGGGTGGAGAAGAGGAGGAGAAAGATGTAGGCTATGTTGGAAGAGAAAAATGGATGAGATGGTAATTGTAATTGTAGAGGGGGTGTAAACGTTTTTGATGGGGGTGTGATTGAAATGGACGGTGAAGATGCGTTTGGATGGATTTGAGGAAAAGGTGATATGGATGTTGAGATTGGAACATCCTCGTTGAGTAGGAGCAACCTGCGGTTGTAGATTTCCATGTTTTTATTTTTTTGTGTGGACCAGATAAGATAAACTAGAAAGAGGAATATTTTCTATGAGGGGACAATGATGGATGATTCATATATTATTTTGAAACAATGAGAATAAGGATAAGATTCCGGAGAAATAATTAGATTAAGAAGAAGAAGAAGAAATAGTTACGGTGATTTGAGGTGTGTGGGGCACCGTCTATTAATCGGTGAGTGAGTAAGACACTCTGGAGTTTACAGGAATGTAACTGTTGGTGCAGGTGGTTTTTCAAAGGGAAATGGATAGACTTGTTGGAAAAAGTATATGCATTTAAGAGTGAATATTTACTAGCAATAAATTCACTTTCCAATATACTCCCTCCGTCCCTTTATATAAGCACCTATTGCTTTTTTCACATTTCTTAAGAAATGTTATTGGTGTAGTTAATGTGTCTGTTTTATAGTACAATTTTACAAAATTAACCTCATTAAAGAGATAAAGTGAAAAGTCAATTTATTGTACTTTTAGAATTAGTAGTAGTATTAAATAAGGGTATCTATGGAAAAAAATAATTAATGTGTGTTGTAATTTGAAAAGGGGGTTATATTTAGGGACAAAAAAAAAAACAAAAGAGGGGTTATATTAAGGGACGGAGGGAGTACTCGATTTACACTAAATACTGATGAGACCTATTTCTATCCTTTTAAACATTTGATTTAGGATTTGATCTTTATCCAATACACATATGAAAAAATTTATTGAGATATATCAACTTTTTAAATAAATCTTTTAAAAAAATAGTGTAGGAAGTGTATACTTAAATTTTCAATCTTTAAAATAATAAATTAACATAATTTTTTAAAATAAAATTTTTATTTTAAGTTTTTTAACATGCGTTTAAAAACACATGTTAACATTTTTATGAGTATAATTAAGTTTTTGTTATGAAATCTAACATATGAAATGACTTCTCACTTATTAATTGAATTTTCTACATCCAATGAGTTAGAATTGCACATCAAACCCCTAATGATTTAATCAATGATTCAAACTTTTTATCATTATTAATTGTTTGGTGGATTGTGTAAATTTTTATCAATTAAAAAAAGTTTAATATAAAAGTGCGAATTAAAAAGTGTAACTTTTCTGAGGAATCTTCTCTAAAAAAAAAAAAACTTTTTCAGGAATCCTTTTTGTGCCTATGCAATGAAAACTTGATGACATATGTATGCTAAATTTCCTAGTACGATTCTTACTGAAAATGCACCTTTTGGTTTCTTTTATTGAATTTGCAAAACTTATCAACAAAAAATCAAAAGGAATTCATAAAAACAACAAATTGACTATTCCTCCTCTTTTGGGAAAGCGTCCGTCACAAAAATTGCTCCAATTTGATGACCACCGACATTATCCTAACTAACAGAAACGGAAATTAACATGTTTGTCTATTCATTTTTCTATTGCATTTATTTATTTATTTATTTATTATCAAATAATTTAATAGTTGAAGCTCGTACATTTTAAACACAGAGAAGTAGGATGTCAGGTGTTCGACCATCTGTCCTCGTATAAATTATGCAATATCTACACCAACTCAATTAAACTTACAAAACTAAAAAAGAACGTTATATATTGCACGTCATTGTTTATTTATTTCCCTGTGAATTCAACATCCTAGAAGAATTCCATAAAGGACCCATCTTATATTATAATAAATATTTATTATATAATTTCTGAAGAACATATAATAAAGAACTCGATTGTATTATCTATAAATTTCAGACGAATCCATAAGTCTAAATTTTATTCTGAATGAATTCAAGAAGATTTAAAAAAGAATCAACTTTATTCTCTATGAATTTCGGAAGAATTCAAAAGTGTTATAACTATACAATCAACAATGTTTATCATCTCTTATCTGCAGACGACATCAACCCTCCTTTTATTTCGGTCGACCTTACCTAGCATTAAGCGGTTCCTCTGAAAACTTGTCTTTTTGCTTGACGTTTGCTCCAAAATCGTCTCCCTACTATAGACTACCTGATTAGGCGTGGAGCACTTCATAACAACAATCAATTTTGCTCGGGTGGTTGCAGTTCAGCAGACAACGCGGATCATCTCTTTCTGAATTGTGACTTTTATGGTTCTATCTGACCAATGGTTACTCTTTGGTTAGGCTTTGACTCAGTTTTTCCAGCTCACATTATAGAACACTCTTTTTAGTTTTGTCATCTTGGGGGATCTTCAAAGAAATATCGATTACTGTTACACCTAATTTGGCTATCTGTATGGGCCATACGGAACGAGAGAAACTTAAAAATTTTCAAGTATGAAGAGGTCTCTCTAAATCAACTTCTTGAGAATGTAAAGCTACTGACGTTCGGGTGGTTGAAGACGAAATATCCTACTTTTATTTTTTATTACCATTACTGGTGGCAATACCCTTTTATGTGCTTCAGATCAATCTATTAACTCTTAATCCTTCTTTTTTCTTCTTTTATCATGTTTAGCTATTTTTGTATCTGGATTTTTTTAATCTGATTCCTTCTAGCATAGCTTGTGTTGGGGGGAATTATTTTTGTGGTAATATATTTCATTTTACCTTCTTCCGATAAACCCTGAAGTGTTCAAAGTCTCAATTTTATAATTTTATTGTTTAAATATGTTGGATCATTCCTAAAGAAATCAAAAGCTCAAATTTTATTTTATTTTTGGTCAGGTAGCCTAGTGGTTAGAATTCACCTTATAAGATGAATAAGTGGGGTGTCCGGGGTTCGAACCCCAACTACTGCATATAATAATGCATTGTCCTACCAACTGAGCTAACGAGACTAAAAAACTCAAATTTTATTTTCCATAAATTCTAAAGAATTCAACAATGATGCGTCTATGAAGAATTGCACAAATAAATTATACAAATAATGATGATTTTCTTCTATATCTATATATAATGATAATAATTTGATCGATTATTAGAGGTTACAAATGAATTTCGGTCTTATAGAAGAAAATCAAAACGCGCTCATTCAAATATTAGAGTATGCAATTTTTTCGGTATGTAGTGTTAAGTGTATGTTTTATTTTCAGTTTCGATTTATTTTTTCTTTAATAGAGGTATCAAATAGATAGAGGTTTTATCCAAAATTAGTAGAGGTATTAAATAGTTAGAGATTTTATCCAAAATTATTATTTCCTAAATTTTCCATATTTTTTTTTTGGGAAATTTTTGTAACTATTTGAAAATTCGGAAACAACAAGTTAATTCAAAAAGTTAATGTAATTTATTTTTTGCCAACTTTATGGTCCATATTTGTTATGGATCAAACAAATTGAAAATAAGACTATTGGACACGTCCTAACTATTACACGAGGCCAAAAAACTCTATAAAAGGGACTGAAGACTCACTTTGAAGACACACAACTTACAAGCATACTTAAACAACTTAATAAAAATGTTTAAAGCTTCATAGCAAAATTGATTACACAAATCAACTCTTAAGATTCCTAAAATCTCAAAGAGTGTGTATCAGTTATCTCTTATATGTTTAAAGCTTCACAGCAAAATTGATTACACAAATCAACTCTTAAAATTTCTAAAATCTCAAAGAGTGTGTATCAGTTATCTCTTATCTTTTCAAAGATAATCTTCTCCCTCCTTTTCTAATTGCCTGATTCATTCAAACTTCCAACTCATTTGTAAGAGAAAAATCTCATCTAGCTTTAAGGGTATTAAAGTGTAGGTTGAGTAGAAAGTTGTAAAGTCTTGTGTGACTTAGGAAAGAAAGTTGTGAGCCTATTGAGGCTAAAAGAATACAGGTTGTAGTTGTTCCAAAAAAAAAAAGATTTGTATAGTGCATGATATTAGAAAGTTGTCTCAATCATCCTAGGGAAAAATTTCACCTAAGGTGGGGACCGGAATAGCCCACATTGAATGAACCAGAATAATTTTTGTGTGTTCCATTCTTCTATCCCTTAACTCTACTTACGACAATCACATCACACACAAAGTTATTTAACTTAATATTCAATTTTATACTAACACTTTAGAAAATTCTGAAGTCTGTCTAACCTAACTCTTCAAAGTTTCAACTTGAGAAGTAATTTTAAGTACAAGATTCAGTTTTAAAAAGGGTCACAATTGACCCCCCCCGTGACTATTATATCTACTTCAGACACACAGAGCTGCAACTTTTAATAAATGTGTAAATAAGCACAATAAGGAAAAACAAGAACTTTGTTAGTAAATATAAGTCTGAAATGCACAAAAAGTAGTGGAAGTTAGTGTGGGAAACAAAAAGATCAAGAAGGTGTAATAGAAAAGGGGCTCAAAGCACACAAACTTCCTGTCAAAGTAAGATTGGAGTGACACACAATAACTACTTTCTCAAAATAGGTGGGTGGTCCCCCAAAAAGAAAATTGGACTGCCTACCAAAGTAAGATTGGAGTGATTCACACTCACTACTTTCCCAAAATAGGTGGGTGGCCCTCCAAAAAAATAAAGAGCAAACCATTGACGTAAGATGGAAGTGACTCACCCTCACTAACACCCCAAAAAATGACCCAGTTCAGCTCTAAAAATAGAGGAAGCTATTGGCGTAAGGTGTCAGTGACTTACCTTTACTAACACCCGAAGAATGACCTGACCTAAGGCTGAATAAGTGACTCTGATGCTTCCATATAAAGATATATCTTTGTGAAACACCGAATAATGGAGAAAAATTCTCACCTAGCTTATGTGAAAGAGATGTGACATTTGATTTGTATGTTTAATAGCATGGTTAGACTTTTTGTTTAAGGTGATGTTTACAAAGGAACAATAATAGGCTGCAACACACACACACACACACACACACACACACACACACACACACACACACACACACACAATTTCACTGTGGGGAACAATCCAAGGTTATGATCAATGCTTGAGATGCATTACTTGAGGACGAGCAATCTTCAAGTTTGGGGATTTGATAACCGACAAATTATTTGGTTATCACGCTGCACTTATCTCCCATCGTGAACAAGCAATTGAGTAAATGCATTACCAAAGCATCTAATCAGTGCCTATTTAGGATTTCCTATTTTTAAGTAGTTTTTAGTGTGAATTAATAATTTTGAACTAGTAATGCTTGTTATAGATGTTTGATGATAAATGATGAGGAATGATTCTGCACATCTGGGAAACTGCATCATGGATTAGGATTGCTTCACTGAAGATATGAAAAGATGTAGTACTCTGGATTGCTAGTCGATTCGTACAACTAGTATGAACCCATGAAACCACTTTTGGCCATTGCTCATGGAGTAAGAATTATGAGTTTCCGCCAATGATTGAAGTACGAGGAATATAAGGAAATATGCCTGGAGTATGTTGGATAAGATAAGGACATTTCCTAGAAAAACGACCAAAGGGTACAACTTGTAGCGGTTAGCCTTGTACTATAAAAGGATAACCACATGTTGGTGCCATGAGTTTGAAAATTTGATAATAAATTGGAGAGGCCATGTTCCAGATAGGGTTAGAAGCTTTATAGTTCTCACTCTATCTCGTATTCTCCATCAATGAGCAGAAGTGCTAGTTTTTAGCGAATTAGAGTAATATTACTAGGTGATACTTTTAGCTCACCACTCTCATTCAAGGATTGTAATCTTGTACTACCTCTATTCAATATACTGATTTAGCTTTTCATGTTTTTCATTTATGTTTAATTTCATCTTCATCTCCGAGGTTCATCTCATTATGAGCTAAACCCTTCTTGTGGTTTAGACACGGTGAGGTTATGATACTCTTTGCTTACGATTTATAAAGCTATAGCTTCATGCTTCTTTCAAACAAACTAATTTAACTCAAAATCATTAGAAGTATAACTTGATCTCTTTTACTTCTAATGCTATAGTTCCTTAAGACCGATAAGGTATGGGAATGGAACATTTTTGTTTAATATGAGTTAGTCCCTATGCATTTAAAAGGTGAATGGATCAAGAGAGTCTGTTTATGCACGAGTACTAGATCTTGGAAGAAGCTTTAGGCGTCAAGATCTAACTAGGACTCTTGTCATGAGCCAAAGGCTCAACAAAATAACACTTTGGTGGAAAATGTTGATGACCTAACCAAGCAATGTTGCATGTTAAGATTACATGATGTACTCTGACCGGTAGTCTTCATGGGCTTAATATGAAGGCTGAATGCACAACACTCCTAGTGGCCACTAGGTTGCCAGGAAGCCATAAAAAGCTATAGCTTTGTAGATCGTTGTAAAGCTATGGCATAACTAAGCTTTGTTTAAACCACAAGTTTTACTTTTAAAATTTCTAAGTCTTTTTAACTATTTGCCCAAACCTTTTACTTTTATTTTACTGTTGTGACAAATGATTTATTTTATTTCTTGCAAACAAGTTTTCTACTGAAAAACTATAGAGAGATATAGCTTCCTAGTCCATGTGGGATCGATATCTTTTTATACTATAACTTGGACAATGTATACTTACATTAAATCTTTCCATTTTAAAATACTCATATGGTTTTGGGATACACCAATTACATACTAAAAATGTATATTTTACTTCAAAAGTGATGTTATTTGATCACTAAAAATCTATATTATATCTTGTCTTCATGTATCGTGACTCGTTATTTTATACAACAGTGTCTTGCAAGTCATCTTCTTCTTTATAGTTTTATGATTGTTGCCAAACCCTTGTGTTTTCATAAAATAAAAAAAAATTATGTTGGCTCGTGGTCTTCTTCAATGGGATTAAATTTTGCCAACAATATACGCCCCCAAGATTTGGTCATTTGGTAAACGATCAAAATTTATGTTGGTTACGAGTCGATACATCTCAAGATTACATACCTTATGCAAACTAACATGTTATTCCTTGCACATCTCACACATCATGAGTCAAATCAAGAGTCACCTCTTATTAATATCGTGTAGGAGTAGGGTGATTAGTATCTGCACCTTTTGGAAATACTAGTACCATCTGTTTCATCATTATACATTTTTTAGTGTTTCATTACAAAAGGTCAGTTCCTAGAACCCTATTATAGTACTTTTTTTTAGCTATTTTTGGAAATATGATGTTTTTAGCTATATTTTTAGTGTTTTTTTTTTTTTTTTTGTATTTGAAGGCAAAATAGAAGTCTATTAGAGGAGTTGTCAATGGTTTGGGGACTTTTTGCATTGTTTTTATTCGAGTTGTTGTAATCATGTAAATTGAAAAAACAAGACATAACGTGAAGGATCGATGATATGAAGATGGAAGTTCAATGATCTTAAAAGGTATTTGAAGACAATAAAAAGTGAAAAAAATTAATTTCAATTTCCAAGACAATACAGGACGGAAGAACAGACGAAAAAGGGTCGAAAACTATTAAAATCGCACAGGAGGGGATGCCTCTTGCGCCCCCCTACGCATGGGAAATTGTTTACTATTATCCCACACCCCCTACACATGAAACCATGCGCCCTGCGCATGGACACGACCAGTAGGTGTTGTTTTCTTGTTTTCCAAGCCATTTTTGGTGGAAAAAAAAACCCTATTTTCTTGTTTTCTTTCATATTATTTTATTCATTCAAAAAGCTAGCGGTAGAAGGCAAGGGTCAAAACATCAAGAGCTTCAAGTAAGATGATTTCTATCTTCCTTTTGTTCTCTTTATGGTATGCTTTTCTATTGTTTTATAATGATATCGGTTTCCATGAGCAACTAAACTTCTTTGATTATGGTTCCACAATGAACTCCTTCTTATTTTTTGGATTCCATTAATAGTTTTTATCTAGTTTATAATCTAAAGTCTGATTTAATTCGTATATGTTCTTAAAATCATAAATGGAGCAATATTAGGATTTACAACCCTTGCCTCCATTCAAACAAGACCAGGGACGGATGCAGGTGCACAAGGGTGTAGGCTTGTGCCTGCACTAAATTTTGAGAATTTTTTTTAGGTGGTAGTTATATAGTAATTTATAGTTATAGTTGAAATGTTGACTAAATGACCCACACAAAACACACAACACTTTTTTATTGGCCCACACATAAATACACACTTTAACACAATATGATGTATATTTATGCTATTAAAAATAAAATATAATATATATTTATATATGTTTATTTAATGTTTCAAATTTATATATCTGTGGTGCCCTCACTTTTCAAAATTCCTGGATCTGTCATTGAACAAGACAATAGTGAAATGCTTAGTTTCTAATATAATTGAATCTAAGTATGAATTTAGGGTTATAACTCATCTTTACGGACCCTCATAATTTGCAAGGGCGAATTGTGGGGATTAAAATAAAAACGTCCACTGCTTCTTCAAAAAAAAAAAAAAGTCCACTGATTCATCATGGGGTTATGTACAACTTTCTTAAATCCAATCTAAGGCAAGTTATAAACGAATGATTTTTTAATTTAATTTCCAACAATCCAATCTGAATTAACCAAACTTAATCTTGCATTGGGAATAACAATTAAAACTCTGCAACAACGTCAAATCTTTTCTCTTATTTAATTTTCTAAATGAATTCCTCTGATTACCGAGTTTGCCTAAATTATACATCATTTACTATCTTATAAGGTTCTTGATCAAAATTTTTATATTTCTTCTTAAAATTTTTGATGGTTACTCTACCATACCCCCACCAATGTCGCAATATTATGTTTTGTGTTTTTAGAGAAATTAACAACTTTGCATTTTTTTTAAACAAAACATCAATACAAGTCATCTCTGGTTCGATATAATAAAGGTTTGTATCGATACCCACACAAATCGTTTTGATACATATCATGTTTTCTCAAAACCTGTTTTTTTTTTAATCTTATGAACCTGTTTTTTTTTAATCTTATGAACGTAAGTCTAAATGGCAAGGTAATACACGCTAGAGTGAATAGCGTTTTAAAAGTTTATCGAGTTTATAGTGAAAGCGAGTTTTGAAAACAAAGATGACTTATTGGGAAGACTATGTAGTAATGATAAGATTCACTAAGAATTGAGAGATTCAAAGTCAAATCTTAACACAATATAAGATTGATTATTCTCATACAATGTACAAAACTAGACAAATCTCAAACAAAACCAAAGAGTAATTAAACAAGAGCAAATAGTCACTTTAGTCCTTGGCTCTGCACCTCGCTGTCACATAGGTCCCTGACTCAGGATTAAATACAAACAAGTCCCTGACTCTACACTTCCATTATCACTTTAGTCCCTGCCATTAAAAAAATCTATTAAGTGATGATGTGGTATGCTGACAAGGAGTATGACGTGTCACAGGGACTAAAGTGAAAGTAAAAAATGGTCACTTTGGTCCCTGAATCGAAAATCAATATCCTCAATTTACTGTTAGATCCCTAACTGTGTATACTTACTGTCAGTTAGGTCCCTGAATCAAAAATCAATATCATCAACTTACTGTTAGGTCCCTGACTGTGTATATTTACTGTCAGTTAGGTCCCTGACAATAGAAACGAAATTTCACTAAAATCCTTAGCAAGTTGTTAGTTTAACATGCTAACAAAGATATGTTATGGATTTATTAGTACAAGAAAATAAAAGAAGCTTTAGGGCAAAATCTCTTCATTTTGTCTTTGAAACTCTATGTTTCTCTTAGTTAGTATATATAGAGAACTCCTCTTCTGTTTGTAAAGTAATTTGGTTGGTTTTGTAATTACAAGCAAAAGAAAAACATATATGATTTAAGTGTGAACAAGTTCTACACTACAAGTTTACTTTTATTTATTTATTATGTTTGAACACTACCTTGTTTATCTATTATATGATGATTTAAGTTATGCTCCTAATTGGAGAACTACCTTGTTTATCTATTCTATCATGATTTAAGTTTGTGTGTAGATTTAGTGAAAAAAAAGTTAAGACTAGAAATATAAAGTAGAGGTCTTAATCATTTACTAATGGTTATTGATTGCATTGTAGTACCTGCATTAAAGGTCTTAATGAATTAAGTATATTATAGACAATTCTGACATGTAGATTCAATGTTCATGGTTATAAATAGATGTGTATTGACTTCATGATCATGAGATTGTTGAGATATGAGATATGATTAATGAGATATGAGATATTTCTTTTAAAAATATATGTCCATAATTTCATGTGTTATCCTGTTATAGATTTCATGTGTTATTCTCAAGTAGTGAAACTATGTATTCCCTTATATCAGAAATAGTTTTTTTAGAGTATCTGAACAATATGCCACCATATCTTGTTTAATATTTTGCTGAATCATTATGTAATGACTTGTTGAATTATATTCTCAAATATGGTGCAATCTTTTGATTACTCTATGGTTGACATTAATGACTTAATAGTTATGTTATGGAAACATTTGTTATTAAACTACGAAATCATTTTTATAAGTTTTATAATAATATTTTGGTATTTAGCACAAATACCTTAGTGTTGTCAGTAAGTTGCATGTTAAACTAACAACTTGTCAAGGATCTTAGTGAAATTTCGTTTTTACTGTTAGGGACCTAACTAACAGTAAGTATACACAGTCAGAGACCTAACAATAAGTTGATGATATTGATTTTTGATTCAGGGACCTAATTGACAGTAAGTATACACAATCAGGGATCTAACAGTAAATTGAGGATATTGATTTTCGATTCAGGGACCAAAGTGACCATTTTTTTACTTTCACTTTTGTCCCTGTGACATGTCATACTCCTTGTCAGCGTGCCACATCATCACTTAACAGATTTTTTTAACGGCAGGGACTAAAGTGATAACGGAAGTGTAGAGTCAGGGACTTGTTTGTATTTAATCCTGAGTCAGGGACCTATGTGACAGCGAGGTGCAAAGTCAGGGACTGAAGTGACTATTTGCTCTAAAGCTTCTTTAGAGCAAAGACAAAATGAAGAGATTTTGCCCTTAATCCACATTGATCACATTTGTCTTTGAAACATTTATCCACATTGAACAACACACAAGACATCTAGGGATCACATGACACAATGAGGCAAATATTATTAGGTGCTTTAACAATTTTTCAACTAATGGACATCGTCAAAACACAAACAAACCTAAAACTAAAAGTGACTTCATCTTCGGTGAACGTAAATTCCATGCATCGATACACATATATTGTGTTACAATACATGTCCTGCTTTTCACAATTATGTACCGATGCATGACTCTTATGTTTCGATACATACATTATTTTTTCTTAAACCTTGTATCGATACAAACATGTACAAATCTCATTTTTTAGAAAACAAAGTTGTTATTTTTTTAATTATACTTTCCTATTTTTACTCATTTCAAAAATCACTTATATTCAATTTAGGATTTGAGTTCCGTAAATTGAGTAGAAGAGAAATGATCGATAACTTAAAAATCTTTTTTGGTGTATAAAACGAATTATGTGGGCTCACTATTTATATGCAGAATTCACAACTAATTAAATATGTGAGAAATCTTGGGAACAAAGTAGTTGACATATTAGATGTAATACTAAAATATCTCAGATTGAGTACCAAAATATCTCAGATTGAGTGCCAAAATATTTTAGATCAAATACCAAAATATAAGTACCATAATATTTTAGATTGCGTACCAAAATATTTCAGATTGTGTTCCAAAATATTTCAAAAAAGCTTTGGGATTAAGAAAATACGCACATAATTTCAGATCATGTTCCAAAATATTTCAGCAAAGCTTTGGGATTAAGAAAACACTCACATATAATGTTTAAATTAATTATTTAATTTTAAATTTGCAATATATATATATATATATATATATATATATATATATATATATATATATATATATATATGTCGTGAGTGTTTCCTCCGTTTACAAAAATAGGTACCCAATAACACCATCCCGTCACCTTAACAATTTTCTATAAAAAAAAAACAATTTCTCTCATTAGTTTTGTCACTTATTAAGTCAATAATAATAAATCAAGTAGAATATTTTTGCATTCTAGAGTTTTGTTACATACCAATACACTCAAAAACAAAGTTATTTCAAAATTTAACTTCATTTTAAAATAATTAAATATAAAAAATGACATGGCATCAAATGATTTGTTGTTGGATAGCATTTTCAACAAAGTTCTAGAGCATGGTTGTCAAGATCAGGAGTTAGATCTCGAGATCGTACGATCTCGCGCTTCAACATGCCTCCGTCGAGTTGGAGCGGTTCGAAGATCATAGAAGACGGCGGAGTGGGAGGCGTGCAGAGGAAGAGCGGAAAATTGTGAGATTTGCGCTCTGTTTCGCATCAAGGAAGGTGTTCAAACCGTTTCCGACCTGTTTGATCCGACCCGATTCGTTTTCAATCCGGTTCCCCACAACACATTTGACCTATTGTGGCAAGATCCGACCCCTTTTCACTCTAGGAGGATTCGTAAACAGACCACCTCTATTGGACGAAACCAACTATGATTACTGGAAGTCACGAATGAGTGCCTATCTTAAGTCTATCGACAGCAAGACTTGGAAAGTTGTGTTGAGAGGATGGGAACATCCGGTTGTACTTGACAAAGATGGCCACAAAACTGCGGTTTTGAAACCAGAAGAAGAATGGACTGCACCTGAAGACGAACTGACTCTTGCAAACTCTAAGGCTCTGAATGCTCTCTTTAATGGAGTGGACAAGAATATGTTCAAATTTATAAAAAAATGTGATGTGGCTAAAGATGCCTGGGACATCCATAGAACGGCTCATGAAGGTACTTCCAAGGTGAAGAGTTCAAGGATTCAACTCCTGACGACCAAATTTGAAAGTCTAAGAATGCAAGAGGAGGAGACAATACAGGACTACTATATGAATGTCCTTGACATTGCTAATTCATTTGACTCCCTTGGAGAAAAATTGTCAGATGAAAAACTGGTAAGGAAAATTCTCAGATCTCTACGAAAGAGGTTTGACATGAAGGTCACAACCATTGAAGAAGCTCAAGACGTCTCCAATATGCAAGTAGAAGAACTCATAGGTTCTCTTCATAACTTTGAACTTGTTGTTGATAACAGGACTGAGAAGAAGGGAAAAGGCATTGCTTTTACAACAATCACAGTTGAGGACGAGGCACTAGAAGAGAGTGTGGAGGATGAGAATCTATCAGAAAATTTAGTCATGCTTGGAAGAAAGTTTAATAGGATTCTCAAGCAAGTAAACAGGAGATCCAAAGGTAATGGGCAGAACATCATATTCAACACTGATAGGCAACAAAGCAACCCAAGGTATGACAGAACTGATGAGCAAAACAATCGGTACAAAGGAGTATAGTGCCATGAATGTGAAGGTTATGGTCACATCAGAACTGAATGTGCAACTTTTCTCAAGAAGCAGAAGAAAGGGATGATTGTGTCCTGGTCAGATGATGAGGAAGCAGATGGAGATGCTGAAAGTGATACTGCTAAACGTGTCACTGCTATAACATTAGAGTAGAATCTGAATCTGAATCTGGTGATGAAGATCCATACTATGAGAAAGTGACTGTGGCTTACAGTTACCAAGACATCAATGATGCAGACACCTCCAAGCTTCTGATAGAACGGGAAGAAATCATTAACCATCTACATGCAGAAAGGATTGGTCATCTTGCAAAAATCACTGAACTAAACAAAAAGATAACACTGCTTAATTCTCAACTTGATAATGTCTTAAAGCAAGTTATAATGATGACCACTGGAACTGATGTTCTGGATAGGATGCTAGAAGGTCTAGTGAAAGGCAAACCTAATGGTATAGGCTTTATACATGAACACCTAAAACAGGAGCATCAAAACAGTAGCTATGTTCAGGCTTTAGAACACTACCATAAGGCCAAGAAGGGAAAACTTGTTAAGAAAATAAAATTTGTAGCATCTACTAGAACAGATAATACTACTATTAAAGATCCAAGGTTGGAACATCCTGTAGAACTTCCCAAACTTGAGTTAGTAAAGGAACCTCCCTCATGGAAGTGTCACTTTTGCAAAAGACAGGGTCATTAGAAACCTTTCTGCCACAAGTTGTATGAAGCACCTAGATTGTATCAACCCAGATCAACAGTAAGAATGGTCAAGAAGGAATAGAGACCTAAGTGTGTAGGACTGATAGCACATATATCCTTAAGAGCATCTTCTAGTGAAGACTGGTATTTTGATAGTGGGTGCTCTCGTCACATGACAGGGGTGGACAAATTCCTTGAAAATATCAGACCTTATGCTAAGAGATATGTTACTTTTGGTAATGGGGCTAAAGGAAAGATTGTAGGTATTGGAAACTTAGTTAGTGAGGGATCCCCAAGACTGGATAATGTTTTGTTAGTCAAAGGGTTAGCTGCAAATTTGATCAGTATCAGCCAACAGTGTCATCAAGGTCTGAGTGTAAATTTCAGCAAAATTGAATGTCAAATCATAGATGGGAAAGGTAAGGTGAGTATGAAGGGTACAAGATCTAAGGAAAACTGTTACTTATGGGCGTCTCAAGAACAAGCTCTCATATCCTCATGCTTGCTGAGTAAAGAAGAAGAGGTCAAGCTGTGGCACCAAAAACTAGGTCATTTGAATATGCAAGGTATAAAGAAAGCTATTTCATTTGAAGCAATCAAAGGTATACCCAAGGGTTTCATTGGGTCATTGGAAGCAATCTGTGGAGAATGTCAGGTAGGTAAACAAACTCGGATGTCTCATCCAAGGTTGGAACATCAGGGAACCTAAAAGGTTCTTGAACTCCTACATATTGACTTGATGGGGCCTATACAAGTGGCTAGCATGGGTGGAAAAAGGTATGTTCTGGTTGTTGTTGATGATTTTTCAAGATTCACTTGGGTGAACTTTATTAGAGAAAAATCAGACACCTTTGAGTCATTCAAGGAACTTTGCATTCAACTTCAAAGAGAGAAAGATAGAGGCATTGTCAGGATAAAGAGTGACCATGGAACAGAGTTTGAGAATTCTAAATTTCATGAATTCTGCACATGAGAAGGGATCAAGCATGAATTCTCGTCTCCCATAGCACCTCAACAGAATGGTGTGGCGGAAAGAAAGAACAAAACTCTGCAAGAATCAGGCAGGATCATGCTTCATGCTAAACATCTTCCCTACCATTTCTGGGCTGAAGCCATGAATACTGCTTGTCATGTCCATAATAGAGTCACATTAAGAGCAGGCACTGCAACGACTCTTTATGAACTATGGAAGGAAAGAAAGCCAATTGTAAAAGATTTCCATGTCTTTGGCAGCAAGTGTTACGTCCTAGCAGATAGAGATTACAGAAGAAAGATGGATTCAAAAAGTGATGAAGGAATCTTTCTGGGTTACTCTACTAACAGCAGAGCCTATAGAGTGTACAATAACAGAACTCAAGTTGTTATGGAATCCATCAATGTGGTGATAGATGACGTAGCTAAAGAACCAGTTCCTGAAGTAGTGCCAGGTGTTGAAGCATATCCTGAAACATCAACTCAAGAGATGGTGATACCTAAAACTGTTACAGAACCTGAAACTAACTCTAAAGAGGCTGAGTTAAACAATGCAGAAACAAGTAAAGGACCATCAATTAGAGTTCAGAAAAATCATCCTCAAGAGCTCATTATTGGAGATCCAGATCAAGGAATCAGAACCAGAAGAACTAATGATATTGTCTCCAACTTCTGCTTTGTGTCCAAATTTGAACCCAAAAATGTGAAAGAAGCTCTCACTAATGATATCTGGATTGAGGCTATGCAAGAAGAACTTAATCAGTTCAAAAGAAGTGAGGCATGGGATCTGGTGCCAAGACTAAATGACATATATGTTATTGGAATATAATGGATTTACAAGAACAAGTCAGATGAAAATGGTATTGTTACCAGAAACAAGGCAAGACTTGTGGCTCAAGGCTATACACAGGTAGAAGGATTAGATTTTGATGAAACATTTGCACCTGTTGCCAGACTAGAGTCAATAAGGTTACTTTTGGGAGTGGCCTGTTTTTTGAAGTTTAAACTGTTTCAGATGGATGTAAAGAGTGCCTTCCTAAATGGATACCTCCATGAAGAAGTCTACATAGCAACCTAAAGGATTTATTGATCTAAATTTTCGTGATAATGTGTACAAGTTGAAGAAAGCACTATATGGGTTGAAGCAGGCTCCTAGGGCTTGGTATGAAAGACTTACAGAATTTTTAATCAATCAAGGTTACAAGAAGGGAGGAACTGACAAGACCTTCCTAAAATGGTATTTGGAGAATCAGATGGTTCAACATTTTGTCCATCAGATGCAGTCTGAATTTGAGATGAGTCTTGTGGGAGAATTGACTTACTTTCTTGGTCTACAAGTCAAGCAGATGGAAGACACAATATTCTTCTGTCAGAGCAAGTATGCTAAGAATATTGTAAAGAAGTTTGGCCTGGATAATGCTAGCCATAAGAGAACACCAGCAACCACTCACTTGAAGTTATCAAAAGATGAAAATGGCGTCGTTGTTGATCAAAGTCTGTACAGAAGCATGATTGGAAGTCTCCTATATCTTACAACAAGCAGACCTGATATAACTTTTGTTGTAGGATTGTGTGCAAGATATCAAGCAGAGCCCAAAATGAGTCATCTGGTTCAAGTAAAAAGGATTCTGATGTACATCAATGACACCACAGACTATGGAATTCTGTACTCTCACAGTGACAATTCCACGTTGATTGTGTACTGTGATGCTGATATGGCAGGAAGTGCAGATGACAGAAAAAGTACATCAGGAGGATGTTTCTTTCTTGGGAACAATCTTTTATCGTGGTTCAGCAAGAAACAAAATTATGTGTCCTTAAAAACAGCTGACGCAGAATATATTGCTGCAGGAAGTAGCTGCTCTCAGTTAGTTTGGATAAAGCAAATGCTGGAAGAGTATGATATTCAACAAGGTGTCTTAACATTGTACTATGATAACTTAAGTGCAATCAACATCTCGAAGAATCCTATACAACACAACATAACAAAGCATATTGACATTCGACATCACTTCATCGGGGATCATGTTGAAGAGAGGGTGATAACTCTTGAGCATGTGACTACTGATGAAGAATCACCTTATGGAGATTCTGATGAAGATCCTGTTGAGAAGATGGCTATGCTTTCTAATAGGCTGCAATATCTGGCTAAGAAGAACAAGAAGTTCTTGAGCAAAAGAAGTAGTTACAAAGGCTCCAGGAAAGAAGATCAGAAGGGTTGCTTCAACTGCAAGAAGCCTGGACATTTCATTGTTGATTGCCCTGATCTTCAGAAGGAGAAATCAAAGGACAAGTCCAAGAAGTCAACTTTCAAATCAAACAAGTTTATGAAGCAGATCAAGCAGAGTTTAATGGCAACCTGGGAAGATTTAGACAGTGAATCTGAATCTGATAAGAATAATGTTGATGAAGATGCAAAAGTAGCTGTGGAGTTAGTGGCTACAATGACTTCAGAAGCTGAACCTGAATCAGACTCAGAAGAAGAAAATGAGAAATGTCTAAGAGCAAAGGAAAAGCAAAAATCATGGTACCTAGACAGCGGTTGCTCAAGACATATGACAGGAGATAAGTCTATGTTCCTCACCCTCACAATGAAAGAAGGAGGAAATGTGAAGTTTGGAGGCAACCAGTCTGGCAAGATCATTGGTACAAGAAATATTGTCAACTCCTTTATCTCTATTAATAATGTGTGGTTGCTAGATGGTCTTGAACATAACCTTTTGAGTATCAGTAAGTTTTGTGACAATGATTATGATGTGATGTTTGGAAAGACCAACTGCACAATAATCAACAAGGATGACAATTTCATAGTGTTCAAAGGAAAGAGAGTAGAAAATGTCTATAAAATCAACTTCTCTGAACTGGTTGATCAGAAGGTAATTTGTCTTCTATCAATGAATGATAAGAAATGGGTATGGCATAGAAGGTTGGGGTATGCTAACTGGAGATTAATCTCTAAGCTTAGTAATTTACAACTTGTCAAAGGCTTACCTCATCTTGACTATCATTCAGATGCACTCTATGGTGCATGCCAGATAGGGAAGATTGTGAAATCATCTTTTAAATCTAAAGACATTGTCTCAACCTCCAGACCTTTAGAACTGCTTCATATTGACTTATTTGGACCAGGTAACACTGCATCCTTATATGGAAGTAAATATGGACTAGTCATTGTTGATGATTACAACAGATGGACTTGGGTAAAATTCCTGAGAAGTAAGGATAATGCTTATGGTGTCTTCAGTAACTTCTGCACTCAAATACAGCCTAAAAAAGAAATAAAATTTTTGAAAGTCAGAAGTGATCATGGTGGAGAATTTAAAAATGAGCCATTTGAAGCTTTTTGTGAAAAACATGGAATTATCCATGAATTCTCTTCACAACAAAATGGGGTTGTAGAGAGAAAGAACAGAACTTTACAAGAAATGGAAAGAACCATGATTCATGAAAATAATTTGGCTAAACATTTCTGGGCAGAAGTATTGAATACAACATGTTATGTTCAAAATAGGATCTATATCAAACCTATCTTGGAGAAAACTGCATATGAACTCTTTAAGGGAAGAAGACCCAATATATCTTACTTTCATCAATTTGGATGTACCTGCTACATTCTAAATAACAAGTTCTACCTAAAGAAATTTGATGCCAAGGCCCAAAGAGGAATCTTTTTAGGTTACTCTGAAAGGTCAAAGGCATACATAGTGTATAATTCAGAGACACTCTGTGTTGAAGAATCAATGCACGTTAAATTTGATGACAAAGAGCCTGGAAGTGAAACTCAAGAGCAAGATGAAAGTTTCGTTGATACACAGGTTACTGAAGACACTCCAGGACCTGATCAGACTGTTGAATTTAAAGATAGTCCAGAAGCTGAACCAACCTCAGAAGCTCAAGATGAAGTAGCTTCTAATGAAGCTCAAGATGGCTCTCAGCAAGCTATTCAATCCGAGAATACATTCAAGTACAAGTCTTCACATCCTGAGGATCAAATCATTGGAAACAAAGAAAGTCCTAGAAGAACTAGATCATGTTTCAAACAAGAAGAGTTTGTGATAGGATTGTTATCAGTGATTGAACCTGCTACAGTTGATGAAACACTTTCAGATGATGGATGGATACTAGCTATGCAAGAAGAGCTCAATCAGTTTCAAAGAAATGATGTATGGGATCTGGTACCCAAACCTCAGCAGAAAAACATTATTGGAACAAAATGGGTATTCAGAAACAAGCTGAATGAACAAGGTGAAGTAATCATAAACAAAGCTAGACTTGTTGCACAAGGTTACAGTCAACAAGAAGGCATTGATTACACTGAAACATTTGCTTCAGTTGAAAGATTGGAAGCAATCATGTTACTTCTATCCTATGCAATTAATCATGACATAATATTATATCAAATGGATGTCAAGAGTGCATTTCTTAACGAAGTCATAGAAGAAGAAGTGTTTGTCAAGCAACCTCCTGGTTTTGAGGATCTTAGGCATCCTGGCCATGTTTATAAACTTAAGAAATCACTATATGGCTTGAAACAAGCTCCCAGAGCTTGGTATGATAGACTAAGTAATTTCTTGATTAAAAATGATTTTAAAAGAGGTCAAGTTGACACAACACTCTTCAGAAGGACTCTTGAGAAAGACATTCTTGTTGTGCAGATATATGTTGATGATATAATATTTGGTTCTACTAATGCTACTCTTTGCAAGGAATTTTCTAAGTTAATGCAGGATGAATTTGAAATAAGCATGATAGGAGAATTGAAGTTCTTCCTTGGAATTAGAATTAATCAATGTAAAGATGGAGTGTATGTTCATCAGACAAAGTTTACAAAGGAGCTTCTGAAGAAGTTCAAGCTGAAAGATTGTAAAGTGATGAACACTCTAGTGTATCCAACCTGCACCTTAAGCAAAGAAGATACTGGATCAAATGTAGATCAGAAGTTGTATAGAGGTATGATTGGTTCTTTGCTATACCTCACTGCATCTAGGCCAGATATTTTATTCAGTGTATGCTTGTGTAAAAGATTCTAGTCAGATCCTAGAGAATCTCATTTAACAGCTATTAAGAGAATCTTCAGGTATCTGAAAGGAACAACAAATCATGGACTCCTTTACCGGAAATCCTTAGATTATAAGTTGGTTGGATTATGTGATGCTGACTATTCTGGTGACAGGATTGAAAGAAAATCAACCATTGGTAACTTCCAGTTCCGGGGAGAGAATATGATATCCTGGGCTAGCAAAAGACAAGCAACTATTGTTATGTCTACAGCAGAAGCAGAATACATCTCAATTGCAAGTTGTTGTACACAACTACTTTGGATGAAACATCAGTTGGAAGATTATCATATTAATGCTAACAGTATTCCCATCTTTTGTGATAATACTGCTACTATTTGTTTGTCAAAGAATCTAATTCTACATTCAAGAGCTAAGCATATTGAAATCAAGCACCACTTTATTAGAGATTATGTTCAAAAAGGAATTTTGGATATACAATTCATTGATATTGAACATCAGTAGGCTGATATATTCACTAAGCCTTTAACTATGGAAATATTTGATTTTATTAAGAAAAATTTAAACATGCACTTTGTGTCTAATTAAATTTGTTTTCTCCTGAACAAGAAGTTAGCTCAGAAGCTATGGTCCATCAGAAGCTCTTAACTGAGACTCTGAGGAAAATGTGCTTCTGAAGATGACATCAACATTTTAACTTCAGAAGTTGGAATTTTTGCTCCTAAATAGCAGAGTTAGTGTAAAAGTTGGAAGTTACTTTTTAGTAACACCTGTCCCACTAACTTGGCAGCTCATCTGAAGTAATCCAACGTGGCTTAATTGTAATGGTGTATAACATAAGAGGGCAATGATGATTTTAAGCTTTGAATGTACTATCTCGCGCCCCCAAAGTCATTAATGTTGTGTTTGTTTGTCCCCTTCTGAATTGCAAACGTTTTACTCAAAACACTTAGACAAAATCACACACTACTCACTCCATAAATCACACTTTCTGATTTTAGACTTTTTCTCTGCAAAAACTCATCCTTTCAAAATCAAAAACCTTAGAACCCTAAAAACTTCATCTTCATCAATGGCATCCTCAAGTTCAGTTCCAGAATCGTCCATGCAAGAAACTCCTGCTTATGAAATCAGAGGAAGAACGATGTCGTTAGAAGAATGGGATCTCAACGTTCAAGTGGAAAACCCTGTAGACTTCGTATCTCTTGCACACCATGGTTGCGACATCAAGAAATACTACGAAGCTCAGGGCCTCATCAACTACTTTGACATGCTGAATGGTCCATCTTACATGAACCTAGTAAGGCACATCTGGGTTAGAGCACAAGTTTATGATCGTAAAGTGATGACATGTTGTCATTACGTAATTTTTATGTAAATATTATCACATTTTGGAGCTCACAAGGCAACTTAAGCAGCAAGAAAAGCAAGAAAACTGAAGAAAAAGGCAAAGACAAAATCGTGGAACGTTCGGTAAAAAATGTAACACGATTTGACAAGGCAAAATGCATTGTTTCGACATTAAGGAAAACGTGTCACGATGGCAAAAACGTGACACGATTTGGTGAAACCCTAATTCAGTTTCTTGTTACACAAGGTAAAAACGTGTCACGATTTACTTAAAACGTGACACTATTTTGGGCGAATTTTTGTGCCTATTTAAGCCGAAGACTATTAAGAAAACAAGGGTTACGATTTGAGAAGAGCAAAGTGCGATTTTGAGACCTAAAGACGGCTGCGAGGGCGATTTCTTTAACCTTTTTTCAGTTCATGTATGTTTTGATTCCACTATTGATTATGCTATTTGTAAATCTCATTATGAGTAGCTAAATCTCTTAGAGATTAGGTCTGAGATGATTTTATGTAACCCTAATTGATCCACGTTGTTGTGAAACTCTATTTTTTATGAATGACAATCTAGTTTTTATTCAGTTCAATTGTTTTAATTCTTTTATATCTTAATCACATATAAACATCGTGAGTATGAATGACTACTGACCCTATCCTTCAACTTAGACCCATTGAATTGTTCTAATAAACATGGTTAGTATAGGAATGGATAATCGTTTGTTAGTGATATTAGGTTAACGTGCTTAAACCTTCAAGGATTATTAGACCACCTAAGGAATTAGGGGATGTAGTTTAAGAAAAGGGTCCTAACTTAAGGGATTGATTAGGGCTAATTTGTTAACTATCATGGAACTTGAAAATCATTCATAAGAATAGAGTGCAGTATACCAATTAGGGGAACATAGATGATTCGAAAGACCTGATCTCATCTCTCTCTTATTTTCTTAACAACTTTTTACATTTCGTTAATTGATTTCATAAAATCAAACCAACTCAACTGCCTAGTGGCAAACCATAATAACTTTTATACATCCTATTGAATAACGAATTTGAATTATTGAGGTTAAAAACAGTCCTTCTGGGAACGATATTTTTATTACTTCGATAATTTTTGGTACACTTGCCAAACTTCTATTAAGTTTTTGGCGCCGTTGCCGGGGACTGTTGAATTATTTCAACAAGGCAATTTCGTTATAATTTAGGATTTCTGCAATTTACTTTCTATTTTTAAATTTTTACTTTTTATTGTGCTTTGATGTTTATGCGAGGTAGACGAAGCAAAGACGATCTACAATTTGATCCTGAGATTGAAAGGACTGCAAGAACTAATCGGAAAGTTGTCTGATTGTCACAGTCAGTTCCACTGAGTGCACGAGAGCAGTACCGAGTCCTGCACCTTCTGAAACTTAAAAATCCACCTCTCCTGAATCAAGAATCATGGGAGAACCTCCAGCAAGACCTAAGTTGGGAGACTATGGGTTAGCTAATCATTGTGGTCATCTTACACACACCTTTCGGCCTGCTAATTCGGCCGCCTTTGACATCAAGAGTACTGTGCTTAATGGGTTGAGGGACAAACAGTTTGATGGGACTGAAAGCATGAGTCTGCATGAACACTTGAGCCGTTTTGCTGAAACATGTGAGTTTTGTGTACCCCCAGCCACTGTGACTAAGAGCCAAAAGAAACTTAGGTTGATTCCTTTCACCTTGTCGGAAAAAGCTAGAGATTGGTTGCTAACCATACCGAGTGGGACCATTCGAACATGGGACGAGCTCGGGCTGAAATTCTTAAAAAAGTATTTCCCTATGTCGAAGTATTGGGATAAGAAGATGGAAATTCAAAACTTTAAGCAAGGGGAGAGTGAGTCTCTGTATGATGCTTGGGAAAGATTTACTTTGATGCTGAAGAGGTGCCCAAACCATGAACTCTCCGAAAAACAATATTTCCAAATCTTCACCGAGGGCTTGACACACAACATTAAAATGTTCTTAGATGCCTCAACTGGTGGTAGTCTGAAAAATAAAGCCGACCATGAAGTTGAAGCCCTAATTGAAAGCAAAATCTTTTCAATTATGTGTACCTGAAAGAGTTAGTGAGGAAGCAAACTATGTGAACTATCAAAGGCAAAATCATTACTACAATCCGAGTTTTAACAAGCATCCCAACCTGAGTTATTCCAACAACAACACTATAAATCCTCTATTGCCCAATCCTCAACAACAACAACAGAGAGCCTTCAGCCCTTGAAGAAACAATGATCAATCACATAAAGACGACTCAAGGAAACTTTGAGGAGATTAAGAAGAGCCAGGAAGCTGAAAGAAAGAACAATGAAGCTTCCAGAAAGATGCTTGAGACTCAAATCGGGCAAATGGCTAAGCAATTGGCTGAACAAAGCAAGGGAGGATTCTCAGGTAACACTAAAGAAAACCCTAGGAACGAAACTTGTAATGTTATTGAGCTTAGGAGCAGAAAGGTTCTTACACCTTTAGTTCAAAAAGTTAAGAAAACTGTTGAAGAAGTTGTAGTGGAGGAGGTAGAAACTGATGGTGAAGTTGAAAAGAATTCTGATGAGGGTGTAGTTGAAAAAGAAAATGATCAAGGCGTAGCTGAAAATGAAAAGAAGAAAAAATAGAGGGAGAAAAAAGTGAGAAGTTGATAGATGAAGACTCAATCTTGAGAAAATCTAAGAGCCAAATATTGAAATATGGAGATAAACCACAAGTTGTTCCATCTTATGTTAAGTTTCCCTACCCTCATTTAGCTAAAAAGAAAAAGAAGGAAGAAAGCCAATTAAAAAAGTTCATGGAACTTTTCTCACAACTTCAGGTGAATATTCCTTTCGGCGAGGCTCTTGATCAAATGCCTGTTTATGCCAAGTTCATGAAGGAGTTGTTGACTGGTAGAAGAAAGCCAAAGGATGATGAAAACATTGCTCTTTCATAGAACTGTAGTGCTATCCTCCAAAAGAAACTTCCACCAAAGTTGAAAGATCTAGGTGCCTTTACTATACCTTGTTCCATTGGACCGGTAGACATTGGGAGAGCTTTATGTGACTTAGGGGCAAGTATCAACTTGATGCCCCTCTCAATGATGAAGAAGCTTGGATGTGGTGAACCAAAGCCAACAAGAATGACCCTCACTCTAGCTGATCGGTCAATCACTTATCCTTTTGGTGTTCTTGAGGATGTGCTAGTAAAAGTTAATGAGCTAATATTTCCTGCTGATTTTGTTATCTTAGACATGGCTGAAGATGAAGACATGCCACTCATTCTAGGAAGACCTTTCTTTGCAACAGGTCGTGCTTTGATTGATGTTGAGATGGGGCAGCTGATACTAAGATTCCATAATGAGCAAGTGGTGTACAACATCTTTGAAGCCATGAAACATAGAGCTGAAAATCCTAAGTGTTACCGGATTGATGTTATTGATGAAATAGTTGAAGACGATTCTTGTGAGCCTCAACCAACACAACCTATGGAGAAGACGATTGTTAATTCTATAGAGAGTAGTGACCATGATGAAGATCTTGAGGTGAAGGAATGTGTCAAGCAACTAGAGGCAAACAAACAAGAAATTGAACCAGTGAAAGTTGAAGAACTATTGGTTACAACACCTAAGGGGGCGCACAATTTAAGTATTGAAGGAGAAAAAAAATCCTGAATTGAAAGAACTTCCTTCTCACTTAAAGTATGTCTTCTTAAGCAAGGATGCCTCTAAACCAGCAATCATCAGCAGTACCTTGACACCTTTAGAAGAAGAAAAATTAATGAGGGTGTTAAGGGGTAATGAAGGAGCATTGGGATGGAACATTTCTGACTTGAAGGGTATTAGTCCGGCTTATTGCATGCACAAGATTCACATGGAGGCTGAATACAAACCTGTGGTTCAGCCTCAAGGAAGACTAAACCCAACAATGAAAGAAGTGGTCAAGAAAGAGGTGCTTAAGCTACTGGATGCAGGTATGATTTACCCTATCTCTAATAGTTCTTGGGTGAGTCCTGTTCATGTGGTACCGAAGAAAGGTGGAATGACGGTGGTGGCTAATGATAAAAATGAATTGATACCCACCCGTACCCTCACCGGTTGGAGGATGTGCATAGATTACCGGAGGTTGAATACTGCAACAAGGAAGGACCACTTCCCGTTACCATTCATGGATCAAATGATAGAGAGGTTGGTTGGCCAAGCCTTTTATTGCTTTTTGGATGGGTATTCGGGGTATAATCAGATTGCGGTAGCTCTGGAAAACCAAGAGAAGACTGCCTTCACTTGTCCATTTGGTGTATTTGCTTATAGGAGAATGCCCTTTGGGTTGTGTAATGCATTGGCGACCTTTCAAAGGTGTATTCTCTCCATCTTCTCTGACATGATTGAGAAGAACATTGAGGTATTTATGGATTACTTTTCTGTGTTTGGTAAGTCTTTTGATCAATGCTTAATTCACCTAGATGCTGTCCTTAAAAGATGCACCAAAACTAACCTCATTTTAAATTGGGAAAAATGCATTTTATGGTCACGGAAGGTATAGTTTTGGGCATAAAATAAGTGATAAAGGCATAGAGGTGGATCAAGCCAAGATAGAGGTTATAGTGAAACTTCCCCCACCTGTTAATGTTAAAGGAGTGAGGAGTTTCTTGGGGCATGCTGGTTTCTATCGATGTTTCATAAAAGATTTTTCTAAAATTTCAAAGCCCCTCTGTAACCCCTTAGTCAAAGAAAATGATTTCAATTTTGATGATGAATGTTTAAATGCTTTTTCTTTGATTAAAACCAAGTTGGTGACTGCACCAATAATCATTGGACCCGATTTGGAATCACCTTTTGAACTTATGTGTGATGCAAGTGATTATGTTGTTGGTGCAGTCCTAGGCCAACGCAAGAACAAATTTTTCCATGCAATTTACTATGCAAGCAAGGTTTTAAATGAAAATCAAGTTAACTATTCCACAACTGAAAAGGAATTGCTTGCGGTAATCTTTGCATTGGAAAAGTTTCGTTCTTATCTAATAGGCTCCAAAGTCATTGTTTTTACAGATCATGCAGCTCTGAAGTATCTCTTGACAAAAGGGGATTCAAAGCCTCGGCTGTTGAGGTAGATCCTCTTGTTGCAAGAGTTTGATCTTGAGATTCGTGACAAGAAGGGAGTCAAAAATGTGGTGGCTGATCACCTCTCAAGGTTGGAGAATAACGAGGTGATGAAGAAAGAGAAGGCCATCATGGCCGAGTTTCCGGATGAAAAGTTGTTTGCTATTGGAGAAAGGCAATGGTTTGCTGGCATGGCGAACTTTAAGGCCGGTAACATAGTTCCTGATGATATGGAGTATCATCAGAGGAAAAAGTTCTTCAAGGATGTGATGAGTCATTAATTAGTTGTTTTAATATAGTATTTGATTTCGTTTTATTTAGATTTAAGTTTATTTTATTTAAATATTATTTCCTTTTAGATCTATTTTACTTCAATTGCATATTTATATTTCAGGAACGAATATTTGATAGATTCAGTCTTGGAGCAAAAGAAAGAGGATTAAGAGCTAATTCGGGCTAGAAAAATACAAGATTCAGCACAAAAATATATTCCCCCAAGTCAGAAGCTTGGCACGACCCGTGCCATATCTCAGAATTTCTCTTTTGCTGCTTTTGCTTCTTGTACAAGCTACCTATTAGTTTATTTCTGACCAAAAGCCCGTGGTTTCTTATGGAACATTCTAGTGATGTATTTCTTAGGGCTTAAGTCATTATAAACTATAAATAGAGTAGCTAGCTATCACAACAATTCATCTTTTGTTCTCTGAAATAATAAGTGACAATTGTTTCTTTGAATAAAAGTTCATCTTTGTTTTATTTTATTTTATGTTCTTCTTCTTCTTCTCTATGTCTACAATGAACGTTAATGAGTAGACTCTTCTTGTCTTGGGATTGTTGGATAAGTCTTAATGACATAATCCTAATCAAACCAAACCATAAACCCTAATTTTATATAACCTCACTTTCTAATCTAATTTCACCGTTCTTATAATCAATAATAAGTATTAAGCGAAGGATCGAAAGATGAAGTTTAATAGTTATTATTGATTCATCTCAAATATCAAAGCGAAGGATCGAAAGATGAAGTTTAATAGTTTATATTGGAACAAGTGAAATTAGACAAGGGTTGCGAAACATGAGAATAGTCTAGCAAACCTTGAGACACATAAAGTTTCTAGCTTCAAGGATTCCAATAACAATCAACCATGAGAATAGGCTTGATTGTTAGAGGAACACACTCACTGAGACCAAAAGGAGATGTGATAGGCTAAAGAGAAACTTGTCTTTAGAAAGTGGGACCAATATAAAATTACCGGTTTAGGGTTTGTTTGTGAAGGACTTGTTATTAAGATAGACCAATAATCCCGAGGTACTTTTTATTTTTGTTATTTTTCTTTCATTTAAAAATCCAAACTTTTCAACTCAAACTTTCTTTTAACCATTGTTGAAAGTTAATTAAATTCATAACTCCCTGTCGGAATGATATCTTTTATTACTACATCGGTAGAACCGTGCACTTGCGGTTTTGCTCATCAGGATGCAAACCACTATCTGTGGGATGATCCTTATCTGTTTAAGGTAAGTACTGACGATTTGATTAGATGTTGTGTTGCAGGTGAGGAGGCTAATAGTATCTTGTGGCACTTCCATAGCTCAGCTTATAGGGGCCACTCTAGTGGAGAAAGAACCGCTGCCAAAGTCTTGCAATGTGGCTTCTAGTGGCCCACCTTGTTCAAGGACTGCCAAGACTTTGTAAAGCGATGTGATAAATGCCAAAGGGCAGGTAACATTTCTAAGAGGAATGGGATGCCCCTAACAGGAATAATGGAAATAGAACCATTTGATTGTTGGGGCATTGATTTTATGGGACCCTTCCCTTCCTCTTATTCTTTTCTTCATATTCTGGTTTGTGTTGATTATGTTACAAAATGGGTTGAAGCGATACCTTGTGTTGCTAATGATGCCGAAACTGTTGTCAATTTTCTCCACAAAAATATTTTCACTAGGTTTGGAACCCCTAGAGTCTTGATCAGTGATGAGGGGAAACACTTTTGCAAATATCTTCTTGAAAATGTGCTAAAAAAGTATAACATCAGGCACAAAGTTGCAACTCCCTATCACCCATAAACAAGTGGTCTAGTAGAGGTTTCAAACCGGTAGCTGAAACAGATACTAGAAAAGACAGTTGCGTCAAATAGGAAGGATTGGTCTAGAAAGTTAGACGACGCACTGTGGGCATATAGGACGAACTTTAAGACTCATATAGGGCTTTCACCCTATCAATTATTCTATGGGAAGGCCTGTCATCTTCCAGTTGAGCTAGAACATAAAGCATACTGGGCCATTAAGGCCTTAAATTTTGATCAAATAGCCGCTGGTAAGAAAAGACTCTTGAAACTTAATGAACTTGGGGAGATGAGGCTTAGAGCGTATGAAAATGCGCTCATCTATAAAGCCATGACTAAAAGATATCATGACAAAAACTTAGTATCTAGGGATATTAACACTCGGCAACTAGTTTTGTTGTATAATTCCAGGTTGAAGCTGTTTCCTAGAAAGCTCAAGTCAAAGTGGTCGGGACCTTTCTTGGTCAAGAGTGTGTCACCTCATGGAGCTGTTGAGCTAATCACGCCGGAGGGTGACAAAAGTTTCAAGGTGAATGGGCAGAAAGTTAAGCCATATCTAGGTGGCGACCTACCAAAAGAAAGTGTAAGACTGGTGCTGAACGACCTTTAAAGGTCTGTGGTAGTCAAGCTAGTGACAGTAAAGAAGCGCTTTGTGGGAGGTAACCCACCATTATATTTCAGGTAGTATTTCTAGTTTTTTTTTTATTGCTTTCAAAAAAATCAAAAACACAAAAATATTTTAGCTGAAACAATCAAAGGAACAAAAAAAAAATTCAAGTCCATTACTAGGCAAAATCGTGACACGTTTTGGGCAAAACGTGGCACGATTTTGCCTCACCTCTGATGCTCCACCAAATTTTTCTAAGTTAAAAATGGGTGTCTTTCGACATTGCCAAAACGTGTCACGTTGCTGAAATCGTGACATGATTTTTGACACTGAAATTTTTTTCTAAGTTAAAATTGATGTCCATTCGACATTGTGAAATCGTGACACGTTGGCCAAAACGTGACACGATTTCTGGGAAAAAGATTTTTGCAAATGGTGGATCGTGACACGTTTTCCCCAAACGTGACACGTTTCTCACCTTCAGCCACAGGAGCCCCCATCTCAGCAGCAGTTTGAGCAAGGAGCAGGGAGTAGTCAGCAGGGTACCCATAGTCCTATTCATCCCATGATCAGGAGTATTGGAACCGTCCTAGGTTCGGTCTAGTGCTTACTGAGGCGGTCTGCCTCAACAGGAGAGCTATCACGGGGTCATTTGACCGATTTGGAGGGTCCGAGGATGCTATGGACCAGTACTTTGATGTTACCAGAGGTCGTGCCCAACCGAGAGAGCAGGAGATTAGGGACGACTTTGCTGCTGGTGGTGCTAGGACTCGGTACCATTTTGGGGAGGATTCTTACGTGGAAGAGAACCCTAGCACTTGGATTGATCAGGACCAGATGTAGGACTGAGTGGGCTACTGATGGCCCACCTATTTTGATGTTCTTCATATTTGCTTCAACACTTTATTTTTGATGTACTTTTTAATTATGTTCGATCATTTTTTATTTGCTTTCATTAAGTTTAATCAGTTGTATCCCCCTGTTATGTAATTGTTCCTGAACTTGTTTATTATTGATGAATTTATGTGTTTAATTGACCTTTTCCAATTTAGTAACAAATGTGTGTTCAAGTGATGTTTCCAAAAGTTCATAAGGAGGAGTGACTCGATATTTCAAAGGCGAAGTGTACGGCAGTGCAAGATAGGTAGTTACAACTCCCAGAAATCTAAACTGTAAGGTTCATGGCCAAATTTTATTTTTCCAATTTATTTATATAGAGTGTTCCATGCTGCTACATTTCTAGAACTTGCATTGTTTCTCTACTGTTGATTGGTCTTCTTCATATACACACTGAGGCAAAAGTGCTTGGTCTTGTGAGCCTTTTGAAGCCTGCCCTGATTTTAATTGATGTTTATCCTTTTCTTAGCCAAGTTGAGCCGGTAGGTTTAGAACTTTTTGTTCGGTGACAAACTACATTACAAGCTTAGAGACTTTTAGGATTTATCCCAAATTGTTATTTCTGAGTTAGGCATTGTAGAATGTTGCTATAAATTAAGTTTGGGGTTGCCTATGGAATTTGCAACCAATTAAGTTTGGGGTGGGGGTACTAGAGAACATAGAACTTTATCATGAAAAATACATACGCTAAAAATGGTGTATAAAAAAAAAAGAGAAAAATAGAATGAAAAAGGGACAAAACATTGAAAATCCGAGTAACTTAAAACTCGAAAGTCCCAATGGTTAAAAATGTTCTCTACCCCCGTCTTGACAAGAATTGTTGTTCCATAGGTGAAAGATGGATTGAATGTGTGCTTTAACTTTCGTAGGAGTGCCTAACTCACAATTTGTGTAGCCTACTTATCCAAATATTATCCCACCTTCACCTAAGCCTTGTTATAACCCTGAAAGACCTCAAATTGTGTATTGATATTGATTTTAATTGACGTTTAGAAACTCTTCAAGCGTATGGTAATATGTAGTCTTGCATGTGATTGAGTATGAACCCTATTCATTTTGTTGCGTGGAGTTGTGTATTGGTGGATGCTTTCAAGTCAAACTCGCTCACCTTTAGCTAGTAGGGAGTTGAACTTTTGGTTACCATCGCTTAAACAGGTACTTGTTCTTTTACTGTCAATTGTCAATTTTGCATGTAAATTCCTTGAGGACAAGGAATGGTTCAATTTAGGGTTGTGATGACATGTTGTCATTACGTAATTTTTATGTAAATATTATCACATTTTGGAGTTCACAAGGCAACTTAAGTAGCAAGAAAATCAAGAAAACTGAAGAAAAAGGCAAAGACAAAATTGTGGCACGTTTGGTAAAAAACGTGACACGATTTGACAAGGCAGAATGCATAGTTTCGACATTAAGGAAAATGTGTCACGATGGCAAAAACGTGACACGATTTGGTGAAACCCTAATTCAGTTTCTTGTTACACACTGTAAAAACGTGTCACGATTTACTTAAAACGTGACACGATTTTGGGCGAATTTATGTGCCTTTTTAAGCCGAAGACTATTCAGAAAACAAGGGTTACGATTTGAGAAGAGCAAAGTGCGATTTTGAGACCTAAAGACGGCTAGGAGGGCGATTTCTTCAACCTTCTTTCAGTTCACGTATGTTTTGATTCCATTATTGATTATGCTATTTGTAAATCTCATTATGAGTAGCTAAATCTCTTAGACCCATTGAATTGTTCTAATAAACATGGTTAGTCTAGGAATGGATAATCGTTTGTTAGTGATATTAAGTTAACGTGCTTAAACCTTCAAGGATTATTAGACCACCTAAGGAGTTAGGGGCTGTAGTATAAGAAGAGGGTCCTAACTCAAGGGATTGATTAGGGCTAATTTCTTAACTATCGTGGAACTATAAAATCATTCATAAGGATAGAGTGCAGTATACCAATTAGGGGAATATAGATGATTCGAAAAACCTAATCTCATCTCTCTCTTATTTTCTTAACAACTTTTTACTTTTCCTTAATTGATTTCATAAAATCAAACCAACTCAACTGCCTAGTGGCAAACCATAATAACTTTTATACATCCTATTGAATAACGAATTTGAATTATTGAGGTTAAAAACAGTCCTTGTGGGAACGATATTTTTACTACTTCGATAGTTTTTGGTACACTTGCCAAACTTCTATCATAAAGCTGCTCAGTTGGAGATGGATGAAAAAGTTCTGATTGACCCTAGTTTAGCTGGTAAATCAAGAGAAGAAATGGGATTGGAACCCTCCACAGTCACTAAAATAAGATCAAGCATCATGAGAATCTCTGTGTTTATTTCAGAAGAACAGATTGCCTTGACAATCAGGAGAGCATCTGAAGGAAGGTTTGTTAGTGGCTTGGATAACCACAAAACCAGTCCATGGAACGATACAGTGAACAAGACAATTTTCAACAGTACTAAGAAAGAAAAGTACTGTGACTTGAACATGGAACCCAAGATGCTCCTGAAGATCCAAAATGAGAATCTTCTACTAAAAGGTGGTGGTGGAGATCAACCTTCATTGGATCATAGAGTGTTTCTTCACTTTTTCATGACCAAGGAGAAGGCTAATGTACCTAAGTACATATTCAAGCACATGATTAAGACCCTGAGGGAGAGTCAAACAATCAATAGGTGATGGATGCCCTATGGAAGGCTTCTTTCTGAAATCTTCCATCAAGGTGGAATTTTGGATGCTATCAGAACATCCAATGTCTCAGATGATAAGCAGCTGGGCACAGTAACCAGCAAGGTGACAAATGGTGGTACCTTGAGGCACATGAAGCTAATCAAGAAAGAGGACTACAAGAAGTTGGCTACACACTTGAAGGAATCTGAGGTTGTATCCAACTTGATGGATAACTTCCCTCCTATCTGTACGCAAGATCCTCTTGATGTAAGAGTCAGTTACATCTTGAAGCACTATGAAACGACTGGAGAGACCATCAGAATGGAAGATGTTCCAGAAACTATGTTTGGTGGTGCACTTCATGTTGCTTCCAAAAAGAAGAGAAAGCTGACCAAAGAAGAATACCTGTCAGAAGTTGCTGAAGAAGCTTATGAACCTCAGAAGAAGAAAGTAAAGAAAACCAAAGTTGCTCCTCAAGCAGAAGCAACTGGTTCTGATGTGCCAACCATCCAAGAAGAAGTTCAGGATCTAGACCCTGCTAAGGTTTTGAACAAGAGAACAAGAAGTGGTAAGACAGTTGAATCTTCATAATCTCTACTTGCTAAACCCTCTATTCCAAAGAAGAAAAGGAAGCATGTTGTTAGAAAGCTAAAGGTTGCTTCTAAAGAAGAAGAGGAAGTAGAAGAAGCGACTTAGCTTGTCTCACGAGAACTCAAGAAGAAGAAATCTGCAGATGATGCTGCTCTAAAGAAGGCACTTGAGATTGCCAAGGAAATTGAAGTTCCTTCTGAAGTTCTGTTGAAGGAATCAACAGTTGAAGCTGCTCAACTAGGAATTGAGCTTCCAGAGAATCTTCAACAACTAGTAGTGTCTGGTGAACTGGTGGATACTACTGAAGAAGTTGATAAGGAAGCTGGTTGTTCAGAAGCTGATGCTTCAAAAGCTGGAAAAGGTAATATTGATTCTCTTCACACTGCTAATATAGTAAATATAGAATCTAGTACAACCTCAGACTCCAAGTCAACCTCAGCCTCCCTCTCAACCTCCTCATCAACCTCTTTAGACATGGATGATATTCCTTTGAATAAATTCTATGAAAATCTAAATAAGCGTTTATCCCCATCATCATCCACCAAACCTCAGAAAAAGTCAGATAATGATACCTTTGTTCCTATGTATCCTTCTATTGAAGAAAGGATACATGATATGCAACAAAGAAGGATCAATGCTTGTGTAAGACTACCTGATGATCATCCTCTACAACCACCTATGATTGAACCTCTTCAATTTGTTCCTGCTGATGAAGAGGTTGTAGATGATCAAACCGGGCCTGAGTCTGCCAACCATGAGGTATCACTATCTCCATCCAAACCAACTACCCAAAAATCTGAACCATCTGTGTTGGATCATATGGTTAATCATTATTCAGGTGAATTACCAGGTTATGAGTCTAACCTATAAAGGGCCTCTGACTTAGCTTCTGATGAAGTTATGACAGAAAGCCCCCAACAACAACAAGCACCAAACATAGAAACCCATTAACCTGTACAGACACTATCATTCATCCTGAACAAACTATTCCTGAACAACATGTTCCTGAACAAACTGTTCTTGAACAACATGTTCTTGAACAAGTTGTTGTTGATCAATCTCCTAAAACCAACTCTATTTTTACTGAACCTGAAATCTCTACAAATGACCAACCTTCATCTTCAAATCTAGCCCTTCAAACCTATGCTCCTTCCAGAACTACAAATATCCCTTCTCCACCCACCCTGTTTCTAGATTCTACAATATTAGCATATGTGTGTGAGAACATATTTCAGGAGCTGAACAAGTTGATTGGAGCAAGAAACAAGTTGGTTCATGAAGAGAGCTATGAAAAGCAATGGAGGAGACTCAGAAAAAGAGTAGAGTTTGTCTTGTTTGAACTTCAAAGATCATCTTTTGATGCTCAAGACACTGCTCAGAACAACCTTCAGGATTGGTTGAGAGGTGTTGTAAATAATATACAAGAAGTAGTTGTCAGTAGAACTCTTGTGAAGACTCCCTTATGCTTATCAGGAAGAGATGTTTCTTATGTTATTCCTACCCGTGTTCATCCTAAGGAGCTGAGTCTAGATTGGTTGAACAAGATAAACTTCAAGTCAGCTTCTACATATTTGGAATTACTACAAACGAACACAGTACTGGAAAGAGAGAACATAGAGCTAAGGAAAGAGATTCTAGATCAGAAACTGCTACTACTTGAATATAAGTCTTCTATAGAAGCTAAGCTGGAAGAAGCAAAGATTAGAGAAGAGAATCTGATCAGAAGCAATGAGGATTTCAAGAAAGAAATCAAGCAGCAAGCAGAAGAGACAAACAAGTTCCTCAAATAGATGATGGAAATGTTTCAGAATCAAGCCAAGCCTTAGTTGCACACATTTATTTTAGCTTGTTTAGTTTCTTTTGAGTTTATGTGTTTGTGTACTTCTGATCCGATATTTTGCTTCTGAACTATATTTTGCTTATGAACAGTTTATGTGTTACTGAACTAATAACTTGCTTATGAACTTAATTATTTTTTTTTATAGAATTTCTCACTATGTTTTTCTCATCTCTTTCTTTTTGTCTTTATTTTATTCTTTTTGTTGATGACAAAAGGGGAAGTAGATGTATAGTATTTATAGGCTCTGAGCCCCATTAATTTAATTATAAACAAGTTAAATTAATAGGACCTTCTTCTTATCTTTTAGTCTATTTAATGTGAGATTAATTCTGATCGTTATTTCGTTTTTAATGATGAATTTAATTAACATGGATAGAACTCAGGGGGAGCTTACAAACCTCGCCTTAAAGTACTATTGGACTCAGGGGGAGCTTACAAACCTCATACCCTTTAAGTCAACTTGTTAATTAGATTAACAACAATTGAACATTTTAAATACTAATGTTTGTCATCATCAAAAAGGGGGAGATTGTTGGAACAATATGTGTTTAACATTACCTCTTGAGATTTTTGATGATAACAAGGTATTAAAAAATTTCAATTGGATATGCTAATATTTGTTCAAGTGTGCAGGACCATAGACAAAAATTTAGTGTCTATTTATAAGTATAGGTTCTGGAAGAACAAATGAGAGCAATAGAATCAACAAAGTAAAGGAAGCTTGAAGCATCTGAAGAAAGTGCTCCTGAAGTCAAGTGCTCCTGAAGTGATGACATCATCAAAAGCAAGTTCATCTGAAGTACCTCATCAGAAGCAAGATCACCAGAAGCTGAAGATCATCAGAAGATGAAAGAATCAAAGCTTCAAAGGATTTAATCACGTCTAGCATTGCAGAAGACCAAAAGAGTAAAGCAACGGCTAATTCAAACGAATTTGAAGACATTGGATGCTTGTTCTTTGAAGAGCGTTAACAAAGTAAAATTGTACGAAATGTACAACCACTACCTCCATTACTCAATTTGTGTCTCTGCTATAGGACAAGAATAACAGCTATGCCTACAACAATGTTCCTTCATACTTAGAATGGATTTGAAATTGATCCTTCATAGGACAATAACCATATCAGGCAAAAGATCAAAGGTGATTGATCAAAGCTTCAAACGACTCTTTTTTGATGTGCTGGCAATTTGCAACGTCTATTTCACACCTCTATATAAAGGAGTGAAGACTTAGAGAATGGCAAGGACTCTACAAAAATTTGAAAGCGCCAAACCTCTGTTGAAATTGTTCTGCATCAAAAGTTCACTTAGAATTTCTTATCAAAGTTCATATCTTAGAAATTCTAGAGTCATAAGAGTCTGTATCTGATTTGTATTGTGAACACCACTGATTGTATATCAAGTGTTCAACCTCAAACATATTTCTTTGTAATTCTGTTTGAATAGAAGTCTCTTGCAGTTGTACTTGAGCAAGGAAGTCTCTTGATTGTGTTCATGAGCATATGAAATCTCTTGCAGTTGTGCTTGAGTAGTTTGAAGTCTCTTGCTAGTTTTAGCAGTGAGCATTTGTAATCAGATATTACATTTTTAGTGAACTTTCCTTGGAAGTGCAAGGGGGACATGACTACTTCCGGTTTGTGGAAGGAACCTGTATAATTGCTTTGTGTCTTTCTTCGCTCTCTGTCTCTCTGTTTTTATCCGCTGCATTTAGAATCTGAACATCACTTCAGAAGCTATAATCTAACTGCTTCTGAACAGTTACTTCAGTAGGAGAAAATGAAGAAAAATCTAACTCAATTCAACCCCCATTCTTGTGTTTTTCTTACCTTCATAGTATTTTATATATATATAGGACCAGAATATTCTGGAGTATGATTATATAAGCAGAATGAGAAAAATGATGTTAAGATGAATTATGAAGTTATTTTAACACGGACCAGAATATTCTGGAGAGCTATAAAGATAAAAAAAATTGAACAATATCACTGATAAATTTTGGACCAGAGAACTCTGGATTAATTTGATTATTAATTAGGATCAGATTGTTCTGGATAGTGATTTAACTTAATTGCAAGATAATATTAAGATTTGATTAGGACCAGAGCACTCTAGATTAAGATGTGTCTATTTAGTGTAAAAATAAATGAAAAGATATATATATATATATATATATATATATATATATATATATATATATATATAGAGAGAGAGAGAGAGAGAGAGAGAGAGAGAGAGAGAGAGAGAGAGAGAAAAGAAATAGGAAAGGAAGAAGAGAAAAGGAGGAAAGAGGAAAAGGGAAGATGATATACCTTTGTGGGAGAATAGGAAAAAGAAAAAAATGAGGGTTGTTTTGTTTTTGGTAGTGATAGTGTGTTTTTTTTTTGTTGATTTATGGTGGTTTTATGTTGATTTGTAGTGATGATTGTGTGATTTTTTTTTAATGGTGGTTTATATTGATTTGTAGTGATGATTGTGTGATTTTTTTTTTTAATTGTTATTTATGTGGTGGTTTTTTGTGGTTTTTGTGGTTTCAATGGTGGTTTGAGTGGTGGCTGTGTTGTTGATGATGAAGAAGAGAAAAATGATAAGACTAAAAAAATTGTAGTGTTGTGTGTTGCTGATTTTTTTTTTCTCCCCATCTAAAGCTTCTTGATTTTTTCTCCCCCTCTTTCTCTCTAAAAACTCCCTTTATTTATAGAAGTTGGGACACTTGGAGCTCAAGTCAAAATTGTAGCTTGGAGATCAAGCTTGAAGTAAATGGAAGAAAGTTGGCATGTGATGTCATTTTATTTTATTTGTAGTATGACCAAAACGTTCTGGTATACGCTCCAGAACATTCTTGACAAAATTTCATTTTTGTGTTTTAAAATAAAATAAAAAATAAAAAAAGACAAGAAAAAATAAAAAAAATAAAATAAAATAATAATAATAATAATAATAATAATAATAATAATAATAATAATAATAATAATAATAATAATAATAATAATAATAATAATAATAATAAAAAATAATAATAATAACAAGGACTGAAATAAACTGACTAAAAAAATGTGGACAAAAAACGAACCAAAAATGAGGTATTTTAAAATACCTCTACCAAATTTTTTCTAAAAAAGGCAAAAAATATTTCAAGCCAAAAGACAAATGAAATGGGATCTTAGGTCAAAAATTGGGGTATGACACCTTCCTTAATTTATTTTAGGCTTAAATGCTCTTTTGGTCCCTTAACTATTTATTTGGTATCGTTTTGGTCCCTTAACTAAAAAAAAGAATGATTTGGTATTTTATCTTTACCTCCGTTACCTGTTTTGGTCCCTTCCGTTTAAAAAAATCAAAAAACGTTAACTGAGGGCACATGTGGCAATTTAGGGCTGATTGGGCCAATTAGTGAGTCAGCAGTATATAAGGCTTCTATTTTTTGAAGGATTTCATTTGTGTTCATCTTTTCCCCCCAAAAAATTAGGGTTTGTTCTTCATCTCTATCCCTCTTATTCAATCTGATTGTTCCAATCGTATGTCTAGTGCAACATCTCGTTTTAATCGCAGAAGCAACAACGAAGTTGGGTTGAAAAGTGAAAGGGGGTTATCAAGATCTGTGGGTTCTGGGGTAAGAAGACGAATTCGAAAATGTTCATGTGGTGAGTTCTTGGTTTTGCGAACTATCACTGATGAAAGTAACCCTAGATATGGTGAAAAGTTTTGGGGCTGTAGAAATTGGAGGAACCGAATTGATAATGGCTGCAACCACTTCGAATGGGTAGACAATGAAGATTATGTTGTAGATGAACGTGATGTGAAGATTGCAAAACAGAAAAAGAAAATTGGTAAGCTGAAAAAAAGTGTCTGTTTTCTAAAGGAAGAGTTGATAAATAGTAGGAAATATTGCAAGATTGCTGTAGCATTTGGCATTGTATGTTTTGGATTTAACATGTTATTAATGTCAGTGTTGTTGTCAAGTTATGTAAAGTGAGTGTATAATGTTGAAGGTATTATGTGTTTAAGGTATAAGGTAGTATGTGAGTTTATGTGTCTGTTGAAGGTATTATGTCTATAAGGTTGAAGGTAGTATGTGTTATGTCAGTTTATGTGAGTTTATGTGAGTCTATGTGAGTTAAAATGTATTGTGAGTCTTTAATGTAATGTTTGACGAATTGAATGGAATGGTAAATTTAGCCTACTATATTTTTGTTACTATATGTTTGATTCTGTGTAATTCTTGCAGTAATCACTATGTACCCAATGCATACAATCATAATAAAAAAAAAGATTGAGACAAAGTAATGAGACAATTGAACATTGAAATAAGTAATAGCTTTAATTCAAAGATTGAGACAGAATATTGAGACAATTCAACATGTTCTCAATTACATACATAAACATGAATGATAAAGGTGAGACCAATTCAAAAGGTGTAAAACCATAGGTTCTCATTTACATTTCCTGTCATCATAAAATTGAGACCATACTCAAAAAGGTATTGCACAATACCATAGGTTCTCATTGCATAAACATAAACAGAAATGGTATCAAACCATTATCATTACATCAGTTCAATTCAAAATACTAAAAGACTTAAATAATTATAAGTAGGCTAAATTGCTTCAGTTGGTTGCTGGTCCTGATGCACCTCCTGGTGGACCCTTGGTGAATGGTAATTTCTGCCTTTTTGTGCTTGCTTGTGGGTTGGCGGCAACTTGTGACTTTGTAGCTTGTTTCTTAGAACCTTGTGTCTCACCTTGTGTCTTGGAAGGTTGTGACTTTGCAGTTTGTTTCTTAGCACCTTGTGTCTCACCCTGTTTCTTGGAACCTTTTGATTTCGCAGTTTGTTTGTTGGCTTGAGAAGAACCTGATGGTTGAGCAATGGATGAGCCTTGTGTTGCAACAGGTGCTTGAGAGTTGGTTGAAGCTTGTGTTGCAGATTGTTGTTGACTGGTAGGAAGGGCGTTTGCATCAGTTTGGTTTAAAGAAGTAGTAGGAGGTGGGTTGCCAGCAGCTTGTGAGGGTGGCAGTTTACAGGTTGCCTTGTTGTGGCCAGGCTGATGGCATCTGCTACACTTTGTTCCATATGAAGCTCTCTTCATTTGTCCATCCTCTCTTAGCAATTCAGATGGATCCTTGTTCCTTTTTTTCTTAGGCCTTCCTTGTTGTCTTTTAATAGGGGGTGGCTGCAAGTCAGTGTATGCATTTCTTTCCCAAAGATCCTTACCATTAACAGGATGGAAGATGGGTCTGTAACATTCTTCATACCTTTCCTTCCTATAGAAGTCAGGAACAAACTGATAAAAGTCAAGTTCCATAAACCTCATTGAAGCAATTGCATGAACACAAGGTAAACCAGTTAAGAGTCACTTCCTACAAGAACACTCCCTTGTTGTTAGATTAACTGACAAAGTCTCAGCACTTAGAGATATGTGTCTGACCTCAAATTCATCTTCAGTACAACGCCTGTTCACATATACATACAACATGTATTCAGTTCAGTGACAAATAAATAGACATATGCCATCATAGTTTCAGCAGTTACTTATTCTACCATTTCACAAAGATTAAGGGACCATTTTAATACTCAGATAAAAAGTTATGGGACCATTTTAATACTACTATAAAAAGTTAAGGGACCAATTTAATACTGCTATCAAAAGTTAAGGGACCAATTTAATACTGGTATAAAAAGTTAAGGGACCATTTTAATACAATTATGAAAAATACTTGACTACATAATTGCTGGTATATTCAGCCTCCTTTTCAAGCTTCTTCTTAATATTTAGTAAAACACTGTCAGGGTACCTCTGGATTTTCTGTCTATTCTTCTCCCATCTATCCATTAGATAGATCCTAATCTCCTCCAGCATAGTGATAATAGGCTTTGACCTTGGACCGACAATCACTGAATTAAATGATTCTGACATATTGTTCACCAAAGTATCACATTTTGGGTCACCCTTGAAGTAAGACCTGCTCCAATGTCTAACTGGTATCTTGATCAGGTATTTGAATGCTTCCTCATTAATTGCTTTGATTTCCTTCATTACAGCCAGCCATGCATTTGGATATGTAGCTTTAGCAGCTCTCCACATAAGTTCTTTAAGCTTCTTGCCAGGGTATTGCTTTCTGAAGTTGTTGTACAAGTGCCTGACACAAAATATGTGTTGAGCATCTGGGAGTAACTCCACAAGGGCTGGTAATAGTCCCTGCAGTATACAAACATTAAAATGTGCCACAATTTCACAGTTTTAAACAAAGCAAGAGCAAATTAAAAGTAAGCATTGATACCTTTTGTTGATCACTTATGAAAGTATAGCTATTACATAGTACTCTTCCTCCCAAATCATTGACTAACAAATCCAAAAACCATGCCCAAGTTTCCTTTGTCTCCCCTTCAACAACAACATAGGCAATGGGTAGCATTTGATCATTTGGATCTGTACCAATAGCAGTTAGAAGTTTCTCACCATAATAACCTTTCAAGAAACAACCATCTAACCCAATGATACGCCTGCACTTTAAAAAACTTTCCTTGCATGCATTAAAACAGATATACACCCTTTGGAAGCGAGGAAAGAGAACAACATTCGGGTCTTCTAAATCAGCTTTTGTACCTTGATAAGGTTGGCTAGTAATTTTCACTGTTGACAAAGGATTTGATCTCAACAACTCGTGGCAGTAGTCATGCATCCTAGTGTACTGTTCTCTAAATGATCCATCAACAACATCAAATGCCATGGCTCTTGCTCTGATGGCCTTTGTCTTAGTTACTCCAGTCTGCCATTTCGTTTGTGTTTTGGTCAGAATGTCAGTTACCTTAATACTACGATTCTCTCTAACACTTGGCTGCAGCCTAACACCTAACCACTTGGAATTCATCATACTAATCCTCTGGTCCCTACTACATCGATGCTTGCCCTTATAGACCTTCCTTAGCTGCCAAGTTTCTTGATTTGGTATTTTTGCACAGTAAGCTGTCCATGGACAATTTGGTTTACAAACAACCCTCACCCTGACTTTGTCACTCTTTTTGAACTTAAGTTGCCTCCCGGAATGTATTGCATATGTCCTCACTACATCTTGAAACTCTTTTTTACTAGCAAAATAGGTACCAATTTCCCACTTGTAATCTTTCATCTTACTTGGTAACTTAAATGTTGGAAACTTAGACTTTGTAGAACCATCCTCATCAGTATCACTCCCACTGACTAATTCATCAGAATTATACTCATCTTCGTCACTCAGTCCTTTGTCTGCTACCTTACTTGACTCACCATCAGCTTCTATTTGCAAATCATCATTATCCTCAGCAGATTCTTCCTCTTCATTGAGTTCTTCCATGTCTGGCTCACTAACTTCTGGTGCTGCAACATGTACTTTCCTAGGTCTGCCCCTTTTCTTTCTTGGTGCCTATGCAACATTTTCTACATTTTCATGTACTTTCCTACGTCTGCCCCTCTTCTTTGTAGGTGCCTCTGCAACAGGTTCATCTACAACATTTTCTGCATTTTCATTTGCAACAGGTCCCTCTCCTTCATTGTCCACATTTTCTGCATTTTCATGTACCACATTTTCTGCATTTTCATGTACTCCCTCTCCCTCATTATCAAATGCATCATTCAGCATGAGTTCATCATCTGAGTCTCCAAAGTGTATGTCTAAGGCACTGTCATCACTGTCTTCATTTAGCTCAATGCATTCCTCCTCACATTCACTTTGCACTCCCTTGTCTTTACTACCTTGTTCAGTGGTCCCTGTTTGAACACTTTCTCCCTCAACTTGCTCAGTGGTCCCTGTTTGAACACTTTCTCCCTCAACTTGCTCAGTGGGCCTAGCTTTCCCATTTTCCATATCAACCCCATTAGCCCCAGCATTATCCTTTTCCACTTCAACTTCAGTGGGCCCTTCTTTTCCAATTTCTACATCAACACTAGTGGCCCCGCCTTTTTCACTTTCCACTTCAACACCGTTGTCCCCACCTTTTTCACTTTCCACTTCAGCACCAGTGTCCCCACCTTTTCCACTTTCCACTTCAGCACCAGTGGCCCCAGCATTTTCACTTTCCACATTTATTCCTTCAGCATTTACTCCTTCAACATTTACTCCTTCATTTTCATCCACAGTTGCATTTAATCCTTCATCATTCTCACTCTCCAATTCAACACCAGCCATATTATACTCTATGTTCTCAATAATTTCAGGTTGGGAGACATGGTGAACAACATATATATGAGCCTTTCCATCACTTTCTGCTATAAACCGAACCCTGTTACTACCATTGTCATCATTTAACAAATGCATTCCAGGTGCAAGGTAAGGGTCATTAAACCACATAGAGTCAATCTCAGTATACCCCATCACCTCTAGATTACCCAGCACTTCAAAGTATGACCATCTATCAGGGTCACACAACCAAGTTATCTCAAGCCCCTCATAACCAATGTGCACAAATTCATTAAAAACACCCATATGATGCACAACCACTTTGAGATTTTTCTCCATTACCACTCACCAATCCTAATAAACAAATATGCACAGAAATCAACACACATGGACCACTACTATTTAAATACTGACAAAATCAAACCCTAAATCCAAATCCACATACATAAAAGGTTAAAAATTCATATTTATTGAAACCCTAAACCAGAAACCATTTAAAAAACCCTAAACCATATACCAGCAACAACAACCCTAGAAACCCTAAAACGTTTTTCAAAGATGATGATAAAGGATGTAGATGATACCTGGATTCAATGAGTGGTGCGATTTCCTTTTCCTTCCCTTCCAACCAGCGCGATTCTTCTTCTTCTCTTCTTCTCTTCTTCGTCGCCGATTGAGTTTCTTTCTGGAAATTGTGAGAAAAGTGGTTTCAATGAGTTTGTTTCTTCACTAACTTGCCCAATCATACCTAAATTGCCACCTGTGCCCTCAGTTAACGTTTTTTGATTTTTTTTAATGGAAGGGACCAAAACAGGTAACGGAGGTAAAGATAAAATACCAAATCATTCTTTTTTTTAGTTAAGGGACCAAAACGATACCAAATAAATAGTTAAGGGACCAAAAGAGCATTTAAGCCTTTATTTTATAAATTTTTTCTGCTAGGTGGGATCTTATAATCTTTGTTACGATCTATGCTTTTTCTATACTCCAACGATCTTTAGTGAGATCCTGATTTTGACAACTATGTTATGGAGTATTATAATGTTGATCATAAATTAATAAAGGCTAAATTATCTTTTTGGTCCCTTAACTATTTAATTAGTATCGATTTGGTTCCCTAACTAAAAATTGATTTATTTTGGTCCTTTAACTTCTCTCCATTATATATTTTGGTCCTTTCCGTTAGTTTTAATTCAAAAACGTTAGGTTTTCTTCATTTTCTTCTGAAATTTTTCTGGGATTCTTGTTGTTGAATGTTGATGGAGATGATATGAAGATGAAAAAGAGGAGAAGAAGATGAAGAAAACTTAACGATTTTGAATTAAAACTAACGAAAAGGACCAAAATGTGTAACAGAGAGAAGTTAAGGGACCAAAATAAATCAAATTTTAGTTAAGGGACCAAACCGATACTACCTAAATAGTTAAGGGACCAAAAATACAATTTAGCCATTAATAAAATATGTGAATGCACTTGATATTTCTTTTCACTATTGTGAAAATTATTAGGTCGAAAATGGCCAATGATTTTGTATTTTTAGTTTTATAATTAATCACTTCAAAATTCCTTATTAATATTAAAAGATATGTTAGACCGACAACATGACTAAGCAAATGTTTGGATTCTTGATGATTTTATAGATTTACAGTGGATTATGTAATTTTGCAAAAGCTAAATTTAAAAGTTTCAACTTCAACAAAATCATAGTGTCAACATAATTTCGTCATTCTAAAAAAACATAATTTCATCAAATCGATTCAAACATAAATTAAGTAGTGGGTAGGGAGAGTGAAATGGAAGGAGATATTTTGGTTAAAACAATGAAAATGAGAAAATATGGAGGTATAAAAATTGTATGTGATGATATCACCTAACATCTCGTGAATTAAAGTGAGTGATTCATATATAGAAGCATCTAACAAGCCCACAATCTTAGTATTGAAAATGTGTGGGTATAAAAAATGGATGTGTTGATAGCACTAACATCTCGATGGTTGCAAAATAAGGACACAGGAAAGGAATGGAAGCTCTCAAGTGTAATAGGAGGGAAATTAGAATTACATGGTAGGTGATGCAATAAAATAAGAAGAAATGACACTTAGATATATAAAAGTATAACTAAAGTAGGTGATGCAGTTCATTTTAAGGAGCTTTTCGACTTTAAATGTAGACATGACTTTGTTAGGAATCTCATTTTTGATATATTCTGACGGGCCAGTGAAGAACAAGGTGTCTGTGAACTCTATGGCTGACTCACTCGGTAAGAGACCGATACTTAGGTCTGCAGATGTTATGGTAGGCATGTAGATGTTATGGTGTACGGATGTGTAGGAGGAAAACATGCATGTGTAGACTTGACTATGGTTTCACAACTTGTGGAATTTGGGTTCAGAGCTTTTACGATAGGACATGCAGTCATAAAAAAATTGCGTCAAGCAAACTGGTCAAACAAGATAAATCGTTGACCTCCTACATAGAGTTCAAAGGTCATGCATAGCGATCTAATATCTCATAGGTTCATGAACGTTGTGTTTATGAGGAATTGTTTTGCAATCCAAAAAGGCTTTGCGGTGCAGCTTGATGTCCGCTTATCTTCCTTTCATATGTAATTAGTCATTAATATAGTATATATTCTCACCTAAAACATTATTGAAAAATAATGCAAAAGAAAAGTGTGAGCATGTAAAATTAGAAGGACATGTATGCTTATTGTCTACTTTAAAAGGATTGAGTCTATTAATACACTTAGTGATAGCTAAACATTTGAAATGTTTAATGATAAGTTCGAGTTCATAATTTTTCACTTCTTCGCATTAATATGATTTTTATCACTAAATTATTTGACAAGAAAAGCAACTTGAAACGATGATAAATTCTGTTTCGTAGTTTTCACTTCTCATGTGTGTAAGAATCTTTGTAGGACTATATTTAAAGTCAAAAAAAAAAAAAAACAAGATTTTGAACTGCAGTTATATTTTTGTTCACTCAAGTCGTGCTACTCGTGGTATATGGTCCCTACTCTCGAGGAAGAGCACAAATGAGCCATGGCTTGAATGTGACGTGACCCCTATGCATTTGCATATATAAAGTTAATAAATAGTGGAACATAATTTCTATGTTTCCTTCTATCTCCACGTTGTTTGCTTGTTTTGTTCCTTTTTTTGCTTTCCGAGTTTTGTTTTTGTAGCCAAACAAATAAACCATATTCTAATCATCATTGTACCACCAGTCTCATATAACTATCATTTATTCCTTTCTGTTCAGACAAATACAAATTAAGCTACACTCAATTAGATCACCTATTTTGAATATTTGGAATCACTTTGTTTGGAACCACCGTGGTTGGTTGTCGAAATCTAAGTGACCTATCAAATTCTGTTTTGTAAATCATGATGGATTAATAATTTTGTCAAACCCACCACGAATCTAACCATGTGAAATACTTGTACCGTCACATCAAAATATGTCATATAGTTCTACGTTGTTCAGTTTTTACTCCAATAAAAACGAGTCGCACAATCTATCTCATAAATCTTAAAATACGTCTCACAATTTATCTCATATATTTAAGTTGATGAACCGTGATGAATTGTTGTTTGGGGAAGAATTTGTTTTCCAATGTGACAAACTCCATTTGAGAAGAGCTGAAAAAGTTGGTTCTTAGACTTATGACCATGGATGAACTTTCGATCGGAGATGCTCTTATTTACATGTTAACATCTCCTGCTAGAGCAATTCTAGCATTTTGAAGTAGTAGTTCATAAACACTGTTTTTTGTTATGGGTCTCATATTGAGTAAATAAAAGTACTCAATTCGGTACTAAAACTATGAGGCTCTTTCATCTAGTGGATGATCGTCTTGTGCTCAAGTCTTAACACTGTTTTTGTGGCACTATAATCTTATAACCACAATATTAATTGTTTTGTGGTCTACATGATGTTCTAAACTTTTCTTTCATTCTTGCATGTAACTTTTTCAATAAACACAACATAAACATCCAAAATGTATCTTTTGAAGTAATTAATAACTAAAGGAACAACTGAGATGTGTTAGTATAAAATCCGACTTGAGATTGTTGAATTCCTTTTTGTAGGGTCTTTTGCTAAGTATATTTTTTAATAACAATTTTCTTATAATATTTGAACAAGGCATACATTAAGTAGTCCATGGCATAGACTTGTAAGCATCAAACAAAGGTCTAGTAATGTTTTCCCACATACATATTCTACCCAAAAATAAATAAAAAATAGATGAAGCATATGTCCATGCATCAAAAGTGAATGGAAATAAATATGAATTAAATAATGAAGATGGATAATTCTTAAAATACAAACCATCAAAAGAAAACAAAAAATAGATAGATAATATAATGAATTGAATTGCAATTCTAATGACATCCAACTTCTTATTCTTTTCATAAGACTTGTAAAAAACAAAAATCCTTATTCTATTCCCATTTCTCTTAATGGAAATTATCTTAAAAGGGTACAAAATTCATAGAAAACTACCAACCAGCAACTAATCATTAAATTTCATATAGTTCTACGTCTCTTATTGATTACCTTAGTAACCTCAAACATGGATTGGAAGAAAGAGTTTACTTCCTCAGCCTTTACATCATAGTTCAATTGAGTTGCTGATGATCTTTTCATCATACATGAATGTGGTGAAATTGATGATTTCCTTTTTTTCTTTGGAGCTGGTGGGCACTTTTCAACAAGAGGAATCTTGTTGCTTGATGAAGTTGGTGTTTTGCATTCTTCTAATTCCTCCTCAATTACTTCTTCTACTTGAATTGGCTTTGGAATATTTGCTGCTGCTTCTTCTTCTTCTCTTTTTTCTTGTTTAATGATTGATTCTTCCATATGATGAGGAATTTGTGTCTCTTCTGACCTTGTTGTAGACATGTAGCTAGTTGCACTAATAACAAATATATATGACAAAGAAAGGGACCGTCTCTCCTGATAAGGATATTGTCTTCAAACATTCGAGGCTTTAGTAGTCACCGTGAAGTAGGTTATTTATATTTTCATAAATTATATGAGATGTACTTGATTTGATGTGAAGAAACTCTATATATAGAGATAAGTTATAATACAAAAATATTTCTATATTATATCATTAAATAATAAACAAATCTTCAATATATTCTAAACAAAAATATAAATTATAAATTCTAATAAAATCTTATTTAAATATTAATCTAAATTCATAATATTCTAAGCATATTTAGATATATTATTCTTAACATAATATACGATTCAAATTTAAGTTCGGTAATTTAATTCAATTATTAAAAGAGTGATGTTATTTTAATATTCAAAAATCAGTCATCGTGAGCTTAACTCAGTTGGTAGGGACAATATATAATATATGTAAAGTTCGGGGTTCAAACCCCAACCACCGCCAAAATATCCAAAATAAACAAATATTTTATTTCAAAAACAAAAAAAATAACATTTGACAACCGTATAAAAATACACAGGTTATAATTATTGATGTGACTATTAGAGAAAGAAACAAATAGTTAAAGAATGAATACTTATACCTTATATATATATATATATATATATATATATATATATATATATATATATTGATTGTTGAACAACCAAAAAGTTGAGGACGTAACATCTCACGTATTAAAGATAAAATATATTTTTCTAGGTTCTTTCTAATTGCAATTGGATGACCACTAAGAGTATACATATCGCCTGTTATTAGTCGTGCCTTCACATTTCTCATTAACATTATGTCAGAGTTTCACTTGACATCGTAGTCTAACTTGACAACGATATGGTTTTATGTTCTCCTTGATACATTATGTGGGTGTCGGTGCTCTAATGTTCTCATTGGGTCAATCTAATATTACATGAGAGTAGGAGTTCAAATTGCAAAGATGGTCAAATATATTTTTTTAGCAAAAAATATATATATATTTTTAAATCATGTTAACTTGTGTCTTTAGATGCAAGTTAATTAAGTAAAATGAAAAAGAAAATCTTTATATTAAAATATATTTTCTTTACTTTTAAGATATTAAATATACAATTTTTAAGATTATTTTTTTATATTTAATTTTTTAAAATGTGTCACAAAAGCATAAATCAAAATTTTCCTTTATTTTTTAGAAATATAATGTACAATCATTCAACCAAAATGCTAGTTAGATCTTTGAAAAAGTGTACTTGGAGAAAATTGGCAGCTTTTGATATTAAATACCGTTTTGCCTTTCTAGTTAATAGACTTTCTATGTACTTTTTGCTTCAATCTTGAAACTTGAAAGAGTGTCAGTGTTGTGCTGTTATAGTTGCCCAACGACAGTTCCATGTCATGAGAAGAACAAACAAGCCTAAGTTGGCAAGAAAGGCACTCTTCCAATTCTATTTTGAGTCATGTACGCGTTGAATTTTTTCTGGTAGTTGGCGTCTTATATGCTTCAATTTCTAACTTTGAATTGCCAAAAATTCTTTGGTGATTAATATAGAGACCTCTCAAGTAGTTCAACCTTTTAAATTTGATTGATCGAGAGTTATGCTTTGATCTATAAAACAAAGATCAAGTTGTAACTCTAATAGATTTTATGCGATTAAGAGTTACGATCTGATAAAACCGGTCAAGACTTATTCTTATGTTTTGAAATTTTCAAAAACTAAATTTAGTTCTATTTTGAATTACAACTAAAACTAGTTTCGAATTTGAGTTTTGGAATTTTCGTAAATCAAAATAAGTTTCAAACATAAACATAAATATTATAAATAAATAATATATTTGTGTAGTCGTTGACAGACAGCTGTCGGAAAGGTGGTCGATGGTGGTCATAATTGCAGTCGATAATGATCAAATTGGTGATCAAATGTGGATGAAGTATTGACCAAAGGGGTGGTTGTCAGTCGTTGGAGTGGTGGTGGTTGAATTCGTGATCGGAGATGTGTAAAGTGGTGATAATTGATTTTGAATTCCAAAAAGCTCGAAAATTTAAATCTAATTAAAAATAGGAAAATGTTAAAGAATCTTCTTGAGAGATAGGTTAAAGAGGTGAATATAGAAATAATATGTTGAAAATGGTAAATTCGACTTTATAATAGTTTTAAAATGGTTGTTTCAAAATTAAAACAACTATTTTTACCTTCCTTAACTAGTAGTTTTTGCTAACGAATATGTTAATTATGCCTAGTGTGCTTACATGTCATGTTTACTTCCACGGTGAATGTTGATGCATCAAGAGAAAATATGACTTATATAGAGGCCAAAAGCCCTCACAAATGAAGAAAAAGGTCACAAATGCGAATTTTGTGGTCGAATTATGCTTGTTGTTTACTGAATTATAAAAATGTATTATCATATTTTTGCTAATTTAAACCGTACATTTTAATCTAATGGTTGGTATTCATTCCTATCATTCTCATATAAGATGTTCATGTTCACTTTCATTTTCTCTTTCCCTTTTATGATGCTCGGTAATTTGTTGTTTCATCTTTGTCCAACCATCATTCTCCTTCATTGTCTTCTTCCAACTAGATCACCCTCACATCGTTGCCCAAGGTGAATCGATCCATTTCTCACATGGTCATGATTATTTGACCTTCCTAGCTAGACTACAACACACAGATGAAGAAAATAATATGACACCGGTAGAATTAATGTACAGAAACGTAATATCCTTGTGAGCCAATGAAAAGCAAATTACCATGAAAAAACTTGAATAAAGATTAAACTCTTCTTGATGTCTTAAATTTCCTGTCTTTTTTAATTTTCTAATTCAATGGGAAATAAGTTAACCATTGAAGAACATGGGGTCAAAAAAGTAGATGGCAAATAGAACCCAACTCTTGAAATTGTAATAAAACCACAAAAAACTAGTTCCTGTAAAGATCTACTTTTGAATAAAACTCTTGAAATTTGCTTCAATAAAACCACAAAACCCACTGAATTTATTTTTTTTTTAAGCAAAATATATATTATAGAGAGTGAAATTTAACTACACCCTCGAAACGAGTGCTATAACCATTGTCATCTCTTGTGACTTGCTGAATCTTCCATTAATTTTTATTGTGCTGTATGCTAAGGTATTTAGTAAAGCCGGTTTCTGCATCTTTACTTGATGCCTCTTCTATACCCTTATCATTCATAGGTTAAATATGTTTTTGGTCCCTATAAAATTTGAAACTTTTAAGTTTAGTCTTTACTTAATTTTAATAGGTTTTTTAGTCCTTACAAAAAAAAATTACTTCTAACTTTAGTCCCTGTTACAATAAAGTTTGTTTAATTATCCTTAAATTCTTAAATTTTTTAACGATTTTTTTAAGACAAGTTTAGAATATTATGAAAGGTTCATTTAACAAAATTTAGATTTTTTTAACATGAAACAAATTAAATATGAATTTTTTAAAACGGCAAAAGTTAAAGATAAAATTAACAAAGTTTGGATGTAGAAATCAAATTTTGCGACAATTTTTTGCAAAGGAACTTTTAGTAATGTTCTTAATACGTCTGCAAAAAATTGTTTAAAAACTTAAGAGTGTAAGCATAAATTAAACAAATTTGAATTGAGGAGGGATTAATATTGAGTGCATAATTTTTTTTCAAGGACTAAAAAAACTATTAAAATTAAGTAAGGACTAAACTTAAAAGGTCCCAATTTTATAGGGACCAAAAACATATTTAACCCTCATTCATATCATCATATGGTCGTTAAAGCACATGAATGTCTTCCTGAATGGCGGGGTTAAACTCATGTAAATCACCCTTTTTTAGGGACAAAAAAAGATTAATTTTTTTCATTTATGATAGGAAAACTTATAGGTTTTTACTTTAGTTTTAAAGTCATTTTAGAGGTAAAGTAAGAAGTTTGAATGCATTTTAATCGAGTTTTATAAATGAATCTTCAAAAGTCATGAAATGACAAAAACATGAAAATAGCCTTGAAAGAAAGAAAATGATGAGTGTCACGAAGCCGTCGGAAGTAAAATAGTAATATTTTTGGTAGAAATGGTGAAATGACTCAAAATAAAAATGAAGAAATGTGATTGATAGACAGGGACGCCACACTTTCTAATCCAAGAAAGCGATAAGTCTATGGATGTGAGGATCGCCACAAGAAATATGATTCCTTGATAAGATCAATGCATGGTTCAATCCAGAACCAAAAAGAAGCAAAGCTTCACAACACACAAAGTGTATTTTTTTATCAAAATTCTACATATCATATTCATAGTTTTCGCCCCCTTTATATAGGTAATAAGCTAGGTTGCTGAAAAGCTTACAATCATAGCATAATTAGTGTTATAACTCCTAAATGACTAGTTATTACAAGAGAGGTTATAATTTAGTTGTATCTTTGAAGTTGGTAGTTGAACAATGCATGAGGAGGTTACATATTCATTTGCACATTGATTTGTGAAGGCTTATTATTTGTGGACGTTACAATTCCATAAACACTGCCTTTAATTCTTCAGCTCACACACTTTAACCACGTCTTCAACTTGCAGCTCATTATACACCATTAAATATTCTGAATTTGCTCTTGAGTCAAACATACGAACTGTAGAGAATTTCGTAAGCTTTCTAACGAGTTAAAGATCACCTCAGACGGATATCCAGAGCTCCAGATATAGCCAAAACAAGACAGACATATCATGACCTACGAAAATAAAACTTTGAACCAAAAATAATTCGGTTCTTTTATTCCACAATGACTATTATTATTGTCAAGAGAGAGACAATATTAGATTCTCATCAGAAAATCCACCCGTACCAAAGAACTTCATGATTAAGCTATACTTTTTACAAGTTTATCATGTATAATACTTGGGGCATAGTTATTACAGACGTGTGATGTTGGTACTTAGGTAACCAGAGGCGCAAATATTAAAGTTCCTATATATGCGGGTTCGGGTTCTGGTGCGGGTATTTTTTTCTTTTTAATAATTGGATATATGGGGACATATATTATAGTACCCTACCCAGGGAGAGAATTGTCTCCCGTGACATTATGGTCTAATTTTTGTTTTCAGCCCTTGATTTGTTAGGTCCAGTGTTTTTTTTTTTTTCAAAATTTGGAGGGAGAGAGAGAATAAAAGGAAAAGATAGATTTAACGATAGTGATTTATCCATTGAGAAACGTGAGGGGAAAACCTGCATGCCATTCATCCCCCATTATCGTCGCAAGAACGCAAGAACAAAAGACACATTCATTGCAAATTTTTATCCAATATATCACTCAAAAATATTTATTCTTTTGAAAAAATGCAACTATTTGTTTTAAAGAGGTTTACTACATGATAAAATACTTTACGTCAGGAAAATAACTCAATTTAATTTATCATTTGAATTGATAAATAAAAAAAAATTAACTTATTAACTAATTAAAAATATGACTTCCTTTTACTGTTTTTCTAAATAGCCATCAATAATAAATTAAGTTTTTTTAAATAGCCATCAATAATAAATTAATAAAGAAACTTAGACAAGATTTATAATGAACAGTAAAATTTCTTCCTTTCGAAAGGACTAGAATTCTACTTCCATGGTCTAGTGAGAATGTATGGGGTGGTCGTGACAAATAAGAGCGAGAGAGAGAGATATATTTCAAAAAGTTACTTTATTTAAAATGACTTACTTCTGAATGAGGTCTTTAAATTATTATGGATAAAAATATAAGATGGTGTATTTCAGGAGGGGATCTGTATAATATCACAAATTTTTATTTACCCATTAATAAAAGATGAATAGAGTTACTCATGCTGAATTGGCACCAATTAAAATCATTGTAGGTGTCAGAGAATGAAATATGAAGTTGATGTGTGGTTTAAACATAGGAAAAAGCTATTTGTAGCGAGAAGTTTTCTCAAACTTCTCGCGACAACACCACGACATGTACGGCATGCAAGCTATATTATTATACACACACCCATGTATTTTGCCCACCACCCATGAATTGTGCCAAAATGCAGATCTAACGGTGCTAATTCTTTCATGGTTATTCTTGAACTTGGCTTTCGCTATATATAGCAAAGCTCTTAAACATATGTGGGGACAAAATGGGTTTATTAAATTGTATATGTAATCTAAAATATTTTTGAAGTGTATTATATTCTTCTGTTAGGAAATAATAAACTATACATAGTAATTTTATTTTAGTGGTTTATCTTTCTATTCTATTAGTTTCATTCCAATAGTTTTTTTTGTCAAAAAATAGTTTTTCTTTTTTTAAATATTGCCTCATATTTTCTAAAGAAAATGAATATTTTTAAGTCTGGGGCGTTACAATATGTTAGTGGGTGACAAATGAATGATATTGATTGGTGTCAACTCAGCATGAGAAAATATTCTGATGACATATTCTTGAAATAAATATCTACTAATATTAAAACAAAAATTATCCACCAAAAGAGAGATTGCATGAGAAATAAGAAGGAAATGAGGGAATCAATTTTGGGAGGTTCTAGAATCCTCTAGATCTTTAAACAAATGTGAAAAGCCACCAAACATTAGCTTCTAGGAGAAGATGGACGTGTGAATATTTTGAGAATATAAATGATCATTAATCAATTTACACAAACATTAGTTTCAAGCTTATTTCATGGGCATCTTTTCCTGAAACAACTAATTTTTTTATATTATTTGATTTTTTTGGTCTATAAGTGATCATTAATCAATTTGTTTATCTAATACTCCCTCCGTCTCAAATTGTACGACGTTTTGGGTATTTCACACATATTAAGAAATGCAATTAATATTGTATGGAAAAGAGATATTATGAGCTGTTTTACAAAATTGTCCTTAATAAATAATATGAAAAAGATAAATAAAAGAATTGAAAAAAGATAGAGTAATAAATGGTTAAGGTTATAATAGGAAAAATAACATTAATGTTGCATTGGTATTGTAAAACGACATACAATTTGGGACAATTTATTTTCTCTAAAACGACATACAATTTAGAACGGAGGAAGTAGTTTCAAGCTTATTTTATGGGCTAGTTTGACTTCTTCAACCAACAACAAAAAAAAATCAGGCTTTGATTGATTAATAACCCGTTTTATACTTTTCTTTTGTATTCAAAATATTCCGTGTTTTGAAAGCACTCTCAAGATACACAATAATAGGAACTAATAACATAGCTATCTTAGTGAGTTTGAATTGAAACACAATAACAAAACTGTTACAACTAATCCGTATCTAATATGCTCTTTTTGATTGTTGAGTTGTTGTTGTTAATTTCTTGTATTTTGTTATTGTTTGATACTATTAATAAAATTGATTGTTGGTGATTTTTTTTGTTCATATTGATTGCTTATTTGCTAGTAAGATTGATTATTTGCTACAATTACACAAAATATAATTTTAGCTTGTGTTGACTCTCTGCATATGTGTTGAATTTTTTTGTTTTCTTTTGTTTTGTTTGAGTTATTTTCTTAAGTTATTGTGAAACTTTATTAACAAGTTATTTATTGGAAACTGATGTAGGAAGATCAATAAGATTCATTAGTTAGATTTTTGTTTTGATCTTTCTTTGCACTCGTTGAGTATGTTTATTATTTGGCTTATGAAAGATGAGTTCATAAATGATAACATGATAATTTATGTTAAAAGGGAAATTAATACAAATATTAGTTATGAGTATATTATTCATGATTTCATATCACTCTATTATGTAAAGAAGTATTTTAAATTTTTAAGATATTCAGTTTAATTTTTTTATGATAATCTTTGTGGTAATACTTATTACAACATGAATTTCTTATTTGCTAAGTTTAATTTATTTTTTTTTATGATAAACTTTGTGTAATACTTACTACAACATGAATTTCTTATTTACATATTATAATATATTTTGGCAGCCCATCTGAAGAAATTTGTTTTGCCTCCGGTTACTAGGGAAAGGGGCTCTAGTAGTTTGAAGTTCGGACACAAGATAACTAACTACTTTGTCATTAATCTATGAAGCCGAGATACATGATACGATACGGATACGATACTGATACTCAATCAAACTTAAAATGTTGCTAATTTCAAAGTGCAACCCCAAAATTAGCTTCAAATCATACTCAGTCAAAATAATTATCTATTCTGACTCCCAGAGAAATCAAAATGGGTAGCAAATAAAGTGCAGGATTGTGACATGATTCGTCACTTAGTAACAACAAAAGAATTTTTGCATCTCAAGACTCAAATGGTTTCATAAAGGATAATAAGAATATAAAGGGTGGCTTGAAAGGCTCAAGGTTCCAAAGAAAAATTGCCTCGTTTGTAAGATAAAATGATCGATCGTCCGTAAAGAACAATCGCAAATTCAAGCAAAAATAACATTCATATGGAACAATCATGATAGAGAGAATTTAAGTAACTAACAACCTAGAATGGATATGGAAATATTTGGCTCTAAATCTCACTGGTTATGCTATTCAGAAAAGAGATGGTGACCTATATGAGTACCTTCAGTAGTAAGCCCAAATAGTTATCGTGCTCTTGAATGTAATGGTAGCCTAGCCTCCACTGTAAATGTTCTAAAATAATTCTCTAAGACTAAAATAAGATTAATCATAAATGGAAAGGTTGTAAATGTAATGCAAAAGAGATAAAAATTTATTAGATAATAATGGGGATTAGCAACAGAAAAAGAAAGGAAATTAATTAGTCATATAATCTTAGCTTAGCAAAAATAAAATGCAAAAAATAAAAATAATGGGTTGCCTCCCATTTAGCGCTTGTTTAAAATCTTAGTCCCGACAATCAAAAGGTTACCTCTTATTCAGCGCTTCATTTCGGTCACTAGCTTGACGAAATAGGTAGCCTCCTATTCGGCGTGTGTTTTACAATCCGAGCCTTACGGATATGTCTAACTTGTTCTTGGAAGCCCATGAACTTCAGGCTCCTCGTCCTCTTTCTCTCCATCTTCAAAATCGTACTCTTCTTCACTCATGTATCCCAATGCTATTTCTTCTTTAACTTATCCTCTCACGTAATCATCCACAATCCTCTTAAGTAGCAACCACTATGGTGTTTGACTTACGTTTATATTGTATGCAGGGTAAGTCACAGCGAACACTTGGTAGTAGTCTAGAGTTCTGATGATGGTTCGTCCTTGTTCCGCATCCAGGAGAAGATCAGACTGAGCAAAGAATCATCTTCCTAAGATTAGAGGAAAGTCTTACCTGCCTCTAGTGTCCTCTATTATGATATCTAGAATGAGTTTGTAACCCCCTATGTTGATTGAAAAGTTATACAATATTTCGACTGCCATTTCTTCATGCCCATTACCATATCCAGTTGTTTTGGGCTCATTTTCTGGTTCCGTAACTCTTTTGCCTTTTCTATGCTCATAAGGTTTGCATTGGCTCCAGAGTCACATAAGGCCTCACCGATGTATGTCTCCTCTATGCACACAAGGAGTGTATAGCATCCTTCACCACTAAACTTGACGGATGTCGATAACTCGAAGTTCAAGCGACACTCTTCAGTTAGTGAAACGTGCTCCTCCTTAGATGAATTTAATGTACTTTTCAGCAGTTCTTGTAGAAAATTGATGCAGCACAGACTTTGCTTCACCATTTCCTCTATTGGCATATGAACTTGGTATTTTTCGAGAATCTGGTGGAGCTCCTTTAAGTTTTCAGCTACTTCTTTCTTTGCCTGCTTAATTTATGCCTGACGAGTATCTTCCTTTACTTAAATAGAGTTAATTTGCTCTTCTTTTCGGTTGGTTTTGATTTCTGGAGCTCTTGCCGCTTTAGATCTACTTCCTTATAAAAATCGAGATATCATGGTTCCTTCTCTAGATTCTCCACAAAGGATGTCGACACCTTTACCTTCTTGAATGATGAGATCAAGTTCTCCCATTTTTGTTCTTCCATTTCCTCTTTGGTTGTCATTACTTGTGCGTCTTTGGTCGATTCCATGGTTACCTATTTCACAATAATTTCAATTTCGAGAAAATTTCCTAACAAAGATAAGGTTGCGCTTGATAGAAATCTTTTAGCATAGGTGTTAAATCCTTTGTGAGTACTAGACTTTATATTTTCCTAAATGCAATGCAGACTCGATCTAAGTTAACTGCTATAGTTAATACCTAATGTTAGTTAAGACTTCATTCCTATGTTTACTAAATACTAATCCTAATTCTAAATGCAAAATTTAAATGACTGACTCTTACTAATAAATAACCTAATACTAACTAGACTCGATCTAATGACTATATTTATTATAACAACCGTTATTTTTACCTCGACTCTTTAATATGCAATGCAAAAATTAAAACCTAAACTATGACTCTAAAAAAGAAAAAGAAAAATAAAATGGGTTAATTCCTAAATGGGGAAACAAAAAGAAACGAAAAATGGTTAGTACTAAATGGAAAATCAAAAACTAAATGCAAACAAAAAAATAAACTATGTTAGTAACGACTAAATAAATAAACTGTATGATAAACTAGACTTTAAAAAAGTATGACTCAACTAGGACTGAATATTTTTGGTATTTTTTCAAAAAAAAAATTAAATTTTGAATTTTTTAAGGCAGGATAAATAAATAACAAAAATTTAAATGACAGAAAAATAAAAAGTAAGTAATTTGAATCGCTTAATCGAAAATATCATCAATCCTCCGCAACGGCGCTAAAAACTTGAAGTGTGGATTAGGCGAGTGTACCAAATCATTTACCAAATAATAAAGTGATAAGTAGAGTATCGTATCCACAGGGATTGTCGTTTCGTCCAAACAATTTGTTTTACTTATTTTTAGTTTGACGATAAAATAAAAGAGTTAAAGGGTTAGAGATTTGCAATTTTTATCTGTTTGCAACAAAGAAGTTACTTGTTTTGATTACAGAAAAGTAAGCAGCAGTTAGGATTCTTTGAATCCCCCCTATTTATTTGTTGGATAGTAAATAAAAGTAATGTCACGTTTATTTATCTTAGGTAGACTATACAAGTGATGAGGCCATTCGGACGTTACTAACATAATCGGTCGTCAAGTTGCACTTGTTGATCGCACGGCGATCCTTACGTGCGGGGTCTATACTATCTCGATTGATTTTGGTCTATCCCTCCAATGTTTGGTTGCACCTGCTGATCACTCGATGGTTCTTACGTGTGGGGTCTTACCGCCTTAAAGGTAATTGCAACATAGACTTTATATTGACATTCCTAAATTTCCAAAGGCAATATGGTAACACTAAGGTTATACGCGCGCTACGGTATAGGGTTATTAATCCTATAGAATTATGTCAGCTTCGTAAGGATTATTAGCGTGGGGTTTGGCCAGTGTTCCTAAAAGGGTTTCCCATATATGAATCTTTGGACGCTCATAGCACTATCTCTATCGCTCTTAGTAGTTCTACAAACGGGTATCCCTATCAGTGTCTACCTTACCAATGGTTAAAGAGAATGGTTCAACTAGGCTACGACTTATTTCCTTCAAGCAGACACTTGTTTCCTTAATTATTAACTAGTTACCTCATAGGTTCAGCATATTTTACTCAATATTAGTAAAGTCACCTCCTAAGTACTTACTACCAGGGTCAACTCGCTTTAGGTATCTTTCGCTAGCTATAACTAATTACTTCCTAGACGGATATATATTAATAGCAAGATATAAATATTAAGATATAAGCATCAGGATAGCAATATCAATATTAGACTTTGTCACAACCTATGTATCTAATCTAGGGTTGCACTACTACGAAAATAAACTAAATTCCTAATAAAACTTAATAGCGAACAAAAAATAAATAAAATATAAATGACATTAAATTAATTAAATATCTAACAAAATAAATATAGGTTCATCTTATAACTCTAACCTAAAAAGATTTAGTTACGCATGGTAACTAAAAGCAAATTACTAAAGATAAAAACATACCCTAGAAAATAAGGAGAAGAAAGAAACTCCTTCGAAGCTCTAGAATTGCTTTCCTCTTGAACTGCTCCAGTTCTAAACGAGAAATTTTGAATGAGGAATGCTGATATTTATAGTGAGAGTTTCTACCTGAGTTTGGGTTAAAAACGCGGGCTTTACCCACAAAAGCAGGAAAAGACGCTTTCGCCCCACGCATTTTGAATGCACGGGGTCCACATCACATGCCCTATGCGCATGTGAGTGCCCCATTGGCCATGTCATAGGCGCATAAATCATACTCTAGGCGCACAGTTGTGTGTTTCGGGCCCAAATTCTCTGTTTTTTTCGTAGTTTTAGGTGTTTTCCTCCAAATAACTTACCTCGAGACATGAGAACAGAATTTCTCCCACTGTAAAATCTTTTGATGTCTTTTGAATCTTTATTTTTGGTCTTCCCAAAGTCTTCATAATTGCACACTAAGTGACTCAATAGTTTGGGTTTTTTATGTATCTTGATGTTTTCATGTTATAACTTTGTACTCCATATGTCCTATATTAGATGACCTATCTCATAATGTGGACTATTGACTTAACAATTTTTGACCATATTTTTCTACTAATATACAAAGATAAAGGATATCATGTAAGATGTTATTGGGTTTGTCTCGATAAATATTTTCAGAATATCTAATTTTCATAATATTTTCTTTTAGAAAAGCAGATGAAAAGGTGCAGCATTTTTCTTTTTGTACGTGTATGTTCAACCAAACATGGTGCTTTTGTAAAACCAAGAAAAATAAGCCTTAATAATAGTCATGCTCAAGAGACATCAATGGAATGGCGGTTACAAAATATGGAGTTAATAATATGTTACAAAACCAAGTCAAACAATAGAGTTAATAACAATATGATAATAATTTTCTATTAAAATATTTTTCTATATTTCTTAATTAAAATATGGAACACAATATTTAAAACTTTTGAAATATAATCAAAATTTACAACACTTGATATGGAACGGAGGGAGTATATTGGTATTTTAATACCACAACATTCAACACTTTCCGTTTGTGAATTTTATGACAGCTTAAGTATCATTTGGTAAAGCAGGTGTGTCGTAGTAAATTTGTTTGATTCTAGTTATAAGTTGACATTGTTTAGCTTTTAAAGCAGCAATCTCTCGCAAATTTGTTTAATGTTGGTTTAATGTTGTTTAACTTTGCTCTGTAGTATGCAAGGTGTATCGAATCCTAACTCCCGATCCATAATCATAGTTTATCTCCCGGGAGATTAGGTTCTTAACTTATGAAACACGGTGATCGGGAGTTAGAATCAGCTAGAGGCCTTTTTGAAATTTTGAGAAGGCTGTGGGTAATTGAAGGGGCCTATAAAGCAATTTTCCTTATGTTAATATCGATTGGGCCTCCGATTCATGCAATGCCCAACAAGTCCAGTTGAAGTTCAATCAGGAGGTGGGAATAGCAAAAAATTGTGCAATTGCTATTTCTTAAATTGATGATGAATTACGTAGGTGGGTCTGATTAGGATTCCTGTTAATTTTAACCATGGGATTTTGATATAATTATTGTATTTGGAGGATGTTGCCCTTGACAACAATCCTATGACAGTCTTCAAAAAACAACCCTATGACACTTTTTTTTCCCTTGATGTTGCTGCTCTAATCGTTGACTTGATGATGAAATTTTATGACTTTAGGTTCTACAACCCTCTATGAGGGGTTAGGATCCTCTTCATTTTGAGTTAGCAATGTGACATCCAATTTTATACATATGTTATTGACTGGGAAATTCATATTACCCCTTCATAAATTTTATATTTTGTGTCGTTAGACTTGGCAAGAAGTATTTGTTCATTTTCTTTTTCAAGCAAAGTGTTTTTTCTTCATAGGAAGCAGTTATTAATAGGCTATTCTAGAGAGTTTGAAGAGTGTTAAAATATAAACATCTATCATATAAGAGCTTATGTCATAAAGCTTAAAGCTATTAAATCAATAAATAATGTGCTTGAATAGATAATTTGAGTTGAGAGTATATTTATTTTTTGAGTTGAGGTAACTGACTTTATGATGTTTCAAATCTAAATAGTATCATCCAAACAGTCCCTAAGAATATCATTTCATTTTCATATGCTTCGTAATCTTCAACGAGAGATGGTGAAATTTTGGAGTTTTCATAAATTCATAAATAAATTTTTGGACAGTTTCGATATTCATAGCCATCACGCAAAAGCACCAATATATAGTTATATTCTTAAGCGGGAAAATGACCAAATGCAAAGACCTTTTCCTTCTTTTGTATCATTGTTTGTGACGTTAACGAGACAAACGAACCCAACTTGATGCACCTAAAATATTGTCCACTTTCAATTTTCAACACGTTCCAATCAATTTTTTTAGCAATGCTTTTAACATTTCCATTTACAGTAGTTTTTGTTATGATTGTAAAGATAAATAACTATCGTTAATTATTGGTAAATTTAGGTAGGCTACTTTCCAACTTGGTTGTAATGATTAAATATTCCATTTACCAAAAGTAGCTATTTTAACTAATTAATTAACTTGCTCCAAGAAAAAATAATTAATTAATTAACTTCTCAAAAGCATCATGTTTTTTCCTCTACCAAAATCTTGGTCATTCCGCCACTGGCCGTCAAGAGAAATGTAGAGTATCAGCAACGAAGGAAAATTGTGAAAAAAAATTCATAAATAAAGAAGATAATTTACAATATTTAATAACTTTTTGTATTTCGTCTGATGTTTAATCTGTTGACCTGACTCCATTTAGGCTCGGCTAATTTGATTTTGGGCTTCCAAACCTGTTGCACTAGTTTATTTTCTTGTATAGTTCAATTAATATTATATTTTTGATGCTGAAGAATACTCGGTAACAAGTCAAATATCTTATATTGACTTATTTTAGCATGACCATGTATTTTACAACCATACTCTATCAAGGGATCTATATATTACTCTTGTTATGAAGGGGAGAAAAATATCATCTAGGTCAGTCATGTACTTCCGCATGAATCTTGAAGTGCCTAGTTGATCGATTATATAATCATTTTGTTACATACGACATTTGACGGCAATAAAGCACTAAAGTCCTCATGTACAAACCATAATAGTTTTAGGTCGAAGAGTCAATCTAGTATAAATATTACTCTGAATATTCATACATCTATGAAGACTTGATATCTCATATATATGGTCTTCGGTATATTCGCATAGTAGACTCTATGCATTACTATTGTCCGATTTCACAGTAAGGATTAATTGCGGGTACTTTAAGAATAACGTCTTTATGTTTAATGGGGTCTCACGATTAAATCACGTTTAAAGTTTTTTATACATAGATTTATTCACAAGTTTCAAATTTATCACAAAGTACATATTGATATTATCGGTTATGAGGTTGGGATCCAACAATTGTTGTTAAGAGATCTAGCCTCAATCACATTTGGTTGGTGCCACATATTTTCTGCGGGGTTTTGTAAGTCTTATTTATGCCAAGCTTGTGGTGGCATATTCCCGCATTGCTGCTCTTGGTTTGTTTATATTATTTATATTATTTGTTGAATGAAATGTAATATTGTGATAGTTGTCCCAACAACTTCGACAACAGGCACCTCAGCAATTCAATCCACAAAAACATGCTCCAAGGAAAAAATTTGATTCAATTCCCATAAAGTATGCAGAGTTGCTCCCAACGTTGCTTGAAAAGAATTGGGTCCAGATTAAGGCTGCTCCTCCAATACCCAAGAAATTGCCAGCACGGTTTAGAGCTTACCTCTTATGTGTCTTCCACCAGGGGGCACCCGGTCATGATGTTGAGGGTTGTTATGCTTTGAAGAATGCAGTTCAAGATTTAGTTGAAGCCAACATCCTGTCTTTCGAAGATTTTGAACCCGGACATGCAAGTTAACCCACTACCGGATCATGGTACCTAACGTTGACACATGGATTGGTTAGCTGCACTTGGGTCGCTGTTGACGTTCCTTCTACTACTCTCTTGTTCAAATAATATGTTTGTTTGTTGTTTTCTTGTTTTTCAAAAAGAATCCTTTAGTCCCACTCGAGACGGAAGTGAACTTATGTAGGGCTTTTTGCTTCATGTATTTTCGTCATCAATAAAAAGTCGTTTTGATCCCGACTTTGCTTTATTTTATTTTATTTTGTGCTTTTTTAAGGAAAAATGGTGACACAAAAAACCAAAAAAACAACTTTCTCTAATCATTATTAAATATTTGCATCATCATAACTTATACTTACTTGTGAAAATCAATAATCAAATCATGCATTAATAAACCCGTTGAACAGTTTAACCATACACTCTCTCTTGACTTTGAATTCCCTGGTCCAAAGATGAAGAAGAGGAGAATGAAGAGATTCCCGACAAGATCTCTCACATACCGGGGCAACTTAACTGTCGAAGCTACAAACAAAAATCAAGAAGATTGTCCAGAAGACGACAATCACTTACAAAGACTGGCATAAGATGTTACAATTGCCTCGCATGGGTAGCGTTGCTTCCATACACATTTCAACAGGGGCAACCCCCCTCCTTCCCTCAGTATACAACGCGGAGGTCGAAGTCCCGTCGATGGGAGTTCTGCTGAAATCCAAGCTTGATCAAACTTAAACGCATGATGGCCTTGTACAACTATATCAAAAGAGGTTGAAACAAACTTCTAACAAGAAGGTTCGTCCCCGTGAATTTCAAAAAGGAGACTTTGTGCTCAAAAAGACATTATCTTTCCAACCAGACTCCAGGGGCATGTGGATGTCTAACTATGAAGACCCATGTGCAGTGACTCCTATAACTACAGATGTCGACAAACCCGCATGCCGGTGCAGTCAAGAAATACTTTGTCAAAATATACAAAAATCAATCAAATCAAAAAAAAAATCAAAAAGTTCGATAAGTCGCAAACCTGAAAAGGCGAGTTAGGCAAAAATGAGCGTCTCGGTGGACTGAAAACCCAAAAGGGCGGTCCAGGCAAAAATTAGAGACATGAACAAAAAATAATTATCCTGATAGATTGAAAAACCCGCAAGGGCGATCTATGCAAAAGTTAAGGATCAAAAGACAAAGTAACTGCATCCGGTCAGGCACAGTCAACTTGGGGCATCCAGTAATCAAAAGACCTCCGATTCAAAGCATCTGCAAATCAAAGACCCAGAACTGGGGCAATTCAAAGTCGTTAGGGAGAATAACGATTACTGTGTTCAATGTACCCTTCCCATATATTTACCATTTTTCAAATTTTTAAAAATCGTTGGAGTTGTGCCATTGGCGGGTCACCACTCAATTCACCAAATTTGAGCCTGTGCCCATTTATTTGGAACTCTCATTTTATTCTATTTGCAAAATTTATTCTTTTTTTGATGGCAATACTTGAAACAAAATTTTCAAAATACAAAACTTTTTACATCTTTTGAAAAGTGTGAACAACAAACACACTCTCTTTGAACTCGTGAGTAGGTGAAGCGTACATCAGCATACGCCTCGAGAACGGTTACATTCCGGAAGAGAAACATGGTTAAGCATTGTGGAGAGGACCTCTGTTTTGAGCAAGATGCAGTCATAATCCAAAAATACAAAAAAAATATACCAAAAAGAGCTCGCTAAGGTGAAAACCGGAAAAGGAGGCTTAGGCAATAGAGAGTGTTCTGGTGGACTGAAAACCCGAAAGGGCGATCCAGGCAAAAATTAGGGGCACAAAAAAGGAATATACTCCCGGTGGACTGAAAACCTGAAAGGGTGGTCCAGGCAAAAGTTAGGGTTTTTCATATAAAAAAACATGACTGTTGAAGCATGCCGAGGGAAGAACACTCTGCGCCAGTTTACAAATGGCGACTTCTTCCAGACTTTCGATCAACCGTTGGCTACCTTGTGTCAGGTTTTACAACGTCAATGGCTCGATTTGTTCACAGTGATATCTCTACAAGGAAGTTTGTCGAGTGTTTGTACTGCGACGTCGGTCCACCCTCCATCTTACCTGTCTTGTCTCGTCTCATCAAGTTCACCTGTCACATATAGTATATACAGTCATACAAATTACATTCATACATTCATACATCCATACATCCATACATCAATACTTTCATATGATCATATATACACACATTCATGCGTACACATCATATACACAACATCAATTCATACATGGTTGCATCAGTCGCCCAGAGTCTTGTTTGGTCGTATCCCTTCAGTTCAGTCCTCAATTGTTTCAATTGGTTAGTCCTAAACAATGGACAGCTTAAGTTTACCTTTCGTCTTGTTTCAAGTGGTTAGTCCTAAACAATGGACAGCTTTAGTTTACCTTTCGTCTTGTTTCAAGTGATTAGTCATAAACAATGGAAAGCTTGAGCTTACCTTTAATCATGTTTCAAGTGGTTAATCCTAAACAATAGACAGCTTGAGTTTACCTTTCGTCTTGTTTCAAGTGGTTAGTCCTAAACAATGGACAGCTTGAGTTTACCTTTTATCATGTTTCAAGTGGTTAGTCCTAAACAATGGACAACTTGAGTTTACCTTTTATCCTGTTTCGAGTGGCTAGTCCTAAACAATGGACAGCTTGAGTTTACCTTTTATCCTGTTTCGAGTGGCTAGTCCTAAACAATGGACAACTTGAGTTTACCTTTCGTCTTGTTTCAAGTGGTTAGTCCTAAACAATGGACAGCTTGAGTTTACCTTTTATCATGTTTTAAGTGGTTAGTCTTAAACAATGGACAGCTTGAGTTTACCTTTCGTCTTGTTTCAAGTGGTTACTCATAAACAATGGACAGCTTGAGTTTATCTTTTATCTTTGTTTCAATTGGTTAGTCCTAAACAATGGACAACTTGTGTTTACCCTTTATCCTGTTTCCAGTGGCTAGTCCTAAACAATGGACAACTTGAGTTTACCTTTTATCCTGTTTCGAGTGGCTAGTCCTAAACAATGGACAGCTTGAGTTTACCTTTTATCCTGTTTCGAGTGGCTAGTCCTAAACAATGGACAACTTGAGTTTACCTTTCGTCTTGTTTCAAGTGGTTAGTCCTAAACAATGGACAGCTTGAGTTTACCTTTTATCATGTTTTAAGTGGTTAGTCTTAAACAATGGACAGCTTGAGTTTACCTTTCGTCCTGTTTCGAGTGGCTAGTCCTAAACAATGGACAGCTTGAGTTTATCTTTTATCTTTGTTTCAATTGGTTAGTCCTAAACAATGGACAACTTGTGTTTACCCTTTATCCTGTTTCGAGTGGCTAGTCCTAAACAATGGACAACTTGAGTTTACCTTTCGTCTTGTTTCAAGTGGTTACTCATAAACAATGGACAGCTTGAGTTTATCTTTTATCTTTGTTTCAATTGGTTAGTCCTAAACAATGGACAACTTGTGTTTACCCTTTATCCTGTTTCCAGTGGCTAGTCCTAAACAATGGACAACTTGAGTTTACCTTTTATCCTGTTTCGAGTGGCTAGTCCTAAACAATGGACAGCTTGAGTTTACCTTTTATCCTGTTTCGAGTGGCTAGTCCTAAACAATGGACAACTTGAGTTTACCTTTCGTCTTGTTTCAAGTGGTTAGTCCTAAACAATGGACAGCTTGAGTTTACCTTTTATCATGTTTTAAGTGGTTAGTCTTAAACAATGGACAGCTTGAGTTTACCTTTCGTCTTGTTTCAAGTGGTTAGTCCTAAACAATGGACAGCTTGAGTTTATCTTTTATCTTTGTTTCAATTGGTTAGTCCTAAACAATGGACAACTTGTGTTTACCCTTTATCCTGTTTCGAGTGGCTAGTCCTAAACAATGGACAACTTGAGTTTACCTTTCGTCTTGTTTCAAGTGGTTAGTCCTAAACAATGGACAGCTTGAGTTTACCTTTTATCATGTTTTAAGTGGTTAGTCTTAAACAATGGACAACTTGAGTTTACCTTTCGTCTTGTTTCAAGTGGTTAGTCCTAAACAATGGACAATTTGAGTTTACCTTTTATCCTGTTTTGAGTGGCTAGTCCTAAGCAATGGACAGCTTGAGTTTACCTTTTGTCTTGTTTCAAGTGGTTAGTCCTAAACAATGGACAGCTTAAGTTTACCTTTTGTCTTTGTTTCAAGTGGTTAGTCATAAACCATGGACAGCTTGAGTTTACCTTTTGTCTTGTTTCAAGTGGTCAGTCCCAAACAACGAACATCTTGTGTTTACCTGTCATTCTCTCAAGTGTCATCCCGAGTATGTCTGGTCAAGAGGTGTCTCCATTAAACTATCATTTCAAACCAATACATGGTACACAATCATTTTCCCCAGTGAAACTACATTATCCCCTAGCAGAGTCGGATCCCTTTCTCAACGAATTTGGGTATCCCGTTGTTGTTTCTTGGTCCAGTCAAAACTTCTTTGCCTTCTGCATTCATAATTGCATTACAAGCATTCATAGCATCTTAGGTCAAAAATGGTGTACTTTGTATTTAAGTTTCTTCGACCTGTCAAATCAAAGATTTCATCTTCAAATCTCCGGACGAGGAAACTTAAATAGGGGCATCTGTCATACCCCAATTTTTGACCTAAGGTACCACTGACACGTGCCATGTGGCCTAAATAATCTCTGACTTTTCAAACAAAATTTCGGTAGAAAGGTATTTTAAAATACCTCATTTTTTGGTTCCGATTCGGGCCCTCTTCACACTTTTATTATTATTAGTCCTTTTAATTTTTTTTTAATTCATTTCCATCTTTTATTGATTTTGTTATTATCCTTTATTTTAATTTATTTCATTTTTAAAAATTTGTAGTTTATTCGTATTTATCACTTTTTTATTTAATTTTATTTTTGGTTATAGATAAATCCATAATAGTCCAATAGGTCACAAAAATGTCCAGTTGCACGCCACTTTCAAAGGCACAATTTCAGAGTCGATCACCTTTTCCTCCTCCCCAAGCCAAGGAACACAATTTTTTTAAACAAACCCTAATCCCAGTCCTTTAAAAAGCAACCTTCAACAACACAATTTAGGGACACAATTTCATCAACAAAAAAAAAACAGCCGCAATTTTTAAAACCCTAGTTTTTATCCATTTTATTTTGTCAATCTCTTTCGAAACCTTATACTGCCGTATTATATATTTTAGCAACCCTCGTTCCATCCTCAATTCCAATTTGTTTGTTTTAAATTCATTCACTGTTGTATGCCATATTCTCTAGTACAATTATAATTAATTACTTATGCAAGTTTATGGTGCAGTATTATATGTATATATTCTCCATGTGTCATGCACTGCTTTCAATTCCATGGCTGCGGTGCTTTCAATTAGAGTGTTCAATAGTTTTTTATTCTTCTTTTATTTATTTATATGATATGTTTATTTCTTCTGCCATTTAAATTCTTTTATGTTAATTCCAATTCGGTGGATTCTAATTCTTGTTATTTTCATTGTCGTGCCAAGTCAATCCCAATTCCTATTAATCTATATTCATGTTATGTATCGATTCCAATTGATTACTTGGCGTTTTAATTTTGATCAAAGAATCTGCACATGTGAAGCGATGCTTATTGTATCAATTCCAATTGTCTATATATTTTCATTTGTTGCTGCATTTTAGATTTCTTGTTGTCCATTCAATGAATTGCTTGAATTTTCCATTGCCGTAGCTACTCATTTTTTAAGTTTACATCTTTTCACAGCTTGCTGCATTTCACTTTTGGATTCCTTTCCTGCCTATTACTACTATGCAACATAGCTTGTTGTAGGTGTTTGTCGTGGCCGTCCATTTCAATTGCAAGGTCAGGGCTGCTCTCCAAAGTTAAAGAGATTCCATCGAGAACTTATGGCCCCTTTGCATTTCTTCATTTAATTTCTTCTTCATGCATTTTTATTTTCTTTTTCATTTTATCTTTCTTTTCTCATGCATTTTTATTAGTTTAGATTTATTATTCTGCATTTGTATTATTTATTCATGCATATTCTTTTTTCTTCTTTCGACGTTTATTTTATTGCATGGAACTTAGAATGTAAACTAGGCCTAATGTAAATAATTTATTTTTTCTTGTCATTTATTTTTCCGCAGACTTTAGAATGTATTAATAGGTTTAATGTAATAGTTTTAGGGGTGTGTGTGTGCGCGCACATGTGTGCATGCGTGTCTGCCCTTATTTTCTTTACTGTTTTATGTATATATGTGAAAACGTTTAGGTTAGGTTAAAAGGACCTTGTGGTGATCCAACGTCACCATGAAGTTCTCACGCTTTATTTTTATTACTACGTTATTATTCTTAGGTTTTAGTTATTATTCAAAAACAACAAAAAACAACAAAACATTCACATAATCCAAAAAATCACAAAAAAACATTTTCACAATAAACCTCGATCCACAAATCGAGTGATTCCTTTTTTCTATTTCTTTCTTAATCAAATATCAATCAATTTAATTTCACTTTGAGTACATTTTCCTTTAATATAAAAAATACAAACAAATTCTCTTTGCCATTTGGCTTTTCATTTTAAAACCTTTTTCAAAAACTAATAAAAAATACAAAACCAATCAAACGGAAATTTTTACCCCGAACTACGAGGTTCTGATCCCTCACGGGTACGTAGGCAAAGTACCTAGTCCTTCCGAATCAATAAAAAAATGTAGATAATAGGCTTCTTTCTTTTCTTTAATCACTATTCTTATGTTCCTTCTTTTAACTGAAAAATAGGCAAGTTATAGCACAAAAGGTAAAATAAAGTCGAAAGGTTCTCGTAGAGTACTACGAACATAAGGGGTGCTAACACCTTCCCCTTATGTAACCAACCCCCGGACCCCTTCTAAATTAAATAATTTTTTCAAAGTCGTGAAATAATTTAGTAAGTCAAAAGCTAATCAAATAGCTTTGATCTCTGAAAAATGACGCGACAGAAATGACGACTTCACTAGGGACTAATTCGAGGGTTAAGCCTAACTTGACTTTGTTTAAATTTTTGTGCCATAATTTGCTTAACAAAAACAAAAATAAAATATGGAAATATGTGTATATATGTTTTCTTCCTTCTTCTTTCTCCTTTCTTCATGAGTGGTGAGATAATAAGTCCTACTCCCGGGCTTGAGTGAAATATAAGATAGGACGGGGTACAGTCATAGTGCCATACCAGGAGCGGTCCTGCGATATGTGTGCATGTGATATAACTCCACTCAACGTAGATCTTTCAAAAGTAATATTACGTCATCATGAGCAGTCGTGATAGGCATTATTATTTTTGAAGGCCACTAAACGTTGAGGACCTTTAGATCACCTAACCCATCTTGGCCTTTTTAGGACGTAGTGTGGTGGCTAAACCAATAGCAGTCTTGAATTTAGTTGATACGCGATACTACACTCAAACTAGACCTCCTTGTGAATGGTATTTGACTAGGAGCAATCCTGAGCACCGATACATTCATAAGGGTGGTTGGAATTTGGGAACTTGGTAGAACCTATGATACAGGTACAAACGAAACCATAGTCCTTACCACATGGCGTACTTACCCTTGGCTCCAACATTATGGACTTAACCTCATCATGCTTTCGCCGTTTGTGCAGCATAAACACGCATACATGCATTCATTCATAAAATCTTTTTCTCATTAAAATACTGAAGGACTTAAATAAGTTTTTTGTAAACATCGCATATATGATTCCCACAAAGAGAAGTGTTAAGAAGTATAGTTTCAAGAGCCCGAATTTGACAAGACTAAATGAGCTAGGATCTCTAGTAACTAGTCCAAGAGGCTTTCGAGACCGTTATGGGAGATTGCTTGACATCCTTAAAATAAAAGTTGAAAAAGGAATCTTGGAGACTTTGGTCCAATTCTATGACCCGGCCTATCATTGTTTCACTTTCGTCGATTACCAGCTTGTTCCCACCCTTGAAGAGTACTCCTATTGGGTAGGCTTACCGGTGCCCGACAAAGAACCCTTCAACGGCCTTGAACTAACTCCTAAAACCTCAATTATTGCAGCAGCTCTCCATCTCAAGCCTTCCGACATGGCTCCCCCTAATTTCATTATCAAAGGTGGCTTCCAAGGCCTAACTGCTAATTTCCTCTACAAAAAAGCCTCTGCTTTCGCTAAAGATAAGAAAATTGTTGCCTTTGAATCTATCCTCGCCCTACTCATATATGGCCTTGTACTCTTCCCTAACTTTGACAACTTTGTTGACGTCAATGCCATCAAAATCTTCCTATCCAAAAAACCTATGTGAATCTTGGTGGACTTGAGAAAGATTTGTTAAATCAAAGTGGGTATGAACAATGTCTATAAGAGTTTGATTATAACAATGTATGAAAGAACAATCAGATACTGCAATGCGTGTTCAAGTGCGCATGACCATATAACTATTTTAAATTGAAAGTTAAGTTTTGGTTCTGATACTACAAGCTCTAAGCACAAAGAAAAGCATTTTGGTACTTAGGAGAAACATTGCAAACTTCTGAAGACTTAAAAGATGATATGAAGAAATGTCAACAAAAAGTCAAGGCTTTGATTAGAAGATGCATCAAGCTTCGAAGACTCTTATGAGAATAAGCTTTGAAAGAAGCATGTTCTGAAGGACACGTCAGTAGTCTGAGTGACTCTGACCAGTTTTGTCTTCTTCTAATGAAAAGTCGGTTTCAAAGTTCTGATAGTATTGTTTGTCTTCTTCTGACCACATGTAGAAACAAAGAAATTCAATGGCAAAGAGAATGTATCAGATCATTCCATGAGAAGCAAAAGATTTCTCTAGTACTATTCAACAACATTATCCATTAGAGGCAAGGTTTTCAAAATTGATTCAAAGCTTCTCAAGAACGAATTTGATGTGTTGGCACTCTTCAAACAACGACTCTCTCATTTCTCTCATATATAAGGACCTAAACAATTTGAAGAAATTAAGAGCACTCTGACAAATTCAAAAGCACGCAAACACTTAAAAAAATTACAAACTTTATATCTTAGAATTTCTTAAGTGTCGGAAGTTTCTTGAATTTTAAATTTTGTTTACCATTCTTTGAGTTCAAAGTATAAACATATACAAATTTTATTTGATAAACTCTGATTTTATAAGTCCCCTTTTGTGAGGCAAGGAAGATTTAAACTATTGTATTTGAGAAATTGTAATCTTGTGTGATTATAGTGGAAAAAAAATCTCTTAAAAGTGCAAGGGGACTGAACTAACCTCAGATTATGAGGTGAACCCAAATAATTTGCTTTTGTTGACTCTCCTTTCTCTTTATATGATTATTTGTCTGTTCTGTTTTATTTAAACAGTTAAAAGTTTTTTAGAAAAAGTTAACATAATTCAACTACATCCCCTTATGTTTTTCTCAGCCTTCAAAATTCACATATCTCATATTTAGTTGTCTTCGATTCGATTATCCTTCATTTGGTTGAAGGGGATTTAATTGTCCAATTCCTCAAAAAAGTATAAATTTTAAAACTTATTTATTTTTTATTAGTTTTAGAATATTACGTTAATCTAGTTTTTGTTAATAATCCATTTTAAGTATTGGGGGTCCAAATCCTCAAAAAGTATAATTTCTAAAATGTACGAATTTTTAAATCGTGTTTTTTTTTCCTCAAATAAAAAAATCGTGTTATTTTTTCTTATAGTTGACTCAAACCACCTAAAAACAACTTTTTTTTTACAGACCACCCAAAAACACCTTAGATATCAAAATAAATTTTAGTAGTCATAAATCATTTTTTAATTGTCAAATCATTAATGAGTAAAAAAAAAGTCAAATCATTAAAGTTATTTTACTTTAATGATAATATTTCTTTTTTGACCGACTTTAATCATAATGCTTAAAAAATCATATGTGAGACGATTGTAATTGGGTAGAAATATACACAATTTTTTTTTAAGAAACACAATGTATAAGTTTGTTTAATAATTGCATACATTTTGTAAAAATAAAATAAAATTCATACATATTTATTCAGAACGAATACTTGCATACTTATTTTTCATCATTTTTTTTTTGCAGACTGTTGTTTTTGGATTTCTAAACTGTTGTATTTTGGTTTTCCAAAATTCTATTTTGAAACATAATATCTACCGAAGTTGTTACTAGGTTAAGTCACGACCAGATCGCTCTATTTAAGACGTTTCGTGGAACTACCCAAAATTGTGCAAGGCAGACTATCAACCACGTCGCCTCTAGGATAAAACAAGCTCAGCTACAACTGTGCGGTTAACTACTGCACTGTAAAAAACCATTCGAGAATTACACCTTCAATATGGTAGTAAGACCACTCTTTAATACTGAAACCATATGGTACTGTGACCACCTTATTATGGTGTTGAGGCCACTTAAATATGGTGCTACCACCATTTTAATTTTTAACTTCTCCAAATATCAATATGGTATTTCAACCACTCAAATATGGTGCGACCATTCTAACATCTAACTTTTCCATGAATTGAAGAAGAATATATATGTTTAAGATCATTATTATTTTACCGAAAAGGGACTATAATCTTAAAATATTATTTATTCTAAAGAGATACTAATAATTAAAGGGACTATGCTCTTAAGACCATTATTGATTCCGAAGGGACAATATACCGAAAAGAGACTATGATCTTAAGAACACTCTTAATTCTGAAGGGACAATATACCGAAAAGGGACTATGGTCTTAAGAACACTCTTCATTCCGAAGGGACAGAAGGAGTAGAAGAAGGAGAAGGACTCGTCAACACAAGTCGAAGGAGGGAGAAGAGAGGAAAAGCACAAGAAGCATCAACTGTGAATTTCGATGTGTAGAATGCATTGTGTGAGCTCTCTATTTATAGAGAAAATTCACAACTAATAAGTGAGAAACTTTGGGAACACGTAATACATTACTTTGTGATTAAGTAATTCACATATTAGATCTAGTACAAAAATATCTCAATTGAGTACCAAAATATATTATATTGAATACAAAAATATATTATATTATGTACCAAAATATATTTCAGATCAAGCACTAAAATATATTAGATTGCCTACTAAAATATTTTAGATTGTGTTCCAAAATATTCTAGATTGCGTTCTAAAATATTTTAGCAAAACTTGAGCACTAAGAAAACACTTTCTAATTTTGATTAAATTAATTATTTAATTTATCATTTCCAAATAATAAAATATATATCAATATCAATATATATATATATATATATATATATATATATATATATATATATATATATATATATATTCTCTAGTGCTTACTTCGTTCACATAACTATGTACCCCCATTAATTAGAGGTACACCCCCACTATATAAACGCTACTAATGTGTGTGTTCCATCCAATGTGGGACTTCCACTTTTTTCAATTCACACAACACTAGTTCTACCCAACATGGGAATTTGTGTTTAGTCTTTTTACTCAATTTCCACACATGTTCCAACAATCCCCCGCTTGAATTTAAAAAATGGTTTCAGAAATATGGTCAAAGACGTCTCCATAAGGTTTGCTAATAAACAAAGGTGTCGCCTACAACTTGAACCTTTGCATAGTGGATAGTATTCCGATTAACAAGAGTTGCTTACAGCATTGAACTCTATCTCAGACATTTCTAAGGTGTATTCTAAAAGCCCGTGCGTTTATGGCCTGCACGTCTATCCCAGTTTTAACGAACGCTCTAGGTATTCTGCCCCGAATTCCATAGAAACCGGCCTAAGTTTCACATTTGTATAGGTGAGTCTATCAAGAGTACTCTTGTAGCTATGTACTCTACTCCACATAGAGTATAGATCTCATTAAGAGTTACTATTATCTCATCCTTCTGTCACTGCAGGAATCATGCTTTCTTTCTTTTATCATAGCATGTTCTATCATTTGTGACTTGTTATTACCCATTGAACCTATTTCTTGGGATCTCCAGACATTTAGGCCGGGTTACCATCGCTTGTGACCTTTGGGCATTAGTCCCATCCTATTGGATGTGTTTAGGACTTTCTTTCTAGTAATTCCTTTCGTCAAAGGATAAACTAAGTCATCATCAGTACGTACATGATCTACTTTAACTGTTCCTTTTGAGAGTAGCTAGCTCTCTAATTCTTTATGTGTTCGTGCCTTAATAATCATCTTTTGCCATTGTAGTAACGATTCTCAATTTTTTTAATAGCTGTAGTACTATCACAATGAATTAACACTTCTGAAAACAGTTTTACCCACTAAGGGTTCTTAACTAGCAAGCATCTTATCAACTTGCTTCTTCACTAGTTTTCTCTAGTGTTCTCATCTCAGATTCATTCCATAGTGGACTGAGTCAATATCATTTGTTCCAACAAACAAATTCTATTTTGTATCTTGTACCATTCAAGTACAATATGATACTTCTCATTTGTATCTTGCACCATTCAAGTACAATATGATACTTCTTATAATGTAATTCTAGAGTCATAATCTTCACAAGGCACCTCATGACTCTTCCAAAAGTATGTCAATGTTTCTCATCCGTCTACTAGTAAACTTGAACAAAAATCTCATGACGTGCCCAACGTCGAGTCTAATACATTCAATGGCGTATCTAAAAATTGCCAATGATGCTCGCATATTCTATTTGCCTAACACCATCTCAAGTGTTCTTACACTTGGATCACAATATATGCTTTCAAGTTTATGGTCAAATAATTACATTTTCTTAAGATCTTCTCAACTTTGTGAGATTTATCAAAAAAGTTCTCTTTTCTAATCTAGTAATCTTGAAACCAAGAATTACTTCAACTTTGTCTAGGTCTTTCTTATCAATGTTGTTGACAAACAATGATTTCACATAATTCATAACATGAATCTTTAAATCAAATATGAGCAAGTCGTCTCCATAGAGACATATGATCGTGCAAATATTATTTACATATTTGTTGTAAATTCATTTGTCACTTTTCACGATCATTCACTTTATACTCATTCGACAACATTAGAATGTCAAATTTTTCATGTGATTCCTTATGAGTTTATTTTAGACCATACAAGGAATTATCTAACTTACAGACCTTGTTTTCTTGTCTATGAATCACAAAACCTTCAGGTTGTTCCATATAGATTTCTTCTTCTAGTTCACCTTAAAAAGGCAACTTTCACATCCATTTGGAGTACTATCGAGTTATGAACAACGGCTAAAGGGACTAGTACTCTTATGGGTATGATTCTTGGTGAATGAATGTCGAAGAAGTCTATATTTTTCTCTGTCTAAAACCTTTGATTACAAGAAGGGCCTTGTATTCATAAACCGTACCATCAAGTTTTAGTTCTTTTCTCAAAATCCAAATACAACCGATTAGTTTGCAATCATGAGGCAAGTCAACTAAGTGTCATGTTTCGTAAGAATCTAGAGAATCCATTTCATCGTATATTGCTTCTTGCCATAATTCAGCATCCAGTGAGGATATAACTTCTTTAAGGTTTAATGGATCTTCTTCCAATGTACAAACCAAGTTCATACTCTTTATCAATTCCAGCTTTCTTACCTCTTCGAGGTTCTATAACATCTCGTACGATGTTTTCATAACTATTTCTGATTACTGAAATATGATCAGATATAGTGTCCCCACTAGTTTTTAATATACAAGGGGAATTTAGTTTACCCCAACTAGTGCCCCCACTATTCTTTAATTTACAGGGGTACTTACTTCATAGAATTCGGCATATTTTAATTATATGATCACTTTAACATTTAGGTCATAAAACCTATATGCTTCGTTATTTATAACATACCCAATGAATACACATTCATAGGCTTTACTAGTGAGTTTAACTTTCTTGGGGTTCGAAATTCGAACTTATGTCAGACAATCCCAAGTTCAAAAATAAGACAAGTTGAGTTGTTTTTTCGTCAAAACTTCATAAGTAGAAATTTTGTTCTTAGACTTGAGTACTCTATTTAGCACATTTCAAACAATCAATAAAAGTTTCCTCACCAATGAGATATGTAACACCCCGTTTTCCCAACTTTTAAATAACATAGATTAATCAGAGTTTTTCAACTTAAAAACAGAGTGTCACATTCAACTTACAAAAATTTTCACAAATATAAAAGGAACAAAAATGTTATTTATTAAAACATCTGCCTTAATAGAAATTCAACAAAATGCAGCGGAATTATTTTCAACATCTTAAATAGTACTTGGCACTAAAAGGCCACAACGTCAACATTATCTTAAATCCTCATAAAAATAGTTCATCATTGTTTAATAAAAGAGATACGTAACAAGAAATGCAATCAAACATAGCAAACTCTCATCCCGTTACGTATCAGAGCACCTAAAGACACAACGAGAGATAGCCACTCACGACAACAATCAACAACTACTTATTCTCGATTACCTGCAAGTTACTCATACGAAGAGCAACATTTCCAAGAAGAAAGGGTGAGATACATATTCAAAAATAGTAAGCATATAATTCAACAATGGAATTCAACAACATAAGCTACAATGTTTAACAATATTATTACTTCACATAATTCTTCATTAGTATCTCATTAATAATAACCAACTTGACAACAACAACTAACACGACACAACGACACCGACTTGACTATGCAACAACATCAACTTAGCAACTTGACAAATGCATTATGCATGTGGTACCAATCAGGGCATAAGCCCTCAACTTTAATTGAGCATAAGCTCCAGGGCATAAGCCCTCAACTTTGTATGCATGAACTCAACGACCAACAACTTAGACAACCAACCACTTAGACAACCAACAACTTAAACAACCAACAACTTAGACAACCAACAACTTAACAACCAACAACTTAGACAACCAACAACTTAAATGGCATAAGCAACATGACATTATACAACATACAATAATCACATAATATATTCCAACCTATCAACAACAATAACAACATATACATTAATCAATTACTTACATATCAAACCAAGTTAGATTCATCACAACATAGATTAAATACTTATAAACACCTTAATTAAACTCATAGTACTTAAGCTCTGAAGTTCCGAGACAATCTATAAGTTTTGGGTTAGTTTTCATAAAATTTCACTAAGACCTCCTTAGAGTATTTTCATCATATCTTAAGATCTAAAAATCATTTTCAAGCTAAACCAAATCCATTAGAAATCTAACTCAATTATCTACAAGTTTCATGTTTACACCAAAAGCCAGTTCAGAACAGAAATGGGTGAAAAAGACGCAAGAACGCGAAACAGGGGATGTTGTCACTGAGCATTGTACTACGATGGAATGTGTTGAAAAACAAATTTTTGCTACTAGAAACATCGTAGTACGATTTCCAACATCGTACTACGATGAAATATGGACAACTTTACGGGAACAAACCAGTTTCACTCCAAAAACCCCCCAATTTTCACCATATTTAACCCAAATTCGACTGAAACGTTTGTACTAAGGTTAATCTATGATCTGTAAACAGTTTCTACACTAATTCCATGGTTTCTCATAATCTAATCATCAATTCATCACTTTTAACCTAATTCTCAAAACTCTCAACCTACAACTTTTGTCAAATCCAATTTCAGGAAAACATACTTAAGATTAGAGAATATGAATCCCATCTTTACCTTAGATTGTTCTTCTGAAATCAACAGCAGCGTTCTTCTTTCCTAGGGTTCTCTCTGAGTTTTCCTCTTTTTCTCCTTTTCTCCAAAAACTCTTGTACGTGTTTCTATTTTCTAACTTCTCTATTCTCTACCTCTTACTGACTCTTTAATATAATAACTCTAATTTCTCTTACACCCCAAAACTACTCTTCTCCTCATAATCTTATTTATTTCTAAATTAAATATATCTCTCCCCCACTTAATAATAATAATAATACACCAAATAACAAATATATTTCTACACCAAATAACATATATATTATACTAGTAAATACCAACATATAACATAACAAAATATCACTCATCCAAATAAATCGACTAAATTATAAAAAAGACATCTAATCTCAATAAAATAAATAAGTAATAAAATAGGGCGTTACAAGATACAGTACCAAAATTAGGCATGATTAAAACAACTAGCTCGGTAAAGGTTCTAATTTTTCTTTTCTCCTTTACCATTCATTTTAGAAAAATAAGATGTAGTTGTTTCATGAATAAGTTTGTACTCTAAATAAAACTCATTGAAAATGTGGGGATTATGTTCTTCGATCACCACGAGATTATTGTTTTTCTTATTGAAATAATTTTTTCAATTCCTTCAGTGGTGTTGTATTTCCCAACAAGAATACATGGCGCACAAGTCTCTCTTTAAGTCTGAGTGAACTCAGTCTTATTCAGTAGAAATCTTAAATTCAGATTCTTTCTCACTTTCATATCTCCAATGCCAACAACATTAATGATGTTATAATATTATAACAACACTTTCTTATTTTCAGCAGTAGCATATCTTTTGAACATAGCATAATCATAGCAAATATGGCACGATGCGCTAATGTTTATCCATCATTCACTTAATTCACCAACTAGACTAATTTAACTAGTCATATCAGTGAATTTCTCTTTAGTCATGTTAGGCTACAAAGCAGCACTTGACATGTTCATTTAATTGCGGAACATATGACATGGTTTCTCACAATTGTATTAAAAATAAATTGTGAATCAATGTCAATTCTTAATGGTGGCTGCTGATTTTCACTTAGGACATTTTTGGGGTTACTATTCTGTTAGCAGTTAGAGTTATTTATTCACAGTGCGGTTCTGATTTTTGAAATTAAATTTCAAAGTAGCATATGTGAATTTCGTTAGTGTTGTTGTTATGACAACAAACACTTGTTTCAGTAGAAAAGATGTATTTCAATAGCTTCATTTATCCTTGTTGTATTTAGGGACAATGAAACCTCAATAAGTAATTTCTTCGGTAGACATAGCAGTCGAAACGTCTTAAAATTGTTGTTTTTTGATTTCGAAACGGTTGTATTTTGGTTTTCCAAAATTCTATTTTGAAACATAATATCTACCGAAGTTGTTACTAGGTAGAGTCACGACCAGGTCGCTCTCTTTAAGACGTTTCGTGACACTGCCCAAAATTGTGCAAGGCAGACTATCAACCACGCTGCCTCCAGGATAAAACAAGCCCAGCTACAACTGTGCAGTTAACTACTGCACTGTAGAAAACCATTCGAGAATTACACCTTCAATATGGTACTAAGACCACTCTTTAATACTGGAACCAATATGGTAGTGTGACCACTCTATTATGGTGTTGAGGCCACTTAAATATGGTGCTACCACCATTCTAATTTTTAACGTCTCCAAATATCAATATGGTATTTCAACCACTCAAATATGGTGCTACGACCATTCTAACATCTAATTTCTCCATGAATTGAAGAAGAATATATATGTTTAAGATCATTCTTATTATACCGAAAAGAGACTATGATCTTAAAATATTATTTATACTAAAGAGATATAAATAATTAAATGGACTATGCTCTTAAGACCATTATTGATTCCGAAGGGACAATATACCGAAAAGGGACTATGGTCTTAAGAACACTCTTAATTCTGAAGGGACAATATACCGAAAAGGGACTATGATCTTAAGGACACTCTTAATTCCCGAAGGGAGAGAAGGAGTAGAAGAAGGAGAAGGACTCGTCAACACAAGTCGAAAGAGGGAGAAGAGAGGAAAAACACAGGAAGCATCAACTGTGAATTTCGGTGTGTAGAATGCATTGTGTGAGCTCTCTATTTATAGAGAAAATTCACAACTAATAAGTGAGAAACTTTGGGAACAAGTAATACATTACTTTGTGATTAAGTAATTCACATATTTGATCTAGTACAAAAATATCTCAATTGAGTACCAAAATATATTATATTAAATACAAAAATATATTATATTATGTACCAAAATATATTTCAGATCAAGCACTAAAATATATTAGATTGCCTACCAAAATATTTTAGATTGTGTTCTAAAATATTCTAGATTGCGTTCCAAAATATTTTAGCAAAACTTGAGGACTAAGAAAGCACTTTCTAATTATGATTAAATTAATTATTTAATTTATCATTTCCAAATAATAAAAAATATATATCAATATATATTTTCTCTAGTGCTTACTTCGTTCACGTAACTATATACCCCTATTAATTAGAGGTACACTCCCACTATATAAACACTATTAATGTGTGTGTTTCATCCGATGAGGGACTTTCACTTTTTTTAATTCACACAACACTAGTTCTACCCAACATGGGAATTTGTGTTTAGTCTTTTTGCTCAATTTTCACACATGTTCCAACACAAACTATTTATTAAAAAGAAAAATCAATTGCATACAAATTTAGTCAAAAAGAAATTGCATACATATATTTAATGGACTTATCCAACACACCCGGTTATACTGATATTGTTAAGTGAAATATCTTTCGTGGTATTCCTGGTTCGAACATGTAATCTTCCTTGTCACTTCACCTACATGAGAAAAATACTACGATTATTAGACTTTCGTATAAGTTAAATTGATTAAGAGTATTCAAGTTTAAACTTTATATGATATAGTCATTGGTAAAACTTTATTTATTTCTCAATCATAAATTAATTGTATGTTTGGTTTCAATTGTAGAAGCTGTCAAAATTGATTCTAGATTTTTTTTTTGGTTACACAAATTGATTCTAGATTGATAGAACTGATATTGATATATTTAGATGTTTTAAAGTGGAATTAATTTTGCTTGTAGAATTAATTCTACGTGAAATTATCTCGCTCATTAAATTTATCATATTTATCTCAACATTATATTTTTCTTTGTTTTTTTAAGTGTATACGATCGTATGAGGTGTACATGTAAACAAAACAAATTGAGGTGTACATCAAACATTTTTCTTTTGTGTTAGTTTTGACATCATGTGCGAGATTGTGTATGAGTGAATGCTTCTCCTCAAAATAAGAAACTATTGAAATGTCTTTTATTTGGCTGGTTGCTTTATCAAACTATCATCACACGATCCTCTCTAAAAGGGACCCTTTGCAACAAAAACAAAAACTTACGTTTCTTTAGAGACAACCGTAACAAATAGGTACATTCTAGAGTGGTAGACTCTCTCCACCCTAAAACATGTAATGCAAGTGATAAAAGCCATTTTGATCTTAATATTTGAAACATTATCATTATAGTTCTTAGATTTATCAAAATTGTAAATATCTCCCCAAGTCTAGTAATTTTATGGATTAATTTTTTTTTTTTAAATAACCTTTTTGAAAATTTAAAACAAATAGCCGACGTTAGTTGTTATTTGTTATTTTTGTTTGAAAGGAGAGTTGAGTTCATGATATCCTTATACTTTAATGTGTATATTTCTCCACCAAATCACCTTATTCTCTAATTTTATGAATGAAATTGATCACTAACAAACATATTTTAGATCCAAACTAATTAATTGAAAACATGTATGGATCGAAATAATTAACAAAAAATACACACTTTCAAATATTCTAATTTATAGGCTTAATAGCATATATGGTCCTTCTTTCAAAAAAAAAAAAACATATATGAAGTTTTAATCTCACATCAAATATTTGATTTAAAATACGATGATATACATATTTTAAATTTTCAGTTTTATTTATTTCAATCCTTTTCCATCATTAGATCAATTATTATGTCATTTAAAACTGAACAGAGATATTCTTCATGTTAGACATGTCCCGATGTCGGATACATACACAATACCAACACATATAATTACGGTGAATTATATCACTTTCTCATATTATTATCTGTATCGGTGTGTGAGTGTTTGTATCAGTGTTCGTACGCATGGTTTTTTTTCAAAAAATAAATGATATTCATTCATTCAAATTGGTATAGTACATCGATATAATGCAAATTCGCTAAAAACAAAAAGGATGAATTTGTGAACAGACTCACAACATCCATGTTAATAGCATAAAATGGCAAAGTACAAATGTCTACACATATGACTATGTTTAAATCTCTGGAATAACATGTCTCCGGATCTGCAACGTGGATGACACCAAAGTCATTGATTGGATCTTAATCGGATCGAAGTTGATCTGACGATCTGAACCGATCAAATATCTGAGAAAAACAAGGAAAACAAACAACATCGTACAAAGACGACAAACAAACCAACGTCGCACGAAGACAACGAAATCACAAAATAAAAAACAAAATACATTCGAAAATCAATTATTTTAATAAAAAGGAAAGAGAAGAAAAAAGGGTTTTGCGGTAAGCATGGTTATAACTTGGTAACTATCTACAAGCAAACTAAAAAACCTACTCACACGCACACTAACTTAAATTCACTGCTTTTACTGTCTTCATTCATATCCTCTGTCCTTGACACTGGCAGCGTATATATCAATCTTTCTATCCGTATCATTGCGTCAATTTTCAGTTTCATACACTGACAAAAACACTCTTCTCATATTTCACTCACTCACTCACCAATCCTCTACTATATATAAACCAATACCCTTTTCATTCTTTTACTTCTCTTCACTCATAATTCATTGCTCTCTTCTTTTTGCTTAAAAAATGGAAAAACTTCTTCGTTTTCCCATCGTTCTTCTCTTTCTTTCATCATTTTTTCTTCTACAAAACGTTACAGCTTTCAAAAACCAAGATGGATCAGAAGAATGGGGTTATGTTCAAGTCAGACCCAGTAAGTCTTTTGTGTTTATGGAGAAAGAATAGTAGAATTTCATTTTTATTTTTTGTTATGTTATATGATATGATATATGATATTAATATAATTATTGTTGTTGTTATTGTTATTTCAGAAGCACACATGTTTTGGTGGCATTATAAAAGTCCATACAGAGTGGAAGATTCTTCAAAGCCATGGCCAATAATTCTGTGGTTGCAGGGTGGCCCTGTAAGTATTACTTGATTGGTTCATTGAAATTAATAAATCCTTTGAAGTACCGCCACATGTCGACATCGATGATAATCTGGGAAAATAACATAAATCTATGTAATCATGTGTGTCGGTGTCTGAAACCGATGTGTATCCGACACCAGGACACAGGCTTCATTGATTAAATCTTGATAATTCTGAACAAAACAACAACTATCTATTTTCTGTGTTTATGTATAATGAATGGGATTTTCATATCATTGGATAGGGTGCTTCAGGCGTTGGGATTGGAAATTTTGAAGAAGTTGGACCTTTGGATACCAGCTTGAAGCCAAGGAATTCAACATGGTTGTTAAAAGGAGATCTCTTGTTTGTGGTAATTAGTCATGTCACAGCTCATCCATCATCATGAAAAGTGCTTTTTTTTTTCTGTAGCATTTACTTTTAGACTTTTTGTTTCCTTGGATTTAATTCATATAAGTTGTAAGTGTAAAGGTTTTTACTTAGTCAAACAATTTTAATCGCCAGATCACTAAAAATATTTGATTTTAATCATAACTATCTCTAAAATCACGTGTAATGATTTTTTACATTGTCCGTCAATCATAATCGTCAAAGTTATTTTAAAGTCACACATATCATTTATTGTGATTAGTTGAAAGAGTAAAACTTTTTATGGTGACAGTGTATCAAAATTAAAATCTTGTTTTTGACTATGTGGTTCTGATCAATCAATGCTTTTGATGTCATATGATAACACAGGACAATCCAGTTGGAACAGGATACAGTTTTGTGGAGGATGACAAACTTTTTGTGAAAACAGATGATGAAGCAGCCACAGATTTAACAACATTGTTGATTAAATTATTTAATAAAAATGAAAACCTTCAAAAGAGTCCTTTGTACATTGTGGCAGAGTCTTATGGTGGCAAATTTGCTGTCACTCTTGGATTATCTGCTCTTAAAGCTATTGAAGACAAGAAATTGAAACTTACCCTTGGAGGTGAGAATCTTCTCATGAATGGGATTGGTTAACTTGTTTTTTTCTGTGTTAGTTAGGAAATGATGAACCCTTTTGTATTAAACTATTTTTAGAACATAATAACTTAATGAAAAGGTATGATTTTGGGAAACTTTTTCTTATGTAGGTGTGGCATTAGGAGATAGTTGGATCTCACCAGAAGATTTTGTGGTAAGTAATAGAATTGTTATACCAAAAAGTTTATTTTGTTGAACGGTTGTTATATAAATTGCATTTGTGGTTACGCTACGAACTTTTATATTGCGGTAAAATGTAGACAAATGTGTCCGTCAATGTAGTTGCAATGCGGTTTGCGGACGGCAATTTAAAACTTTTTGAATTTTCACATATTTCATACTTGATCTGAATTTGCAGTTGTCATGGGGTCCTCTCCTCAAAGACGTCTCAAGACTTGATGATAATGGATTGGAAAAATCAAACAGGTAAATATGTTGTGAAAAATTTAGAGTAAAATGTATGAATCTATATAGAATGGTGATTTTCTCTTTTATCTAACAAACCCATTTTGGAGATCAGTATTGCTTATAGGATCAAGAAGCAACTTGAAGATGGTAAATTTAATGATGCAACTGACTCATGGAGTGAACTTGAGGATGAGATTTCAAAAAGCAGCAACAATGTGGTAATTTTCATTCGACTTCAATTTATCCCGTAAATGAGTTCTCTTATATAATAAACCACAATGTATATATTAAGTCTATGCTATTGCTCGTACCAACACCTTATATCAAAGGCGTATTTGGTGTCCAATAAAACATGTGAAAAATATGATTATATTCAATTATTTGCATTGTTATTGGTGTTTAAGTATCGATGTCATGTCTGATATCCGTGTCTGTGTGTTAGGGCTGCTAAGTAAAAAGTCTTAAATTTTTTGTTGAAATAGGATTTTTACAATTTCTTGGTCGATTCGGGAAGTGATTCAGACATATCAGCAATGGCAGTGGGATTATTAAAAGAAAGATCAAGGAAGAGGTACTCTAGGTATCTTACTTCCTTAAGGACAAGGTCTTTTTCTCCTGGTGGTGATGATGAACTTGGCACTTTACTAAATGGTGTTATAAAGAAGAAGTTAAAAATCATCCCTGAGAATGTCACGTAAGTCTAATAATTCTTTAACCATGAATGAAAAGTTTTGTTCACAATTTCATTGCAAAATATCCATTAAATAATGGGTTAATATGTCTTTACCCCCTTGTAATTTGGGCGAGTTCTGGTTTTCACCCCTGTAAAAAAAAAGTTTAGATTCCGACCCTATAATATGAAGATTCTCCACAAAACACACCTGTAATATAAAGATTCTCCACAAAACACCCCTGACCCCATCCAGACGCTGACGTGGCACGCCACTGTGTAATTATTTTTATTTTTATTTTTTTTAAAACCTGACACGTGTGTAATGGACGCTGACGTGACACACCACTGTGTAATTATTTTAATTTTTATTTTTTTAAAAACTGACATGTGTATAATGGTTTAAAAAATTATTTTTAAAAAGATAAAAAATAAAAATAAAAACTGAAAATTTATTTTAAAAAATAAGAAAAAAAATCGATTTTTTTAAAAAACGAAAATAAATTAGACTTTTTTAAAAAATAAATATTTTTTTATATTCATTTAAATTTAAAAATAGAAAAAAAAATCAGATTATTTTTTCTAAAATTGAAAAAATCGGAAGAAAAAATCAGATTTTTTTTTAAATTTAAAAAAACAGAAACAAATTCAAATTTTTTTTTCCTAAAATTTTATAAAATCTTTTTCAAAACTAAACTATTAGAAAAAAAATAATTATTTTTTACGAAAATGAAAATTTTTGGAACTTAATGTATTTCAAAATTTTCGAAAATAATTAGAAAATATAATTCGAAAAAGTTTAGATTTTTTTTTCGTAATTAAAAAGCTTCATTTTCATTTTTATACAAAAAATAAAAATTTTGGAAAATATTTTTCGTAGTAAAAAAAATTCCTGAATTTTTCAAAATTTTATTTTTTCGTAAAATCAAAATTCCAGATTTTTTTTCTTCTTATTTTTAGAAATTTTTTATTTTCCTGAAAAAAAATTTAATTTCAAATTTGTTTTCCTAAATTTTGGTTTTTTTAAATTTTAAAAATTAAACTCCAGAATTTTTTATTTTTTTCGAAAATATTTTTTTTACGATTTTTTTATTCTAAAAAATTAATTTTCTGATTTTTAAAATAATTTTTTATTTTTCAATTAATATAACTTCATTTATATTATTTTTTATTTTTAAAAAATAAAATAAAAAATTAATTATACAGTCAGCGTGCCACATAATCAAATATGCACAGTCAGCGCGCCACTCAGCATGCCACGTCAGCGTCAGGGTCTAAAACGAAAGAATCTTAAATTACAAGGTTGAAATCTAAACTTTTTTTTTTACAGGGGCGTAAATCGGAACTCGCCCAAATTACAGGGGGTAAAGACATATTAACCCTTAAATAATTACTTAATCACTCTATATTTGATTATAGATGGGGAGGGCAGTCCAATGAAGTTTTCACTTATCTTGAAGGTGATTTTATGAGGCCAAGAATAGATGAGGTAAGAAGTTTTTTTTTTTTTAAACTATGGTTTTATTTTAATTGTAAGCTTGGATTATTTGATGTCATTTTGTTTTAACATATATAGGTTGATCAGCTACTGGCTAAGGGAGTCAATGTTACTGTCTACAATGGACAAGTAAGAGTCCCTTTCTACTATAGCTTGTTTCGATAATAATAAGAGGAAAATGAATAAGATACTATTGGACATGTTGACTTGGTCTTAAAGTAATTATATTTTCTTGTTTGACTGATGTTACAATCTTGATTTTTCTTTACGTTTAATCATATGATACTTTTATTTGATGTGTTTTTTAATATAAGAAATAACATAATAGTGTGTTTGATTATTATAGGTTGATCTGATTTGTGCTACCAAAGGGACCGAAGCTTGGGTTAGGAAACTCAAGTATGCATTTTTTTTCCTCTCTATCTCTCTTTATTTTATTGCTTAAAGTTAACCTCATACCAATGTTATAAAAATCGGATTAGATCGGTCGATTCAACCAGAAACTAAGGTATCATTCGATTAGTTCAATCGATATGTTTTATAAAATTGCTTTAATATCGCCCGATTAAATTGTAATTAAACTGATTAAACTACTTAAACTATGATTTGACACACCGATTCAATCTTCGATCCTTGTAGATAAGATAACATTGTTCAAAGTTCTCAATTTTCTTTCTTTATTCCGTAGGTGGGAAGGGCTAAAAAGTTTCTTGGGGAAAGACAGAACACCCCTCTACTGTGGAGGTAACAAATCGACCAAAGGATTTTTCAAGTCATACAAAAACCTACAGTTCTATTGGATTCTTGGAGCTGGTCATTTTGTAAGTCTACACCAATCATCACTAAAACAACTATGCATATTTTTCATTCATTGCAGCAATAGTACTAACATTGTAGTAACATCTAATCTAACAAAAATGACTTGTCTATTCCATATCATCTATAAATATGTTAAGTTTAAATAAAGGAGTACTATATATAGTATAGGTTCATGTGACTTGTATTTAGTTTTTGTTTTTGGTATCTAAAAATAATGGTAATTCTTATCTTCTTTTTTCACGGTAGTTATTTGAATTTTAGTTTTTAAGGTATTGTTCTTTATATATCTTTTACTGATTTAAATTTTACTCTAGTTACTATTAATAAATTTAGAGGGGATGTACCCTCATTTGCGCTTAATGAGGATCATCTTAGGATTTCACACTTTTAACAGCTCATTCATCTGTTGCTATCAAACAATAAATGTTCGAATCCTATATTTTACAGTTTCTTTTTTGGTCCCACTAAAACATTCTATGTGAGTAAAAAGGGTCGGTCTAGATGTTAGATTCTTAAAATGCGACGAATTAAAGTTTGAATCACATGTGAGATGTATTAATATTTAGTGTCTGATACGCATTGAATAAGATACAATTCTCTTATGTTTTATTTGCTTTTTTTTTTTAAAAGACCGACACATTAAAATAATAGTACTACATTTTTGTGATGTGTACCATTGAGTTTTGGTGTGAGCAACAAGTTTTTTTTTTTTCAATATATTTGGGTGATATTGAGTTTTTTTGACATTGATAACTTTAGTGTATTTTGACGATAGAAAATGATTAATAACTGATTAAATAAATTCTTTTTTATTAGTAAGAGTGATTTGTTAGAACATAGATAGAGACAATGTCACCCAAATGTAACCCTTTTCTTGGAGTATCACAAAAGAAAATGTAAAAGTTATAAAGCACGGATATAAACACTGGACATGACACTGACCCTAATAAAATTTTAAAAAAATAACATAATTTAATGTAATCATAAATGTCCATATAAAAATCAGAAGGTACTGAAAATAATGCAAGAAAAATGGGATAAAGAAAGTGTCAAAGTAAAGTAGATGCATTTATGATGAGTATGTACCACCATTCAGATCTAAATGGGATCAGTGACCGTGTGTTTACCTTGTGGGGAAACATTATGGTCAGGTTCCTACTGTCTCTTCAGTAAGAAGAAAAAAAAAGGAAATGCTAACTTCTGAGTGCAGTACAATAATTTATGATTTGTTTCATTTTGTTTTGCTGTAACAAGATAATGTATCTTTCTTCTGACTATATGTTTCATTTTGTTGTGTCATACTAACTCATAAGGACTAAGTGAGCAATACATTTATTTATGATTTGTTTGTTTGCTGCTGTAGGTACCCAATGATCAACCTTGTGTTTCGTTACAAATGATAGCTTCAATTATACAATCACCAGCTACATGAACTAATGAAGTTATGCATAGAAAAGGAAAATTATTAGTAGAATAAATTAAATTTCGTTCATGAAAGAGAATTCATTGTTGATCAAGTAAGAAAGAGTCAACAAGCAAACACTGCAAAAGGATCAGGAAAAGAACTACAGGGTGTTATTTATTGTTTATTTTTATATTGTCATTCTTTTTCCTTGTCCTTATTATTATCAGTATATAAAATTGACTTTTTCTTCTGAATTTGGTCATTCTTCTATATCTCTATTTTCTGAATAATAAATAAAATAAAATATTGGGTCCTGCTAACTAATAAATGTCTTGAGAACACATGTTAAGTATTTAAAAAAAAATATTTTTAATAAAAAAAATTGTTTTTCAAGCTTTAATATGATGAATATATGATTTCTAAAATAAAAATTTTACTTTAAAATTCTTAACAAATGTCTTACGACAATTTTTAGCATTCCCCATTAAATATTAACAAGTGTATCGTTTTTTATGGTTGAAATAATAATAGTTAGATCCAATGACATTCATGAGTAGATATACTTTTTCAGAGGTGGATTGTTGGTGACATAATGATGACTATCCCACGTAATAATGCCTTTTGGCTCTTGATAAGGATTTGTCTCAAAAATGATGGTGGGTAGTATTTGTATTTGATCTATTTAAGTTAAGCTAAATAGGCACATGTAAGAGTGAAAAGTTTGCGTAAAGAGAATGCTTGTTTTAGTAGCACAATCTCTCTTTTCACTTTTTAAGGACTCTACTTAATAAGTTAATAAAATAAGGTCCCATAAAATAAATAAGTCTTGCCAAAATAAATTGATAAATAAGTCTTGCACATAACGTACTAATATGATTATTAATATGTGTGATACATGACTCACTTAAACACTTGAAATAGGAGCTCTATTGTAAATGCTCCTAACGATTAAATTTTTCCAGCCACAAATCTTTAATGTCCTGCAACAAAAAGTTGTCATAAAGATATATGACATTCCGAAATTTTGGAGCTTAATACAAAGTGTTGAAAAGTGACATATACCCAACCCCCAAAAGAAGTAAAGCTCAACATCAAAGAATATCATCAATCACATTGCCAAAAGCCTATAATTTCCCGTGATTAGCTTTAGTAGCAATAACATGGGAGTATAATTGCTATGCCACAGGTTCTTATTTACCCCAAATTTATCTGAATTGATTAATACAATGGAATTTGGCTTAGTGAACTGGAAGTGTGAATAAGGATTTCTAAATGATAAATTGAGAATCTATTTGGAGAGATGTCTTTATCTTTAAAAGTTTACTCTCTCGGCAGAGCTGCGAATATATAAGCTAATTTAAATAGGTATATATTGAGGACATTTTTAGTTTGTTATTGGAATGGCAAGAGATTCTACATTAAAATATTCAACTTCCAACTATCATCATGTGGCATAATGCCTGGATCTGGAGATGATGTTATTTTCAATGGAAAAGGTAACAAGTGCAGTTTTAATAATTGAGAGGAAACACGTGATCCATTTATGTTATTTTACATCTTATCTTATTATTAATGTTAGTTTTTTATTTGAGAAGACTATTAATGTTAGTTGTTAGAATCATTTGTGTACCCCAATTTTATTCCTTAGATAATTAGCGCCAAAACATGTGGACTGGAAAGGTATATTTTGGTGCCTCCTTAATAGATATCTTAGAGCCACACATGTAATGTCCCTTCCTCAACACCCTTAAGATCGTAGAAATGAAAAATCACAAGTCTTTAAATTCTTAGTATGCGTTTGATTTGGTGCCAAAATTGTTAGAATTGCTGTGGTTTGTTGCAATTTTAACAAAATCTACAACTTAAAGCTTAAACAAAATAAGGATACATGGACTTAGCAAACATTTAATCCATGTTCGATATCACAATGTATTTGAGAGAATTACAACAAATCACCACAATTTTGAAATACTCACCATGATACCAAACACACGCTCATAATAGATAATCAACTAGTGAAAACACACTCCTTCAAACAAATTTTCAAAGGAATCAAATTACATAAGTATTTTTGGTGTTCATCAATTGCATTAGTATTTATATTATTTTTTAAAGAAGTAAGTATTTAATTGTATTGCTTAATAATTTATTAACTGAATGATACTATGCATATCTGTAAAATTTGATCTCTCTTGTGTGTGTGTATTATTATATTATTGTCTTCCATTGCTTTTACATAGTCCATACCACTTTCCTTTTTTAGGCTCTCCCCATTCTCTCTGTTCACGTTGGCCGATTGACATAAAATGGAAAGTACTGAATCCCACATAAACACTGAAGAAAGTTGAACATTCACATGCTCTCCCACTCTCTCCATGCCAATTTTTGCCAAAGACAGCGAGTTAAAAATTGGAGGAAATGAAATAGATGGGGCAACACCGCAGGAATGTGTGCTACATTATCTACCTATAATGGGAAGGTTGCATTGCAATACCAATGCCAATACATAATATATTGAAATCCATTACAACACAAATGTTTGACGTAGAGAAACGTGCAGATTGTGTTGCATTTGTATTCTTAATGAATGACAATAGATGGGCGGGTACGATCTAGAGACAGAGTAGACGGGTTTGATCAGAGTTACTTGAGGTTATGTGAAACATAAAAAAGAAAATTATTGTACAATTACAACTTATTTTCAAAGGACTATCTACAAGACACCGGAAGAACGGATTTGTAAAATGTTAAATAATAGGGATCAGTAACCATGCAATATACACTACCTTTACACGAAGCTCTGCCAAAAATGAAAGAGGACGGGGAAAAGGAGCAGGAGATTCTATATGCCTAAATACACAACAAAAGAAACCTACTTACTCACTCAATCTTTTCTAGTACTTCCAACCTGGTTTTCCTCTTCCAACCTTTCATAGAGGCAACAAGGTTGACCAATCCTACAACCTGGCTTTTACTGTATTCCTGCAAAGGATGGTGGGATGTTTGGTTAAGACCTAAGCAATCAGACAGCATAGTGATGTACCTATGAAATCAGTTATCAGACAATTTAATGATGCTGCAGATAAGGAGCTATTCTTACCGGGTGCCCACGTGCCCAGTGCACATATTCTGTCTCCGGAAGGTAGTAAGCCTAGTTTAAAAGTCGAAAGGAAAGATGTTCATAAGTGATAAAAATAAATGCTTGTTGCATTCAATATAATGGAACTTTCAAACATACAAGACCCCCAATTTATAGAACTGGTTAGGCAGCAACACCCAAACTATTTCTACTATGTAGAAAACTCATCGGTATTTGCAAACAGTGTAGTAGGAATGTGTTCCCATGTCCATAGTTCCTTACCTTAATGAAAGCTTCAACCATTTGTAGCTTGGACTTCACATTCAACGAAGCAAAATGCTTTAGCCCATTTATCAAAACCTAAAAGGTGGAAAGATAGAAATCAACAATCAAGGGAGGAAAACAAGAATTACTGAAGGAGCATGAAATTTCAATCTATTGATCAACATCTACAACTCGGCATCATATGCAACAAGATCCGTTGATTAAAAAAAGAGAAAAAACAGAAAAGGAAAACGAAAAAGAAACAAAAGAACAGAAGTATGGGGAACAGGAATACAAAACTCATACCAAACAAATTCATATTAAAATCTGAAAATAAAATATGGTTGAAAGCTTAACTTTTTTTAAGAAATGATTATTTACATTACAAAAGATTAAGATTAAATTAGGTTGTTACAATTATTAATGTAGAAATAATCTACCACGTAAATTTCAAAACCAAAAACTATTGAAAGGACTGAATTTTTTTTATTGTAGCTAAGAAATAACCTGCAGATCCAATGACATTAGAGCTCGTCCTTCATCGTTACATCTCTTAACCCGTGAAAGTCCTTCCACGAGAGTTTCCGCAACAATGTCAAGCCCATAGTCCAACAATGTGTCTTGAGTCTACATTTACAATAACAGAATTTGCTAATCAAATGTCATGTTTAGACACTAAGAATTACTTTTCTGTGCTTTTCCTCTAAACAATTTTTTTGAGGCATTCTTCTAAGCAATTTAAAAGCCTGATTTTCAAACATAAATTTATATTTTTTTGAATAAATTGTTACGTATTCACTTGATGAGTATTGTTTCATGATAATGAACGACAGCAATACCTCTTTACGAATTCCTCCATGAGCAAGCCGTGTTTTAAAGTGCTTAAACTCCCCCAGCAGCAAATCAACATACCTATCAATACAATTTAAGTAAGCACAGCAGAAACAATGCAGCTTATTTCCAAGATAAAATTTATGTGGAAAAGAAGCATGATGGAATAGAAACATAATAAGTTCTATCGATCGAATTAATTAAAATAGCATGGAGTTGAAAAGAAATTGAAGGAATGCATTCTTTCATTTCCATCCAATATTAATTAAAATAGGACGGAGTCAAAATGAAAATGAAGGATTGCATTCTTTCCTATTCCATCCAACACACCGCTTTGCTTTCCAATCCAATTTGGAGGGAATGGGAAAAATTTCTCAATCCCATCTTAAAAATATCTAAACAATGGAACGGTAAATCTTGTCACATTTGTGAGGTTATAAATAAGCAATAAAAGGAAAAGAATGAGAAGAAAATATAATTATGGTGAAATATGAACTTGATAGTAACTTCATACAAAAGACTAAACTTTAATCCTATTTAGAAAAACATAGACCTGATAGACTAAATAAATAGGAAAATCAGGGAAGACCATTCAGTAAAAAAACTGTTATATTCCTTTCCATCAGAACAAATTTTGAAGTTATACTGTCTGGCCCAAAGACTCATTACAGACTGTAAGATGAGATATAAAATACATACCAACATGATAAGGCATTAATAACAGTACAAGTATTGCATTAAAATCATCTGGTACTAATGTTTGTAAGCCCCAATCAAATACCTATTCACTAGGAGTGTGGAAATCGTTATTCTCTTAAATTTCATCACATATTACAAACACCGTGGTATGTTCAAACTCAAAGAATGACAGTTTTTACTAGTGCATGATGCAATATGTTGTTTGTCTTTGATATAAAATGAGAAGCTACCAATTAAGTAATATAAAAAGGAAAAAGAATGACTTGGCACTTAAATATGAAGATGATCAAAAAATACAGACCCATTATGCTCCATTCCAAGTTCTTTTACTTCCCATTTACAATTGGCAACACGATCAATATACCTGTAAGAATTTCACTAAAAATTATAAAACCAAAACATTTAGTATAAACAAGCTTGCTAGTTTTGACCTTGCAATAAAAATAGAAAATACTAAAAAAAAAAAAAAAAAGTAGATTGACAATGGTGGTTTTACTGCTTGAAACTCGATCAGGGGCGGATCTCCTTGGGGACCCCTGGGAGCCATGGCATCCTCCAAGGTTGCTATGATATTAGACATAAATATGTCATAAGTTTTCCTCAGTTGGAGTGGAAGGGGGGCCATACTTTCAGTCAAATGGTGCCGGTTCAAGTCCTACCTCAACTGATTTTTAACATTTCTATTGTAATTTTTATACTTTGTTCAAAGAAAATGGTCTTGTGGTGACTTGAACCGGCTTCCTCACACTATGATAAAAAAAATATCAACCACTTAGTTACTCAATGTTTTTTCATGAAACAGATTAATATATTTTACATACATTTTTGGCACCCCCAACAAAGCAATTCAAGATCCGCCACTGAACTCGATATCATCAATAGTGTTGGTACAACAACAACCAAGCCTTATCCCACTAACTGGGGTCGGCAATAGTGTTGGGAAAGTGACCAAAATTTAAACCAAGGAGCTCACTAACAAACTTGAGCATCAAAAACAACACCATAATTTCTGATCATTACAGACAACATATGACACAACGCAGGACGCAATCCTTCCATTGTATCTGACAACATAATTTTGCATCCTTTAAAATATAAAATAGTTTTTTACAAAAAAAATATTTTGAATAACTTTACCCTTTAAATTAACGGAAACCTAAAAATGAAAATGAAACATTAATGTCAATACAATATTCACATAATCAAAAAATAATATAAATCAATATACTTGGAAAAGAAAATATTTTGTACACCTAACAAATAACTTTCATAGTTCAAACCAGATAATAAAAGATATTTCTCAAATTAAGCTCATTTGACTATAATAATGCCCTTAAGTAGTTTTGGGAAACAAAAAAGGACCCAAATGGTGGGTGTCGATTCTAAAATACAAAAATCAGTACATTAGAAATACTTCCAAAGCAACAATATACACTCCTAGCAACGTGTGCATTTATCTTACCCATTAATGTGCAGCAATAGTCTTACTGTTGTGTGATGGACATGCTCTATAAGATCTGGTACAGCATCCACCTAAAGATATCCTTATATATTAAAAATCATTGTTATCCATGCTTTGCTTTCACCTTAAATGCTAAAAAAATTAATTAACTAGAAATAAGTAATCCAATAGTAATATACATAGTTTTGAAACTCGGCTCGGACCGGCCGGTTGGACCGTGAACCGGTGGGTAAGCTGGTTCGAGCCAACATTTGGATCGGCCATGCAGTTAACTCGGTCAAAACCGGCCAAAACCGGTGACTCGGCCGAGTTGCAGGTCAGATCGGTTCTTTTTTTTTTTTTTTACTCAACTAAAACGACGTCATTTTGGATTTGGCAATTAAAAAAAAAAGAAAAAACTGAAATTAGAAAGGTCAGAAAAGGGTAGAAATGTTATTGATGATAATACTTGTGTTGGAATTATACTTTCTTGAGATCTTTTTGGATTTTTATAACTGATGCAATCTCTTATTTGAATTTATGTTGGAATTATACTTTTTTTGGATCTATTTGGATTTTTACTACTAAGTTATATTTTGAGTTATGACTATGTTTTGAATTTGAGCAATTAGCCTATGAAATTATTATTGTTGGATAGTTTTTCTTTAATTTTAGGGGACATTATTTTAGTTTTAAAAGTGATCGAGTCACCGATTCAATCCAAGTTAATCCGGTTAAATAACTATATAAATTTAATCTCCAGACCGAGTTATCTAACCGAGTCATCCGAGTGGTTCCGGTTCATTCATGCGGTTCGACCAATGACCCAGTGGTTCGACCATTGACCCAGTGACCCAGTACCCCTACCAAGTCGATGACCGAGCCGAGTTTTAAAACTATATATCCATTAAATATCCACAATCCAAACATGATCTTCCACTAGAAGCTGACATCTTAATTACATGTAAAAATATGCTAAACAAGGCTTGGATCAAATAGCAATAAGCTTCATCGTAACAGTTAAATGGACCTCTACAACGTCGCATTCATTTTCTAGTAGGGTGCATCCGGTTTACATGAGTAAGGATTACTCTCACATCCAAAGGATGTGGGGATAACTCGTGAAACTTTTTTTAGGAGGGGCAGGGGGAGTTTGAAGAGCACTGCTTTCTCACTCCAGCCTGATCCAGGATAAATACTTAATAGCTTAGACATGCACAGTAAATATCACTAGCATTTCAACTTTATCCTATCCATAATGTTTCAAATCTTCCTCGATCAATTCCATTGGTTCAAAATTCAATAAAGAAAACATTTAAGATTTGTCAATAGCAATTTCCTCAAGAACTTAACCACTGCAATTTTAATATTAAGATTCCACATACCAGATGAACAAAGAAATCCTCAAGTACAGTTGAATTACTTTGCAAGAGCATTGATTGGAGGTGAGCTTTGGATCTATTTAGTATTCGAGCAACCAGAGATATAGTGTCAACAGCCACACATCTTTCCTGAAACATAAAAATAAAATTACATACAATACACAACATCATCTTTGATTCAAAACCTAAACTACACAAATCAAGAAAACATCAGAGTTTACAAGCCATGCAAACTCCAATAACAAGAAAAAAATATGGGAAGGAGGAAGGGGTGGGCGGGTCGGCATATGTGCTGGGAGCAGGAAATGACTCCATTTATTCCTAAGCTTCCAAGGAACAATACTAATAGAATAAGAGAAGATAAGGTTTCCTTCAAAAAACAAAAAGACAGAGGATAAGTTTGACTTGGTGGCTGGAGTGGGGGAGTTAAGGAGTGGAGTGATAAGAAGGTTGAGGGTTAGATCCCCACCCTCAACAAAATACTAACAATTCAACATTTTCCATTTCAAAAAACTGAAAGTCACATTCTAACCTGAGATGATGCCCCCTTTTCACATAAGCTAATAGGACAAGATGCAAGTTGCAAAAGTCAGATATTATACACATCTGTTCAACTAAATTTGAGTATAGTATTACATCTGGGCTAAGTTTATAAATGAAACAAAAATTCCCACCTAATATATTTTATTTTCCAATATAATAATGAAAGAAAAAACATCAATTAACTATGTCAATTCGTCGATAGGTGCTGAGATTCCCTTTATTGGATCAGATATGACTTGAAAAAGTGTAGGGCTGAGTTAGACCTATCCCAAATTCTAAGAATAGATAATGGAAGAAATTTACAGTAGAGGATATCACAATTATAGTCGTGAAAACATTTTTCTTCATAAAGCATGTGCGAAACTTTTTCCCAAAAAAACATGAATACCTTAAGACTAAAAGCAGTCCCCGAGGGGTGACCAAAATTCATATTTGGAGGATTTGTAGGTGTCAACTCTGCATGTACAAATGATGAACTTGATGTTGGTGAAGATGAGTGGGGCGGCTTAAGCCACTCCTCGCAATCTTGGTTTATTCTAGATAAGGCTGTCCTCAAGCGATCTGCATGTCACAATTAAATTAAATTCATTGACTAATTTACTAATCTATTTAAAATTGATTTTAGCCGCTAATTTTGAGTATGAATAAACTGTGCCACTTACAATTAAGAGAGTTAACTGAGCTTTTTCCACTTGAATTAGTATTCTGCTGACCAAATGTTTCATATATAAAATAGAAAAAAATTTCAAACAACTGGCATATTCCCTGCAAAAATATACTGAATCAGGGAAAAACATTGTAGAGGAAAAAATATAGCATAAGGAAAGGAAAGAGCAGAAGGGTGTAAAGTAGGTAAAGCAATTAAACGCAGAATACCCTACCTTAAAGAACTCAACATTTACTACTTCTAATTTCTGCATAAGCCTTGCATATTTGTCCATAGACCTTGCATTTTAAGACACAATATCTCATTAAATCCCTAAAAATAGTAATAGAATAAAGTACATGGTAAACAATAATTGATTTTTTTTAACACAAAATGTATAGCAATTCACCTTAAAAGACATAGTGACGATCCAGTTTGTGTTGTACTTTCTTCATCATTACCATGTGAAGAGTTAGATCTTGAATGATGGGGTTTAGAACTTCGACTTGGAAGTTGACTGTCTTCATCAATAAAGTCAGCAAGAAGATCTTCATTTTCATCTTCTAAAACAGAATTGGCACCATTCAATTGACTGGAGTCATTCTTTCTAGGGGAGACTCTATCATCATGATAGTTGTTGACTGAGCCTCCATCAAATTCACCATAACTTGACCCATTAGGTTGGGGAATACCATGACCGTCTTTTGAGGTTGATAATTTTTGCAGAAAAGGACTTCCATTTTTAATCCAATGAGAGAACCCACTCTTCCTCGCACCAGTGTGAACCATGTTCACTGATTTATTATTGGAATGGATTGCATTGATATTCATTGATTTACTGACAGATGAAGAAATCAATGGTGCTCCATCACCAATAAGTCCAGCAAAACTGATAATTTGAACCGTCTCTGGAGGTAATTTTAACCAAGTTTCCTTCTCCAAAACCATTTTTAGTGCCTAAAAAGAGATAACATGAAAAATCAAACCACTTATACAAGATAATGTATCATGGACATCATTCAGGTACACAGTAATAGCCCAGAAGTTTCCGGAATTAGAGAGCAGGGGGAGTACAAATAATTAATTTGTTCACAGTGATGAAATCTTTGCTTCCTACATTTTGTAATAGTTTCATCAAATCAAAATTCTTAGCATTCCACACAGTAATAGCCCAGAAGCATATGGGATTATGACCTGATTCTCCAAGAATACTGAAAATCAACAGCACCATAAAATATAAACGACATAGCTGTCATGTTTTAGCACAGAACATGTTATTTTGAACATTTCCGGATCCACAAATACGAAGAAAACAACATGTAATTTGATCGTCTTCGGTTGTAAGAAAAATTCATTAGATGAATTATGAACCACATGTACCAGATACCCCATCATCCACCCAAAAAGAACAGCAGAAGGTTAATAAAAAGTTTTATAAAACAGTAAACCAATACATTAATATAATTTATTAGTTATCACAATGTTAATGATAGCTGGAGCACTATCATCAGCTTAGAGAAGCCATGCAGCCACAGGAGGCAACTTGTGACATTGTATTTGTACATCATACACGGCTCAAAAGGAACTGCATAAAAAATCACAATCAACATTATATGACTCTAACAACCATGGTGAATGAGAAGCCTTGATGACACTTACATGCACATTTTGTCGATGAAATGCTATGAAATAGTTTTCACAAACAAGCTTCAACTTCTGCCTGAATTCAACCACTTCAATTCCACAGAAGGCTTCACCAGTCAAAATGAATACACTCAGATCTTCATAATTTTTCAAGAATAGATGAATGCTAGCAGAACAAGCTGCAGCAGAAGAAAGCAACACTGAGACACGACTTGCAGTAAGATGCCACAGATTCTTGCGTCCTCTTTGAAGGGTCTGAGAAACAAATGTTGTAGCTTCTTTCCGAAGATGGTACCATGGGGAATCAATGCTTGAGGGTGAACTTTCCTCCTCTCTAGCCTCATTCACTGGATCATGAAAATCACTGCATGGTGGTGAACCAGTAGTTTCAGCCGGTGCACTGATTGTTGAAGATGAGTCATGTATCACATCCCCGGAACTGGACATAGAATTGTTGCAGGCTGTTGCAACTGAATCAACTTCCTGAGCCTCGCCTAAACTACAAGAACTGTCTTCATTGCAGTTATCAGATGTTTGTGGTGCTGAATCCTGAGTATATAATCAGCCAAATGAAGGAAACTGAATAGCATATAACAAACAACTGAAGACTGTGTAATCATGAATGGCTTTCTTCCCAGTCTAAAAACTGAATACATACTGATATTTTTAACGTTTGTGACAAGAACTCTATCACTGAATAGTGATTTATTATTCAGTTCATCAAAACCAAATCAAGGATTTTTCCAATTTACATGTCGATTGAGATATTTTCTGGATCTGAAAAGCTCATTAAACTAGAGCTAAGGTGTTACGGTGGAAACCAAATTACAATTTTCATCTTTAAAAATTGCGAAGAACCAAATGAAAAAAGGCCGAAATTTGCCTAAAATCAGTCCAAGTGTTTATTTTTTGGAGGGCTACAAGTGGACGTTATTATTGGAATGCAGAAAGCATGGACGGAAATTGCATAATGAAAGGGGAAAATGTTTACTTGACAGGAACCAGAACTTTACCTTTCTCTTTAGCTGAAAATCCATAATTTCATGGTATGAACACATAAGGTCAAATAGAACAGCCAATGTTCTCAGTAAGCACTGCCTAAACTTAGAATCAGGTATCTGGAGGCATAGGTCGCTGTAAGTGAGCCTGGAAATAAAATAACGACTAAGAAGCCAATAATAACATAAAATACTGATAGAAGTAATTGAAAGGATGGTAAATATGCTGGCAGAAAATAAGTACCTACTATTTTGCGCAAGTCCCTCCTCGTCCTACAAAAAAATAATCAGCATACCAATTAAAATAATCTTTTGCTTTTTAGTTCAAAATTGGAAGAGAAATCAAGCATAGCAAATTTAATAAAGTGAATTCATTGCTATTAACGGTATCACTGGTTTGGCCTTCTGGAGCATCAAATCTCAATTATTATGATCATTTATTTTACTCCTATTCATTCTGATGAATCAAGTTCTTTCAATCCTCGCTTGAACTAAATATGTAAACTACGAATAAAAACACTTAGCTTCAGCAACAACCATATATGCTTATGTTTATGTGGAATGAAAAGTGATAATGGTACGGTGATACCATTTTTAGTACTTAAAACTGTCTAGATGGCAGTTATAAAGAATATTATTGCTATACAACGAACTACACCTCCACACTCAATTTTATTCACATAACACATAGAGAAAATATAATACTAATCTATAAAGAAGCAAATGCATGGCTGGAACAAAGTTGCAGCAAATGTGTGTGTGTATGTGCGCTCGAGTGTGTGTGTGATATAGGATCGGAGACACGAGGCCAAGCTACACCTGAGACTAATTGGGGCAATTGTGGTTAGAAGCTAAATCTAGAACAAAAATCAACTAGGGATGCACTGCATCAAGGCAAAAGCCAACAAAGGCCAGCCTGCATCCGAAACAAAATCTGAGGCCAAGGATAGACTGAGTATGGAACAAGCCAAGGCCAAATTTCATCCAGGGTAAAAGCTGAAGCTAGATTTTATCTACTATAGAAGCTGAGGCTAGACCCCTTCCATCTTACTCCCCCCAATCCTATACTAACAGTGGAAAAATGCCATAAACATTGTCCGAGAAGGCGCAGCATGAGGGTAGACGACAACAGAAAGATACCAGATGACAGGTCTGGCAAAAGATGGTGGTTGCAATGTCGGGAAAGCCAGCTGACAATGATGCACCAGAAAAAGGTGCCGAAGGAAAACATGAGAAATATGACTTATCATAAGGAATAAAATAATCATGGAAATAAAATAAATCTCCAGATTTTACAGAAATTGGCAGCCAAAAGTGACAAGGCAAGTTTAGGATTGTGCCATTTTGACAGTGTTGAAATTATAGTATTATAGTATTTTACGTATAAGTGTAAAGAAAGAAAAAAAGCGTAGAAGGTAAATAAAATGAAATTGATACTTACTTTATATGAGTGAAATGTATCCTGACCCATAAACAAATAAAAAGAGGGAGGGGGGAGGGGAAGCTTGTGGCCATTGTTTTGAGGTAGAGCTAAGGATTGCTATCATAGAATAAAAGGTCAAAATAGGGCTAAACTAGAATATGATGTCCGAGCTTCCTAGCAATTAACTATTTTGCCTCCTAAACAATTTCAAAATCTGGTGAAACTAAAAATAAGTCAGAAGAAAATAGATTGGCATACCTCATGCACAATAGTCTTTAGCACCGAGTGCGTCTCTGATATGACTTCTTGCATGAAGAAACTTTGTATCTTCTCAGCAAGACCACTGGTATCCCCTATCAATGCATACGCATCAATTACCTGTATCATCTCTTCTTGTGTTATAACACTTGAACTTATTTCCAATAATCCAATAGAAAATAGCAAATATCAATTTGAAGCCAAACCCAAATCAAACAAAATCATACGTAAAATTGGTTTATATTTTGAATTACACAACCTTCATCATTCTTTTCCACTCCCTCAATTTATTTGAAATTCACTGTGGCAAAAAGATACGGCATCACCAAACTTCACCCACCAAGATATCAATGTTCAGAAACAAATTTTATATTGAACCAGTTCAATTTTATATAGATTTATGAAACTAGTTATAAGTTGAAAGTTAAGGAATAGTTTTTAATTTGCCACACTCCAACAGCAGAGAGAAAAATGAAAGTATGTATGCTCATAATTCTGGGCACTGAATACTCAACCCTTCCTGCATTTGATATGACTAGAAAGTAAACTCATTCACATCAAAAAATAAACAGATACTCACTGTCAGATAGTTATCTTCCTTAAATTCCTGACATACATCCAATAAAAGAGCATCCAATTTCTGCAAAGTTCTTCCCAGCCAAACCTACATTGATAATATGATGCATTAAACTAAAACAACAAAATACACAAATATACCCAACATTTTCATCATGAATATGTACAGTAACATAAGTACAATACATGCAGGGAACATCTTAAAAGTAGAGCAGTGCCAACATATCATGCTTAATCTTTTGAAATGGTTATTCAATACTCACCTCCACACCATGGCTCATCTCTTGCATCGCCGAAAGCTCAGGGAAACTCTCTAAGAGTTGCAAATACTCCGATAGGACTTGAAATGCCTGCATAGTGATCATCATGTAAAAATAAAAATCTTAGAAGAAGGCTTATTCGAGAACAAGGAATCAATAAAAAAAAAAATAGAAACTTGGTTAAAATTGTGAGTGATTAACTAAAATCTACAAGTTAAAGCAGATATAGAAGCCTACCTTCCAATAATTCCCTTCCTCTACAAGGGATTCAAGTGTTGACTGCATGTCTAATGCACGCCGAAGTTCAGTCAAGATTGGAAGCATGTCCTATGAATGGGAAAGGATGAATTCATTAAGTTACCACCACAAGCTATGTTACAGTCTGACTGTAAGTATGCATTTTGCACACTATCCTATATTAACATACTTTATAATCCCAAAAACAACTCATGAATGACAAGAAATCGGTCTTCGAAACACATAAAGAGAAAAGATTGTCACAAAAGGGAAAACAATCCAACAAGACAACTAAAAACAAAAACAATAAAGCCATGGTGAGTTTAAGATCAAAAAGAGAGGGAAATACCACTAGTGCTTGCTTCTTTTTTGAATAAGAATTCACAATCAAATCCCTTGAAACCTCATTCATAGAAGATGTCAGGTGCCTTCTTCCATTCTGTAATATCATTGAAAATAATGCAGTAAGATCAAGACAGAGCAAAAAGGTAACATCAATACATGTTGAAACTCTTATGATGCTCACCATACAGATGACATTTGCAATTCTTAAGTCTTTCTCCAATTCTCTGACCAAATTCATCCCCTTCACTGGCCAAAAGTAAGTATCAGCTCCTTATTCTAAAGCTTCTTTAAAAAGCAAGTGGTCTAAAACGGCAAGCTGGCAGCTGCGGAGAAGTTACGTGCACCCTATTTTTCTAATTTTTCAATGAACTTGTACTAATATTGTCGATTATTTATACCAGAAGTGATGCCACATTCTTCCAAATATATCAACTCATCATTATGTTATAATTAGGATCTAAACATGGTTGTAAATCGGTCAAATAATAATTAACTTTTTTATTGAGCAAATAATAATACCCAAAACCAAGGCAAAAAGAATTGTCAGCCTTGAAATATTCAAGTAAAAGAGAGTGGATAGCAGAAAACAAATATCATACAGATACCTAACATGCATAACCTCGTGTACAAAAACTTCACAAAGGAGGTGGTCGATTCTATGAATTAATCTCTTGAACTTACCCATTACTTCATGATGCTCCATAACATGGCGAGACAAATGCTCTGCTACTTTGTCCAGCTGTGTTATTCTAAGGGTAGCCTATATGACAAAACCAATACAAGCATCCTATCAAGAGAGTTGATGACATATAGCATGGCAATGCAACCTAATTCAATCCAATAACAAGATTCACACAAAAAATTATTGATATTCTCTGAGCATACGGCATAAGGAGTCACAATATTTGAAAATTATTTAACATAAAAAACCCACAATAGCAGAACTTTGTGAACAGCCTTCATAAACGCCAACTATCATAAAATTACTGGCATGAGTAATGTGTGGTGCTAGGAGGAGTAAAATAGAGAAATAGTGTGTAACAAACTCTCTGAGCACAGAGAGATAGCTCCTATAAATATTTGCTCTCTCTCTCTCCTGTAACTAACTATTCATTCATAACAAAATTCAGTTAGATCATACAATGGTTTTCTCTCAATTTATTTTTCTTTCTCTCACCAGCTTTTAGTTTCTGTTAAGAGTATTTGAGTGGCTTGGTTCTTCCCCCTTGATAGCTAGCTTTTAAGGGAGGTTTCGTCAAGTGCTTAGATACTTATTAATTGGTATAAGAGCTGGTTGCCGGTGGCTTGGAAAGGGCCTACGGAAGGGATGACTGGAAAGGTTGGGTAAAGCGTCGAAGTGTCAGTCGTCGGGACGTAAGTTCACAGGGTCAGGGGCAGCACTGTCATAGGAACTTGGGTATTATGAGATGCCGACACCCCACATATAGTATTATGTGATGCTCAGTGGAGTATTAAGTGGCTTGGTTCTTCCCTGTTGATAGCTAACTTTTAAGGAAGGGGTCCCTGAGTGCTTGGATATTTATCATTGTGCATGAAATCGCAAAGAGAAATAACTTAACAAATCAGAAAAACAAGCTTTTAGAAGGGCCTGAAGACTCCAGCCAATCAAACTGAGCGCATGAGAATGTGAAGTAATTCAATTCTGGAATAGGGGGAACAAGAACAGGCAACGTGGTTTATAAAAAGTATATAGCCCATCCTATTTTTCGCCCTGCCTTACCTGGCCAACTTAAAAGAGATAATGTTCCTAAATAGATGCCAGAGATGAGCATCAACAGTAAAAAAGTTTACTTTTCATAAAAAAAAGGAAGCACCAAGTTAATATATATAATCAACTGTAAGTGCAAGAAAATAGTAAGTTTCTTTCAAACTCATAATTAGTATGGCAGATACCACTATTTGAGCAAAAGAATGAATCAGCAGAGAACACAGAGAACATTTCACATTCAAATATAAGAGTATAAATAAATATTTTCCATTGATAGCAAGACTAAGAAACATGAGTGGTAGTACCTGCTTTTCAAAATATGTCAGCTCATTTTCTTCGGAAGGAACGTGCTCCAAAACATGCCTAATTGGATCGAAATCCTGCATTAAGATATTTACAAAAGATTTGAGTAACATCTGTAAGGAATCCATTCAGCTCATAATTCACAGTGATGAAATACGTAAATTGAATAAGATTTCAATTAAGTGCAAAAATTGAAAAGGTAATTTTTTTTTTGAGGGAAATGAAAAGGTAATTCCAACATGTTAGCATGCGTAACAAAGAAATAGTCTTTTTTCGTTATATTTACAGCACAATTTATGTGGTTCGAATGTTTTCCTTCTTATTTCATGGTATTGGACGATAGTTTCATATTCCTATAATCAGTAGAAAATAAAATATATATTATGAAAGTAGTATGTTACAAAGAAGAAGCTGGTATAAGCAAAACTGAACAGAGGGAAAAGGAGAGTAAATTAAACATCTCATTAGTAACTGAGCCAAAAGAGCAAAAGAAAAATTTTCCAAACAGAGAAACTGTGGTTGCTAATCAAATAATCAGTATGGATCCATTTCAAGAAGTTCAAGTTCTAAACAATGGAATAACCAAATATTAATGAAATTTCAAAATTTTGGAGTGAGTAGTTATGAATTGTTGTTATATGAACGGTCAAAGCTACAAAACTAATCCTTACAAAGAAAAGTCGTATGTTCTAAATTCTAAACTTCTAGCAATCATCACAACTCGCTTGGTCTCTTGGAACAAGGAAAAAAAAGGGCAACCCGGTGCACTAAAGCTCCCGCATTCGCAGGGTCCGGGAAGGGGTCCCACCATTTGGTGTATTGTACGCAGCCTTACCCTGTTTTTACACAAGAGGTTGTTTCCAGGACTTGAACCCGTGACCTTACGGTCACATGACAACAACTTTACCGGTTGCGCCAAGGTTACCCCTCTTTTGGAACAAGGAAATATTTGAAAATTTCTAAAAAGAGCTTATTTTCCCTCTTCCAATGAACAAGGACAACCAGACATTTATCTCTCCAAATGTGTAGCATAGCCTCCACAAATCAAAATATTTTGTCACCCAAAACAAGGGATGTTCATGTTGCAAGAAAATCAGTATGAAATTGACCGTAAAGTGATAAAAGCAAGTATCACCTCCTCGTAGAATTCATCCTCCAGTTCCTCAACTACAGGGTCATTAGGTCTACTTCCATATATTGAACTCAGCTCTTCTGAACTTGATGAAAGACTATACCTCTGATGCGGAGGTAACCCTGCAAGAGCACGAGCTACAGCAGCTGCAGCAATAGCTCGAGCTGGAACCTGTTCGACAAAAAATTTAGAACATTAAACATGACTCAAACTTACAGATCAAACCAGGAGTCTTACAGACCAAAAAACATTTTAATAAGAACAGAACAATAACCAGAGAACATTCATTGTTAGGTTCACTGGTGGCGTAAGGGCGGAATTGTTAGATACATTCAGAATACTTTTAGGGTACCAAGTTAACAATCAAGATTGCAGGATAAACAGCTTTGTGAACAACAGTATATATCAAGGTTAAAATATTCATCATCATCAATTAACGAGAAACTACTGCAACAAACAAGTGTTACAAGGACAATATGAAAAAGCATTACATTTTGATTGTGAAGAATGATTTCATCATTTAATATAAAAAAAAAATTCAGGAACATAAATGTTAGTTTATAATTATTACTACTAATATTATTAGGGAAATGCTAACGAGTGCCCCCGGGCACTGTTTAAGACCTTTAAATGTTAACTTTTTATGAAAATTTCTGTAATCAATGCATGAGAAATTGAAATAGTTGCTTTTTATGGAATAATTTCATATTTTAGAATCCTTAAAGATTGTGCCGGGGGCACTCGTTAGGATACCATGGTTGAATATAAACCACAAGAAGCAAACCACAATCAAAAAGTTAAATATATGTACAGTCACAACTCACAACATACAGGTCCCTGTATCTACCCAAGCTCTGATGCCATATTTTCCTAGAATTTATACCAAGCACACATAGTAACTCTTTGAACATTTTTTCTCAATTTGTTTGTATTAATTTTCTTATCTTTACACAGTGTGCAGTAAATAGACTTTCTAGATGCCTAATTGTGACTGACACCTGTGTCTGTGAATAGCTAACGTCACTGACATGTCTCGGTGAGTTAGTTAGTTAGTTAGTTACAAGTACTTTTGGTTAGTTACAATCAGTTACAAGGGAGCTTGCTGAAGACTACACTAGCTCCATGAGCTCTGGTTGAACTATTCCTTTAATACTTTGCAATGTCACGTGTAGCTGGTTTCTTATATAATAGGAGCCTACGAAGCACCGACACAGACATGCACATGTCGACACCGGTAAAAATTTGAAAAAGAATTAATTAATTACATGTGTTGGTGTCAGACACCAACACGCCTTTGATCATAGGTGTCCATGCTATAGATAGGAACTATTGATAATTTTAACAAGTGCTCATTCTTTCGGTCACCTTATCAAATTCCTTCTAGCAAATTACTTTCACGTGTATAACTTGTAAATCTCTTCAGAATAGCTTATACAACTCCACCCCTTTTCAACTAATTCTTACACCAAAAACTAATAAGCTCTCTCACTCAGTATTCCCTACTACAACCAAAAGGATCTAACTAAATTATAAACATCCTCGGCTCTTAGCAAGTGCTCTTACACACAGCAAGTACCTTGACAAAATTTACTTCATGAATTCATTATTTTACCAAATCAAACTTCCAACAATCTATTACTACAACAAATCTGTTTGGAACTTTGGATTGGCTTATGAATTTATCTACTTGTACAAGTTTTGAGCGACTATATGGAAGAACTTAAGAAAACAGCTTATGATATTGTTCGTAAGCTGTTTTCAGCTTACTGTCACAAGTTCTCCAAGATTGTTATTAAAACAGCGTATAGATTATACGAAAACAATGTAACTTTATTTAATCTTTTTCTATAGAAATGGCGTATACATAAGTGCTTATCGTGTTAAGCACTAGTACTATAAGCTGTGTATCCAAACAGACATAGTCGCTAATTCCAACACAATCAGTACAAGCTAACCAGCAACTTTAAAATTACTACAATTCGCATTAAATAAATCAAAACTAAAACCACAAACGCATTTACCTAACTTAACCATAACAACAAGATATCATCGTTCCACTATCCAACCATACATCATCATCCATAACTAAAATAATCACAAATACAAAAATTCAAATTAAGCCTTAAACATTATAAATCACATACACCAGCACTAGACATTGCACGTTGACACCGGCCCTAGACAGTGACACGTTGACACCAATGATAATAATTTAAGAAAATAACAATTGAATGTAATTACAAATGTGAGTATCAGACACACCGATATGTGTCAGACACCGACATCAAACACCTTCAATCAGAAATGTCAGACACTATGTAGCACAGACACTAGCATCGAAATAGACAATAACAGGCCAACACCAGTAGTAATTCAAGAAAGTAACAAATTGAATGTAATCACATGTATTGGACACTGACATGTGTCAGACACGCCTTCAATCAGAAGTGTCGGTGCTACGGGATTAATTGAATTACCTCGGGGCGATCAGGAAGAGAAGGAAGTAAACCAAGCGATCTAGCAGACTTAACAGAACTGAAAATCTTTTCACCAACTTTAGACAAATCCATTGCTCCTCCTTGAGAGAGCAAGAAGAAAGGAAGCAAAACCAAAACCCTAGAACTATCGATTCCACCTTCTCCTCCTTCGTTCAATACAAACGGATTATTACTCAACGCGCTTCCGAATGGAAATAAATTCGGCTGCATCGATCTCAACTCCAATCAACCAGATCCAACGGTGACACTTCCATCTCACTGAGATCTGACGGTACACTTTTCACTTCACTGTGATCGTTGTTGAATCAAAAGTTAGTTACAAATTGGAATTGGATTTCGACACTGAATTTGAGTGAATCTGAATTTCGATACTGAATTTGAGATTGAAATATGGGAATATTTACGATGTTTCAATAATATTGGGAGAAGAGTGAATTTGATGCAACTTTTTGTTCTGTGAGCATACAACTACTTGCTTTGTTTTTTGGACCGTAAAGGAATGAAAAAAATGAGATGGAAACAAATTAATCATGAGGGACTGAGATTTGTGTAAGAACCAGGAACAGAAGTAACTTTATCAAAACAAAAATGGAATTAACTAATGTATTTTTGGTTGCGATAAGTGATTTCGATTAAAAGTAAATTCTGTAGAAAAAATGATTTTTATTTAGATATACATTTAGGTAAGAGTGACTTGAATTATAATTTTGTGTAGAAAAATCATTTTTAAAATCAAAATGTACAATTTACTCAAAAAAAATCAAAATCAAAATGTACAATTTACTCAAAAAAATCAAAATCTACAAATCATAAATTCAAATAAAATCAATTCTGCTTTAAAATTCAAAGACTTAAATATGCAAATAGTCTCTATAAATAGACCGGACTTGTTTGGTTTTTATCCTTGTAAAAAAATAAAAAATACTTTTGCAAGATTTTCAGTCTTTTAAAAACGTCATTTGCCCCACAAAACAGCTGAAGTGGCATGGTATTGACCACGTGACCGCGGATAATTGTACAATTTTTGCCAACTCCCACTAATGTAGCAGTTCACGTATTATAAAAAAATAAAACATCTAAAAATTGTTTTTTGAAATAAAAAAAAAGCAGAAAATAATTTTAAAATAAAAAATCATAAAAAATTTGATTATATAATTTTTAAATATGAAAAAAAATCAAAAATTATATATTTTTTTAAAAATTCTTGATACAATTGTTTGAAAATTAAAATCTGAAAATTTATAATTTTCGATAATATAATTCTCAGTTTTTTAGAAAAAAAATTATGTATAATTTTTTTAAAAATCAATAAATTTAACTCTTTTTTTTTTGGAAATTGATTTTTTTTATTTTAAAATTTTTTTAAAAAAAATTGTTACATTGACTGCCACATGGCCAAAACATTGTCAAATCACCTCAAAGGTTGGTACAAGGACCTTTTTAAAAAACATAAAATTTTACACAGACTTTTTTTAAAAAAAATAAAAAATTGCAATGATCAAAAGTCAAACGAGCCTTATTTGGATGGACCATTTGCATATTTAAGCCAAATTAAAACAACTATACAATTATAGAATCAATTTTGGTTCTTTAAAAAGTGAAACCAAACATTCACTAAATAACATGTTTGTTTTCACATTAAAGTAGTGGTACACACATTTACTAAACTCTATTAGTTGTAGCTTTTGATCCAAAGTGGGTTCCTATTATGATTTTAAAGCTTTACCAAAACATACACCAAGTATATGTTTGGTTCTACTTTTAGAATAGTCGAAATTGATTTCAGCGGTGTAGATTTTTTTTTTAAGATGTTTGGTTCTTCTAAAATATAATTGATTTACTTTCATAGTTGATTCTATTTGAATTTAAAAATTGTAGCTTTAGATTTTATAATTGATTTTTACACCAAAATTTATTACTCAACTCAATTTTACGTTAATATATTTAAACATAAATTATTTTACATTCAATTCAATTTTAGTAATAATTAATTTTACAAAATCAATTTTTCTCACTCCATAATCAAACATACACTAACTGAAAAATGGGTAATGATAACAAGTGTCGTAATAATACTTGTTAATGATTCAAAAATATAAATAATTGTTAAGCTTTATGTAGCAAAAATTACTTCTCAAAATTTCAATGTTTTGAATGCAAAATTCTCAAGATAAAACTATTTCTTTGGATTTTTATAAACAAATGTTTTTAAGACACTTATTAGCATTTCTCGTAAAAATCTATTTTCTCTGATGTAAGACCCAAAATTTATCTTCTAAAAAAAGTCCTTAAATATAAAATAAAAATTGGATTAAGGACACTCAATGTCGTGTAGTTGAATGCACCATTCTCAAAATAAAACTTATTCCTTAGATTTATAAACATATATTCTTCCTTAGCATTTTCCATAAAAAAAATATTTTCTCTAAGACCAGATATTTATTTTTCCTTAAATATAACATAAAAAATGGATTAAGTACATACAATGTTGTGTGGTATGCAAGGTTGTCGCTTTAGACCTCGAAAAAATTGTACATACTATGATATTATTAGTACTTAGTGTACACCCCGACACAGTGTCTCCACCATTCTAACCTTTGATTTCTCTAAGGACGTGACATTGAAATAAACTATATTCTTACGATCATTCTTATTTTTTGAAAAGAAAATACATCTTAAAATGGAACATGATCTTAGGAATACTATTATTTCGGAAGGGACGAAACTTATTGAAGGGACTATGCTTTTAAGACCATTATTAACAACGAAAAGATAGTATAACTCGAATGACCTATGATTTTAAAAACATTCTTTAAATTCGAACGAACATAAATTAAAAGAAGAATAAAATAGCTCATCAAACACAAACTAAAGGAGCGAAAAGAGTGAAAAGTTATTTGACAATGCAAAAGAACTTTTGGTGTGAGTAAAAGTGGGAGGAATGAACTTTATTTATACGTGAGAATTCCAAGATATGTTACAAATCCAGTAACTAGAAATAGTTGACCGTTACAAAATCAATAACTTAGTCTCATCTCATAAACCATCACTTATTGGGAGAGCTAACATAAAAAAAAAAAATCAATTGACTAATTTAACACTCATGACAATCCAGTAACTTTTTATTTATGCTTATTATTTTTTTTAACCAAACAAGTGTTGTATGCTTTTTAAAAAAGAAACATGTTATTGCTCATGAGTGGTGATGTTTGACAATCCATGCGTGCCTCCTCTGGGTTTCTCTTTCTCCACCCATGACAATTTGTAAAGAGAAGATGGGTCATTTGGCCTCCATTTAGATGGTTGATGAATATACTTCTCTCCTTTTTGATTGATTCATAATTTCCCGATAAGTTATTGAGCTATTTCTTGTGTGTGTAAAATAAAGTATTCTTTGTATACAACATTGATTCTTTGAAACAATTGAGACTCATTCGAGAGATGCATAAATATGTTATTTATTTTTATTTTTACAAATTTTATTTATTTGACTTTTAAAAAATTTGTTTGAACCTCCCTTCAAAAAAAAAATTGTTTGAACCTGAAACTAGTTGTAACTTATGAATGATAAAACTAGATTGAGGGAAATAGAACTAAACATGCTACCTATAGATTTTGAAAATTAAATCCTATCCCATTCACCATGTTTCATCCAACATTTGATTATGCGCACCTTTTTTTTTTACGATAATCAATCAATCTTACAATGTGATTCGCTCAAATTTTGCTTTTCCCCTCTCTTCCGGTGAAATCCGCCCTTCTCCGCGTTTGGCGCTGAATTATGTCAGTTTTCTGCTTTCTGTGGATCGGTAGTTGCGTTCTGCTTCAGCTAGGATTTTTGTATTTTTGTGGGGTTTGCAGGGCTCGTCGCCTTTTAGTACAGCTTTGTTCAGGTACTCTGTTAAGGCTTTGTCCTTTAGTTCAGTGATTTTGAAAATATTACGAATTGGTCAAATGAGGAGGTTTTCCCCCTTCTTTTCGTTCTGTCTTTGCTTTAATTCCTTATTTCATTGATAATTAATAATCAATTCAGTTTGTTGTTCCTCTTTTGCTATAAATTACCTCGTTCTGCTTTCTTTTTTTCACATTCCAAAACCCCAGCCAAACGTTTGTTAAATTCAAAATTTGTGCTCATGGAGAATTCCTTTCATTCCGTTTCTGAGATTGCCACCGGTAAGGAAGGATGGAGGATCAAGGTTCGTGTCCTGAGGCTTTGGGAGGTGCCCGCTTTTCTACAACCAGATCAGACAAACTTTGTTGAGATGGTTCTTATTGATGAGAAGGTAATCTTCTTGGTTGTTGTTATTTAACTCTTTCCACACGCGCATGCATATAGTTTAATCTACCATCATTCATTTTTTATTTAAAGTTATGTTGTTTTTGCCCGCTGCTTTGATTCTTCAGGGTTCCAAGATCCACGCCAGTGTGAGGAAGCAGCTGCTCTATGTTTTTCAGTCTAAACTCAGTGAGGGAAAGGTCTATCAGCTTTCATGTTTTTCAGTTGCTCCAAGCGTTGGTTCCTATCGCACAACCTCACATCCATATAAGATAATTTTCCAAATGACGACCAAGGTTCAGGTTTGTGAAGGTTCTTCAATTCCTTCCCTTGGTATTTCTCTGTGCAAGATTGTTGATGTTGTTTGTCACACCTCCGATAATGACTACTTAGTTGGTGAGTAATCTATGATTCCACCTATTTTCTCCCTTTGTTTTTTTATGCATTTCCTTATTTATTTAAGTGGTTTACTTCCCTGTTATTTTGTAGATGTCCTTGGTTTCATGATTGGTATTTCAGCTATGAGAGAGTATCTTAGGGATGGAAAGATGACTAAGATGGTTATTTTTGAGATTACTGATGATAGGTAATTAATGTTTTATAATTTTTTTGATTTGATATGTTTTTGGAGTTTCTCTTATTATTCCAATTTTTAATTCTAATTCTAATTCTACTCATGTTTAGTTTTTCTAATTTTAATTGTGTATTTTGCCAATCTAAATTGTTAGTGGTAAGTGTGAGTGTGCTCTCTTTGGTCCATATGTTGACACTTTGAACAAGTTGATGGGTAAGGTTACTGGTGGGATGCCTATAATCTTGGTGCAGTTTGCTAAGGTGAAGATATTCAGAGGTATTTTACTCACTTTATCCATTGTGAAGTTTGTTAACTATAGTGTAGTGTTTCAGTACTTATATTTGCATATGATTCGGCCCTTCCCAATAATTATTTATCCAGACAAAACATCCCTTCAGAATGTGTTGAACACCACTAGGATTTTGATTGATCCTCCAATAGAGCAGGCTGACCAAGTTAGGAAAAGGTTGTTCATCCTTTATATTAATTATATTTCTTTATTCATTTGATGTATTGTTCTTCTTTTGAAATTGAAATTTTTTCTTCCTGTGTTACTTTTGGTAGTATGGATATCTCATCTGTTCCAAAAATTGGTTCACGTGCAAAGATTTCACTTGAGGAAGATTTCCTTCATACATACCCCAAAAAAACTCTTGAACAACTACATAACACTGTTGAGGATGAGATTTTTGTTGTTTATGCTACAATCGGTGGGATGGTTGATCATGAAGATTAGTGGTATCCTGCGTATAAATGCCATAGGAGTGTGTCGGCCGATTCTGGTGCGTTTTACTGTAAGGGATGTGTCAAGCACGTTTTCTAGATGGTCCCAAGGTATGTTTTGTTGTGGATTTGTTTTTTTCCCAATCATTCCCTTTGATTATCTTAGTTTATTGAGTGTCTTTACTTGGTGGTTGTTTGCAGGTTCAGGGTTAAGGTCAATGTTAGTGACGCAACCAATGTTGTTGTGTTTGCTATCTTTGATGGTGATATGCAGAATTTGCTGAACACACCTTGCAGTACCCTTGTGTCTGTTGCAAAGGTATACTGTGTTTTTTTTTGTGTCCTTCTGCCTGTTTTAGTTATTTGCACCAGCCATGTTGTGTATTTGTATGAAGACTGCTTTCCAAATCTTTTTTCGTCGCCTTGTATTTTTAAGGCTGAGAATGCTGGTCACTGTCCAAGTGAGTTTGAAAAGCTGAAGGGTAAGAGGATGTTGTTCAAGGTTGAAAAGATTACTGGTCCAAGTATATTCTTTGATGGCTCTTTTAGGGTGAAGAGGGTTTGTGATGATCCTGCCATTATTCAGTCCTTTGATACCATTGGTGGTCTATATACTCCCTCCAAGGTTTTATTTCATTATTCCTTTATTTATATTAGTCATTTGTTTATATTTATATTTATTTGTTTATTGTATTGATATTGATATTTATGTTTAATGTGATCATAGTTATTTAGTTCTGGTTTCATTTTGTTTTTAAGGCGGTAACCAAAGCTTTTGTGGAAGAAACCCCTTCTGTTGTCCCTCATTTTGATGGTGAGGAGTTGGCAGAGGCTGAGTTGTTTGCCTACCAGCTTATTGTCACCCCAGACATTGTGCTGTCCGACGCTACTAAGGTTTCCTTTGTTGTTTATTCCTTTCTTTCAAATTGGAATAATTTGGTATTTATCGCTGGTTGTTTTTTTCTTCATGTCGTCCTACTTGGTTTTCTTAATATATTTAAAATTTGTATTGATAGGAATTTACTGCCAATCTCCCCAATGATGTTTACCTACTTGCTGATGAGAAAGTTGTTGTTAGTTCTTGTGTTGATGTTGCTGCTGGGGAAGGTACTTCGAGGCATGTTGCTGTTGTTGATGTTAATGAGTCTGATTCAAAGACCATGGCTTCTGGTGTGAAGAGAAATCTCGAAGGTGCATTCGTTGAGGTTAATTCTGATGATGAGTCACTGTCTATGAGATATGGCAAGCTCAAGCGTGGCTGAGCTTGTGATTGCACGCTGCATCTTCATTTTGAACCATATATATCTAATGTGTTGTAATAATTGGGTTCTTACACCCACTGGACAAGTTTAATTAGCTTTGTTTTTTTATTTATGTTGGTCTTCTAATGTAAAATAGTAACTATGTGTGGATTTGTATGCCAAGTATTATGTCCCCTTGCCTAGTGCAAACTTTATTGGAATTAATATATCTACCTCTTGTGGATTATATTTTGTTTTTTATCTAGAAAAATATCAGCCAGGGCTTATTGTTTTTCAATTGTATTTATACATCTTTGTTATATTAATCTTAAAAGAATATTTCTCTCCAAAGTCTTATTGTTCTTTATTTATATTTTTTTTGACATTAATCTCATTTTCGTCTATGATTTCGTTTTTCCCACACGGCTAATATTTATCAAAAATATTTCCCTTCAAACTTCTATTGTGGATTTATGTTAATGTTATTTAATTTAATTTCCAAAATTATATTCTCACTCTTGATTCCGTCAAATAAATGTTCGGCAAAACCATTTATATATTATCATGTTATGGTTATTCTTATTATTTTTCAAAGAGTCTTTTGTCTTCACATTTTAAATTAAAAAATATTAAGTGATTATATTTTTGTCATCTTCCTCTCATATTCCAAAAAGTCTACCATATAGTTTTTCCTCAACTACACCTTTTTTTATTGCAAAGTAATTCTTACTTAACTTTTTTAGCCAACAAAAGAACGAATAGGTGATCTCAGTGTAATCTACTTTAATTTTTATGATGCAGGCATGTTATTCATCTAACTTAACTCAACCAATGGTCATTTTTTTGTTCGAGTACTTAAAAAAGGGGGTGCGAATAGGTATTTTTCTTTCTGATACCAGCTTGCTACCAACCGTGGGCCTGTAAATTACTCATGGGTAAGATGCACTTTCTTAAACGTTTTTGTGAGTCAAATCTTACACACTCCATAAAACCTTTTAGTCTATTTATCCTTTGGGAGAGATTCTCTTTGGCATGTTTGTGGAGTTGTAGTGGATGCCTTTGCTTTTCTATTTCGACATGCATGTCTTCATCTCATGTGAGTTAAATTTGCATATTCTTTGTTGATTATGTGGGTAGGGTTTTTTGGATATTCTTTTTTGATTGTTTGTGTAGACATTCAATCTGGGTGGATGTTTGTTTCTATAGTTTCTTCGTTTTGAATCTTGATTCGTTTTCTTACCCTCTTTCAAACTACATTCAATGGATTTTCCATCATCAATATATCCGAGCTTTACGTTCCATTTACTATTCTGCTTGAGGTAGACTCTTATTTTGCATTGCACCTTAACTCAGTTTTTATTTTGAAAGTTATTTTGTTGTCTTGCCTGCTTTTGGTTGTTGTTGGATCGTTCATTTTCAATTATTCCGTGTTTTGATTTTTTGTTGATTTTTTTGATTGTTTTGGTAGTAATTATCATAGGTTCTTTGTTATTTTCCAGGATTTATGTTCAATGATCATTTAGGAATAGTTTGTGACCTGATTCAAATCTTTTGAATTATCCCACTGTAAATTTATTTTGTTGTGTATACACTATCATCTAATTTAATTTGAATTAATTCTAACCCAACACATTTCTTCATTCATTTCAATTTAAATCTCTCCATCCGTGGACCCCAAATTTGGGCGTTCTATGATTGGGTGGCATTTTTGTTATTGATGTGAACCTTAGGGTTAATTTTCTCATTGTGTAATTTTATCATCTCTGTTGTACTATCCTTCAGAATTCTGATTTAGGATTTTCAGACATAAGAAATCCCTTCATTTAATGCTTCTTATTTTGTGTATCTTCTTTTACTTCCCGTTGGCTGCACTCTGTCTACTCTTCCTTTTACATTTGTCATGCAGTCGTATTTTTTTGGGCAGACAGTCAGTAAATTGTGTGGATGCATATTGCTAGCTCATTGTCCTTTATAGGGTATAAACTATAGAATACTTTGTGTTCTATTTTGTATTTGGATTGTACTGGCTAATCTAATTTGCCTATTTATCTATACTTTGCATGTGGGACAAAATGTATTTCCCTTTTTTGTTTTACAGTTATTGCTTTTTCCTCTCCAATTTGGCATCTATTGCCTACGTGGTCTTAAGCCAGGTTTAAAAAATCCAATGCCTTTTTTCCCTCCTTTGTCTGATATTTTTACTACTTATAGGCATTTCTTATTTTTCATAGATTGTGCCTTCTTTGTCATTGTCCAACTATGTCTAGGTTGACTGATATTCCTGGATTGGATAAATTTATAGGTGATAATCCTATTATCAGCTTTGATGATTTTCTTTCTGCCAAGGATGATGGATTGTTTTTTGTGGTTGCTTGCTACTTTAGTGTTGATGAGGGCGTTGATAAATGAATAGATATACATTCACTTTCACCAGTGACTAGGTGCATTAACTTTTTATTTGTTTTTTTTAATTATTTTCTTCGTTTCATAATTAATTTTATCCTTGACTGATTGAAAGTATTTTTTATTTTTCATTCTATGAGTTAATCCAAATATAGGTTTAGGCTGAGCTTGAGTGTTGGTGATTTTGATAACGAGGCATCTTTCATTTTTCGTGATGAAGCTGTTAGGCAGCTTGCACCTTGCACGTGCAAGTTATTGGTTGATACGGTGATTACTTTGTTTTACTCTTTGCTTTTGTCTTAGGTTTTGTTCTGTATCTGATGATGTATTTTTTCCTATGTTTTGTAGGACGAAGCTTCTTCATTGTATCCGGCTGAGCTCGATTTATTATTTGTCGAACCTATGATATTTGAGGTTTTGAAAAAAGCCAATGGGAGTTCTTTTGCTCCTGTTTCTTACATTGTCCACCGTATATTTACCCATGAGCGCTTGCTAGATGTATTCTATGGTCCTAAAAATTACAGTCCTGTTTTTATTGTTGAGGTGTGCTTTTTTCTTTGGTGTTTAGACTATCTTTGTTTTTAATTCTCCAGTTGAATGTATCATATTTTTTATTTTTATTGTTTTAGTCTAAATGTCAGGAGGAACGCTCTTGCATAGTTGATTGCAATTTGAAAGTGGATTTTTCTGATCAGGATCCAACAAACTGTGGGCTGAATGGAGTACTTGATGTTGCCGCTGATGATACTGTGTTTGTTTCATCATCCTAGGGTAGTTCTTCTTCAGGACCAATGGTTGATAACAAGAGAAAGTTTGATGACGATTGTTTTGAAGTTAATGCTCATGGTTTACCTGTTGGTGTTAAGGTTGGAAGACTTAGGCATGAATGATAACTGGACTTTCTTGTGCGATGGTCTGGCTGTGGTTGGGTTTATTTTGGTTATGTATTTAATAAGAGAATAAGATAATGTATCAAAGTTTATTTATCTTTTATTGTTGTTTTAGTATGTAACAATCTATTTAGGTAGTTTGGAGTGTAGTCTTTATTTAGATTGTTTATTGCTAAACTTGAACAATTCTCCAAATTTGTGATGTTCTGCTGATGAATTGGTTATGAATTCTGATTATCTTTATAATGATAATTTTTTTAACTTGCAAACTACTTGGTGTGTATTTTGGTTTTCTCACTCAATCTTTATTTTCTTATTTTTTATATCCCTGTTTAATATTTATTATATTGTGTTGATTTTTGAGTGTGCTAGTTTTTTTCCATAAAAATAAAAGTAATACTATTTAAAACAATACCTTATTTCATTGATTATTATATTATTCTATTGATGGTTTATTGTTTACCTTAATACCTTAATGCTTATTATATTATATTAAAATTAAAATATAAAATTGTGATTTAAAAGAGCATTTTTTTTATAATTTTTTTGTGAATGTTTACTTTGTTTATTTTTTCCCCTTTGTTTAGGTTATTTCCATTTCGATATTCATTTTTTCTCTATTCTTTTTCCTTATTTCAATTATATTGAATATTTTTGTTTTTATGACAATGTCATCTTCGATATTTTGCAATCAGACACCACGTTTAATTTTTATTTTATCATTCTATTTTTCTATTTTATTTTTACATTCTACTCTTTATTTTTTAAATAAGAATTATGACGTTATTATCTTTAATGTTTTGCAATGACACTCAGTCTTAAATTTACAAGGTATCATACGATTTTTCTATTTTGTTCAATCGTTCTACTCCTCTATTTTTAAATTTCTCATGTGTTTTCATTTATTTTTTTAATTTGTCTCATATTCGTTTTAATTCACCTTAGATAAATAACTCAAAAACATTGACATTTTATTGTGGTTATTTTCTGAACTACTCTTTTCATAGTCTTATCTGAATGAGTCTATTGTCATTCGTTTTTCCACCCTAAAAAGTCTAGAGTAAATTAATTAAATTTATCAACCTACCCTTGCCTCACTTTGTTCCAACTCAATGTTTTTCTATGACCCTTTTATTCTTTTTGTTTGTAATTTGGATGACTAACGTTGGCCATACCCCACTGCCTTTTCTCCTATTTATAGCACCCCACCTAACTCTTACAAGAGTCTCTTTAGTGTATAGCCTGTACCAACTCTTTGTTGAAGCTTTTTGTGGTTCAATGGCTTATTCGTGTTTAGGTTTTTTTCATCACAACCATCGTTAAAATGTTTATCTTAATGAGAACAAATCTTTAAAATTTCCTAACATTATCTAAAATACAAAATGTCGATTCCTTTAACTACCCTTGTGTCCTTGAAGCCTGGTAAGATTGATTGAAAAGTTAAAATTAGGGTCATCAGGATGTGGAAGGAAGAGAGTAGTTTTTTCCATGGTTAAGTTAGCAGCATTGAAATGATCCTTCTTGATCTTGATGTAAGTCTTTTTAGCATGCAAAGGGTTTCAGTTACTGTTGATGTTGTTGTCACTCTACCCATTGTTTTGGGGTTCCGTTTTGTTTTTGAATAACATCTTTGTTTGTTCATCTCTTCAGGGTACGAAGATACAAGCCACAATTACTCCACAGTGTATGGATCAGTTAGGCCCTCTGTTTGTTGAGCATTCAGTTTATGTTGTTAGTATTTTTCATGTCATAGAAAGCATGAGTGGTTCAGTGTGTACACAAAACAAGAACAAGATAATACTCTGTTGGTGCACAAATGTTGATTTAGATGATGGATTCCTTATTCATCAGTACGCTTTGAGATTGAGCAAGTCTGGCGAGATTAACAAGCCACGTCTTGACTACACTTACTTAGTTGGTATTATCTCTCACTTTTAATCGTTTTTTCATTTCTTATATTCTTAGTTTTTCTTGATGTGTTTATATAGTTAAGTCTTCATTTCACAAATAAGCTTGTTATATTTAAATATTTTAGTTATTTTTGCAGACTTTGTTGGATTGTTGACCGCTCTTCACTATGAATGTGTTGTTGATGATACTGAAGAGATGGTCACTATTGTTAAGCTTGAAATGACTGATGAGAAGTACCTATTTATTTTTAAAATACTTTGTTTTGTTCTTATATGTCTCTCTCAATGTTTTTGTGGGACTTATTTATCTCTATTATTTTTCAGAGGAAGAGTTGAATGCGAGCTAAGAGGTGTTTTGCTCCTTCAGTTCAAAGAGTTATTAAGGAAATGCTACAAGGGTTTGCCTGTTGTTTTTATTCAGTTTTCAAAGATCAACAAGAGGAAAGATATTCTTGGTGGTTGTGAAATTAACTTAGTTTATATTGCTGACTTTTTATAGTTGACTTTTTTAATTACTTAATATTTGCCATTTTCCATGTATTTGTTTGTTGGTGTTTTAGGTCATGTTGTTCTTGAGTGTGTTAAGAATATCACAAGGATATTATTTAATCCTTCTATCGCGGAGTATATTGAGTTTAAAAACAGGTTTGTTTCTTTTTTGGGAATTTTTTCCTGAAGTTTTTATTTTTTAAATTGTCGTTGGACGATAATTTTTTGTTGGGAAGGTCTGATTTTCTTTTAAATGTAGCCTCGCTATCTCCAGCGGTCGTCTTCGCCGTGGAGTTGATCAAAATCCGGTGCGTGTTGCTATCGCGAATCAATTAAACTTCAACCGTATTTATTCTTCAAAGACCATTTACGAGCTTATTCAGTCACCGGAGACTGGACTTTCTGTTGTCTGTGGTAGAATTGTTGGTTGCTTTCAGTTTGACCAGTGGTGGTATCCACTTTGTGGTTGTGGAAACTTAATGAAAGTGGAAAATGGGCTATACCAGTGTTGTGTTTGCAAGCGCACTACAGTTGTTGTTAAGTCAAAGTATGTATAATGTGTAATTAGTTTGTGAATTATCTCCTATTTGACTCTTTGGCTGATGTTTGTGTGATTTCCTATAGGTCTATTCTTAGGGTTGTTATCGATGATGGCAAATCAACTGCCACCTTTGAGTTGCCTGATTATCTCCTCCAGGGTATTCCGTCTCTTAGTTACAACGATTTGGTGAGGCGTCAATTTTTTATCCTTTTATTGTGTTGCAACATGTTATGTCTTCTATCTTTTATCTTTTTTATTTTTATTTTAGAATCATTTATGATGATGTTTTTTTACTTGATGAAACATAAAATGTTTGACTATCTTTATTCTTAAACTGATTATATAATCCCCAGGGTATTAAGTATGCTTTGAGCAAGCCTGGTTTGGACTCAATGAAACGTAAAAGGGTTCTTTTCGTTGTGAAGAAGATGCAAAACTTTGTTCATTTGGTTGGTCATCCCTTTGAAGTTGTGCGTCTAACCAATGATGAGGGTATTATACAGTCTTATTATTCGCTTGGAAAGAATTGCACGCCAACTAAGGTTAATTTGTTTCAGATTTTTTAATTCTCATTGTTGTTATGATGCTGATGATTTCATTTTCATGGAAATGGATTATGTTTTTATTCCTTTTGTTGCTTAATTTCAGTGCATTATGAAGATTCCTGCTGATGAAATCTCGCCTGGTGTTTCCCGTCGTTCTACTGTCTCACTGTTCGGATTCAATGAAACCTTGGAAAATTATATTGCGCCTGTTGCTTCTCATAAGTCTATGGTGGTTGTTCCTTCCTTCAGACCAAGCACAAGTTCAACTCTCTCTGATCCTAAGGGGAGCCTTCAATCAGCATTTCATTTGTTCAATCCTTCTGGAAGTCCCACAGGGCATGTTGTTTGATATTTATGCTCACACCACTTTACTTGCTTTCCTAAGTATAACTTTGGGTATTTAGATCAATCACTTGCATGGTGTCATACCCTCATTTTGGACCTAAAAATACTCACTCAATTTCCCTGCTATTTTCCAATACTTTCAAATTCACTGTGTCTTCTACTGTGCTTCAACTGCATACATTACTGTTTCAGTCTTTTGAATTTTTGCATAAAATCATACAAAAGGGTATTTTGGTCATTTCCTACAAAGGAACCCATTTCCTGCAGAGAGGTATTCTAAAATACCTCATTTTTGGTAGTTTGTTCGTTTTAGTCCGTTTTTTCAGTTTTAATTGTTTCACTTTACGTTGCATTTCAAATTACATTTTTTTTTACCAATTTTATTATTTTTACATTTTAGTCCTAATAATTTTCAAAATTGCAATTTAGTCCAAATCTTATACTTTATTACAAAAACAGTCCAATCTTTTCTTCTTTTTTTTATTTTTGCAGTTTAGTCCCAATTCTTTTAAAAAAACAGTCATTTTTTCTTAATTCTTTTAAAAACAGTCCATTTTTTTTACAAAAAGGTCCCAAACTTTACAAAATTGCAGAAAAGTCCTTTTCTTCTTTCTAATCAGTTCAGGTGCCACGCCAGCTGGCCGAATCCAGGTGTCATGCTGCCATAGGCTCATGTGCACATGTGTCAGCCTATAAAAGGTGCGGTACTGTACCAGTCAGAGGGATCCACTCATTGCAATCCACATCACCACAAACAGAACTCAATTTCTCTCTCCAATGCAGTTAGATCAAACTCAGAATTCAGAAGAAAAACTCAAGAACACCAACAAACCCTAACGATCTACAGAACCAAAATTCAGTGCGAAAATCAATGGAATTCGTTGAAGTTCTCAGTGATTCGCATTAAATCATCATCATCGAACCAGCTTTGCTCGCAATTCAAGGCGCGAGCCCGCCATTGATGAACGGCAAGCTTCAGCGGCGATCACGAGCTTAAGAAGAAGAAGAAGAAGAAATTCAAGGCGAATCCGGGTCAGTGAAGAGAAAGAAGAGGGAAATTACCGGTTAAATTCGAATTCAAGCCAAGAATCAGCGAAACCGAACCCTAATTCAAGGATTTCCGAAGGATCCAGCTCAAAATCTCCAAAAACTCAGGTAAACTTCTCAAACCCTACCTTCATATCATAATCACAAGTGAAGGAACAGATCAACGTAAATCCTTGGATACTTGAACGATTCTGATTCAACAAAAACGGTTATGAAACCCTAAAAAACAAAAAAATGCAAGAAACGTCAAAGATTCACAGCGAGTGTGAATCATGGTGAATCCGTAAGGATTCACATAGTTTCAAACGCAGAAAGTTGAAAAATGACTGAATCAGAACCGTGAAAGAACAAATCGTAGGATTCACGTTGATTCTTGTTTGTTTGAGAGCATTAGCGTGATTTCAGTGTTTAGGATCATAGGGAGAGAAGATTAAGCATGCTTTGGCACGATTCTGGGCGAGATTGAGCGTTAGGGTTTCATACGGCGAAGAGAGAACGGCAGAGAGAAGAAGAGAAGAAAGAGAAAAGGTTTTGGAGAATGAATGGAAACGGGTTGAAACCCTTTTATATACGCGCCTGGGTCGGGTTGACCCAAACCCGACCCACTCTCTTCTCACTCTCAGCCGTTTGATTCAGATCCTGATGGATCTGGATCAATCCAACGCTCCTGGAGCGTTAGTTTGATCCGGATCCATCAGAGCCGTGGGTTTGGGCCATAGATCCGTGGGCTTTAAGCTTCTATAGGTTTTCTTGTTTTTTCTTGCTATTCGCACCATGAAACTTGCTTATTGAACCTGTCGCATGCCAAAATCTTATCAAAAATTCCTGAAATTTTTACTGTACATATTTTACTATTTTCTTGATGGTTTGTGATATCCTCCATGTGAAAATTGGACAAAAAATATTGTGTTTGACTTTTGGGATGATTCGTGTCCGTTTCGGTGTTTGCCTCAACGTTTCGCGCGCGACGCTCCAACTTTTGTATGGTGTGGTTCTGATGCTTGACATATGATTTGTGTAATACTTTTCTCATGATTTGCGATAAGCTGCTACTGTTTGTGGATTGTATCTTTGGTTTCTTGCGTTACAAGTAATTTAAAGTGTTTAAAATGATAAAGTGCATGTAAAGAAGTGTGCGTTGATTTTGTGCTACTTGATTTACGCTTTGATGCTTGAAATAAATCTCTAAAACTTGCTGTGATGAGGATCATAGGTTATAGGATTTAGCTTAGATTTTAGGTCTTAGTTTGGTGTCATTTGCATTATTTTTGATATTAGTCTTTTGCAATTTGCTTGATATTTTCGATTATGTTCATTTCATCTTTTTGTCATTTGTTTAGTACTTGCTTGTGCATTTCATCTTTCATGCATTGCTACTCATCCTATTATTTCCCTACTCTTCATTGGCCATCTTATTTCATGTCTTAAGCACATCATTAGCATTGCATTATTTTCACCCTTTTTTCTTTCCTTTAACTTTTATGCAATTTTCTACTATTTCATGTAATATTTTAGGTTTAGTTTTTTTCTTTAATTCCATGCAAGACTATAGAATGTAAAATAGGACCCGATGTAAAAGACTATGGACTATGATGATGTACACCGACACATGCACCGACACATGCACACACGTTGTATGACTTTCCGCTAGATGTATGCGTAGGAAGCGTAAAACCTAGGGAAACTTATAACTTCTTCATCAAAAATCAACACATAACTCAAACTATTTTGCAATAAAACGAGGTCAAAACCTCACTCTTTTTTCTTTCATTTTCTTAAGACAAAATCAAAACTAGTGCTAATTTCCAACTTTAACTATTTTTTTGTAAATAAATTGGACTAACCTCACTTGCTTTCAATTCTAATGCCTACACGGCCTCTTATCTCTTTCTTCAAAACCATTTTTCAAACTAAAAATTGAACCAACCCACAAAAAAACATTTTGTAAGAGAACTACATGGAATTTTGATCCCTTAAAAGGGTATGTAGGCAAGAGACTCACATCTCTCCAAGTCCAATAAAATAAAATCCCATCTTCTCCCTCTCATTCTTAAAACCAATCTCTTTTACAAGTAGCAATAAAAGTAAAGCATAAACGTAAAGCGTAGTAAAACGGTTCCTATAGGATACTATAGTCATTGCGGGTGCATAACACCTTCCCGTAGTGAAATCAGCCCCGAACTTAGGATTTCTAAAGGTTTTTCTCGATTTTACCTTCCCCAAAAAAATAGAGACATCAATGATTGAAAGGTTCAAATCCAATTAATGATTTGACACCCGAAAATCGCGATGACAGAAATGGCGACTTCACTGGGGAATAGTCTTAGGGCTACGCCTAGTTTTACACGCTTTATGTTTATGCTTTGCTTTATTGCTACATGTAAAATTTTCTTGTGTACGTGTGGGGTGAGAATATCAAAAGCCCTATACCCGGGCTGAGTGAACTTAAGATTAGGAAGAGATATAATCGACAATCCATTCCGGGGGTTGCCTCGTGCATTGGATTACGCGATCAATCTCACATAGCTGAGGCATTTTGGAGGTAATGTTGTCGGCGTGTGTTGTCATGCTTAGGCACTTTACTTCCAATTGACCGATGAAGGCTATGAACTGTAGTTACCAAACCCATCCTTGGCCTTTCTTAGGACGTAGTGCGGTGGCTAAACCGAGCGTTGTCTCGAAATTTAGTCGTCACGCGATACTACACCCAAACTAAACCTTCTTACGGATAATTATGGACAAGCGTTGCTTTGTACTACCATGATATACGCAAGAGAGGTTGTGGTTTGGGAACTTTGTAGAACCTTGGTCACTACTATCAAAGCCTTAGTTTCACCGGACACCGTGTCCACTTGTTACCTTAGCCCACCGTGCTTTCCTTATTAAAACCATGCATACATGCATTCATGCATAAATTTTCTACATGCATTTATCAAAGGGTATAGACAAACTAAAATTCTTTGCAAATATGATCAGGCATGAAGAGGACTAAGTCTTACAAGTTCAAAGAAGTTGATTTGGCTAGCCTAAGGGAGTTGGCACTCAAGGTTAAAAATCCGACTGGGTTTCGTCTCCGATACGGTGGTTTGCTTGGTATTCTCCGGACTAATGTAGAAGAGAAGCTGGTGCACACTCTGGTGCAATTCTATGACCCAGTTTTCCGTTGCTTCACTTTCCCGGATTTTCAGTTGGTTCCTACACTCGAGGCTTATTCTAGTTTATTGGGTCTACCTATAGCCGAGAGGGTACCTTTCACGGGCCCAGGACATTCTCTTACTCCTCTGGTTATTGCTAAGGATCTTTACCTCAAGACTTCCGAGGTGTCTAAGAATCTCGCTACCAAGTCTCACATTCAGGGTTTCACTTCAAAATACTTACTTGAGCAGGCTAATCTCGAATCTACTTGTCAGGACACCCTTGAGGCTATTCTTGCACTACTCATCTATGGGCTCGTTCTCTTTCCGAATCTCGACAACTTTGTGGACATGAATGCTATTGAGATCTTCCATTCCAGGAATCCGGTTCCTACTTTGCTAGCTGACACATACCATGCCATCCATGATCGGACTCTCAAGGGCCGTGGGTTTATTCTTTGCTGCATACCTCTTCTTTATAGGTGGTTTATTTCTCACCTCCCGAGTTCTTTCCATACCAACACGGAGAATTGGTCTTATTCGCAGCGGATTATGGCTCTTACTCCCGATATGGTGGTTTGGATCACTCCAGCAGCTCGCGTCAAGGAGATTATCACTAGTTGTGGGGATTTCCTCAATGTACCTCTTCTCGGTACCCGGGGAGGAATCAACTACAACCCCGAGTTAGCCATGAGACAGTTTGGTTTTCCTATGAGAGCGAAGCCCATCAACCTTGCTACGTCTCAGGAGTTCTTCTATTATTCCAATGCTCCCACCGGGCAAAGGAAAGCTTTTACAGATGCTTGGTCTAAGGTTCGAAGGAAGGATGTGAAGCATTTGGGTTTGAGATCCGGTATTGCTCATGAAGCCTATACGCAGTGGGTGATAGACCGAGCTGAAGAGATTGGCATGCCTTACCCTGCTATGAGGCATGTATCTGCATCTACTCCGTCTAGGCCATTACCGTTGCTTCCCGTGACTCAAGAGATGTATCAGGAGCATCTAGCTATGGAGAGTGAAGAGAAGCGAGCATGGAAAGCCCGTTACAGTGAGGCCGAGAACTTGATCATGACTTTGGATGGCAGAGACGAGCAGAAGGATCATGAGAACCGAATGTTGAAGAAAGAGCTAGCCAGAGTTAGGAAAGAGCTTGAGGAAAAGGATGATCTATTGAGGAGAGACTCCAGGAGAGTCAGAGGTCGTCGAAATTTCTTCGCCAGTTATTGTGGCTCAGCTTCAGACTCGGATTCCGAATACTACCCAGTCACTCCTTAGTTCTGGATGATAGGATTGCTATTTGTTATGTTGTTTGCTCAGCTTATGTTTCAGAAGCCTACTCCTTTGGCTCAGTGTATCAAAACAATTTGCTTTGAATAATTTGTTCGTCCAAAAATGTTTGCAAAGAATTCTAATTTGTCTAAAAAAAACCCTTTGATAATAAAAGGAGTCATTTTTGCATCCGCATTCGCATATCATGCATCATATGCATCATTCATCGGTCACAAAAAAAAAAAAAAACTTCCAAGTGCTCATTGCCTCCTGGTTCTTCTGCCGCAGAGTGAAATGTAACACCCCGTTTCCCCAAAATGATATAATAATATCCAAACATCAGAGTAAATCAAAAATCAACGGAGTATTACATGCATAACTCAAAAATAATCTATTTAAATAGAAACATGAAACTATTTAAATAATCCTTCAAACAACAACTTTATAAAATAGTCTGCAGCGGAATAATTGTCATAAAATCATCTCAAAAATTCTTATACATCAACATGTCTGGCACAAAGGCCTCACCATAACAAAAATGTTCTCCAACATATAACAAAGATTTATTCAACGAATCACCAACATAAATGATACATAAAGGAATGAAATTATAAAACATATATCCCATCCCGTTACGTATCAGAGCCTACGACACAATGAGCCGACTCCTATCTATCCATCGCTACCTGCACTTGCCCACAAGGCGGCAATTCCAGCAGAAGGGGTGAGTTCACAAAACAAAAGCAATATATATATATATATATAATTCATAAAGTTGTATTGAAAAAAACAACAACAACAATAACATTCATCATCACCATAATCATCAGCAATCTTCATTAACATTTCAACAATATCATTTAGATTCACCTTAAATAACAACACCGACAACAACACCACTTGTGGTGACACCTCACCAACAACAACTCACACCTTAAACTTCTAATGCAAGACTCCATTAACAACTAATGCATTATGCAAATGTGGTACCAACTACGCGCGTTGAGTGCTAAACACTCCGGGGCATAAGCCCCCACCAAATTGGATGGTTAAAGCATCCCAGGGCATAAGCCCTCACCAAAGTGAATGACTAGCATTCCAGGGCATGAGCCCTCACCAGTTGAATGTATAAACATTCCGGGGCATGAGCCCCCACCAATGCAAATGAGTTATGAGACTCAAGGTGTATATCTACATACAACCCTACAACAGAAAGGTGGTGCATTTTCACCATGCAACCAACGACAACACCAACTAGGACACCTCCCCAACTAGACTCAACCACACCACAACACCATGAACAATTTCAACTTAGTATAGTATAGTTCATTTCATTTCATAAAAGATTCATTCGTAAATGCATCATAAACATCTCCATTCTATATTATTATCACTCCAAAAATTCTCTAAAAATCCAATAAACCAATTAGAAAGCTTAGGTTTGGTTTTAGAACACCTTAGAAAAATCACATTTTGGGTCGCACAGGACCCAGCTCGCTTAAGCGAACAACATCTCGCTTAAGCGAGTCAAAACACGTAAGTTGGTTTTACCTCGCTCCTGGCTCGCTTCTAGTTCGCTTAAGCGAACAGGCCAAATACACTATCCTGGGCGTATCTCGCTTAAGCGACGGGAATCTCGCTTAAGCGACGCAAATGACGAAGGTTAGCATTTTGCTCGCTTGGGGTTCGCTCGTGGCTCGCTTAAGCGAGCGGCTAAAATTCAGACTGGGCGTGGCAAAAATGTTGCTCGCTTGAGCGAAGGGTATTTCGCTTAAGCGAGTGCTCATCTGGGCAGAATTTCTACTTACGATTTCTAACCCTATTTCATCCAAAAATCCCATTTTTGATTCCCCAATTGCCCAAAATGGTTTAGAAACATTGTTCACAGGTTCATGGCACAACAAAACAACAGAAACAACTTACATATACATCATCATCATCATATAATTCATTATTCATGGCATTTTCATAGCTTTAACCCTAATCCAACAAAACTACCATTTTTCAATCCAATTCATGAAAACATACATATATATATCAGCAATTGATTCATAAAACCCACCCTTACCTCAAATAAGCAAAATCTACAGCAATTCCTAGCAATTCACCTTGGCTCTTGGCTCTACTCTTCTCTCTTCCCAAAGGTCTGTTTCTTTGTTTTACTGATACGTGAAATGTTTTCCTTTCCTTACTGGTTTTCTCTTTTCTCACCTTACCAAAACATAACCTCTTTTTCTCTTTACTCCCCCCACTAAATTCTATTAAATTTCTTCTTAATCCCTCCTTAATTCTATTAACTCTACTTAATCCCTTTTTATCAAATATTATTATTTTCTACTATTTTCATAAAATACAACAAATAAATATAACCAATAATATCACACCACATATTTCATATATCATTTATAAATTCAAATAAAATACACCAAGCACACCAAAATCAACTAAAAATCACCACAAACCACAAAATAATATTTAGAGCGTTACAACTCTCCCCAACTTAGAAAATTTCGTCCTCGAAATATTACCTTAAGCAACAAACAACTCAGGATAGGACTCTTGCATCTTGCTCTCCAACTCCCAAGTCAAACTCTCACCGGTTACACCGCCCCAAACAACTCTAACCAGAGGTATCTCCTTGCCTCTCAACTGCTTCACCTTGCGATCATCAATCCTCAAAGGTAAAGTCTCAACAGTAAGATTATCTCTAACTTGCACATCGTCTCTAGGAATAACATGCGAAGGATCAGCTACATACTTCCTCAACTGCGACACATGAAACACATCATGCAAGTTTGATAGATGCGGTGGCAATCCAATCCGATACGCCACGGTTCCAATTCTCTTGGAAATCTGATAAGGACCAATGAACTTTGGAGTCAACTTCTTCGACTTCAATGCACGTCCTACACCCGTCATCGGAGTAACCCTCAAAAACACATGCTCACCCTCTTGAAACTCAAGGGCTTTCCTCCTTTTGTCATGATAACTCTTCTGACGATCTTGAGATGCTTTCATCTTTTCTCTTATCATCTTGACCTTTTCCGTAGTCTGCTGCACTAACTCAGGTCCTAACACAATACTTTCACCCGACTCAAACCAACATAAAGGAGTTCTACACCTTCGGCCATACAAAGCTTCGAACGGTGCCATACCAATACTCGAATGGTAACTATTATTATAAGTAAACTCTATCAACGGCAAGTGGCTGTCCCAAGCTCCACCTTGCTCGAGTACACATACCCTCAACAAATCCTCCAAGGATTGGATAGTCCTCTCCGACTGACCATCTGTCTGTGGATGATAAGCCGAACTCAGCCTCAATTTCGAACCCAATGCATCTTGCAAGCTCTTCCAAAACCTTGAAGTAAACCTCGGATCTCTATCCGACACAATACTAGATGGAACCCCATGCAACTTCACAATGTCACGGATATAGATCTCCGCCAACTGAGCTACCGGATAAGTAATATTAATCGGAATAAAGTGTGCCGACTTAGTCAATCTATCAACAACAACCCAAATGGCATCATGCCCTCTTGGAGTATTCGGCAAACTCGTCACAAAATCCATCGAAATGCTATCCCACTTCCACTCAGGTACATCTAACGGAGTCAACAGCCCTGCAGGCTTCTGATGTTCAACCTTAGACTTCTGGCAAGTCAAACACGCATACACAAATTGAGCAACATCCCTCTTCAAACCGGACCACCAAAATAATTTCTTCAAGTCATGATACATTTTAGTAGCTCCAGGATGAATACTCAAACTACTCTTATGACTTTCTTCTAAAATCAACTTCTTCAAATCCTCATCATCCGGAATACAAATCCTTCCTCTAAACCTCAACACACCTTGTTCATCGACCTTGAAGTCACCATCTACATTCGGATCATTAGCAGCCATCAAATCCACAAACTTAACATCAAGCTTCTGCGCCTCTCTGATGTCATTCAAGAAATCACTATTAATCTTTAACATGCCCAACTTCACACTCTGAGGCGATCTTTCACAAACAAGACTCAAGTCTCTAAATTGTTCAAGTAACTCGAACTCTTTCACCATCAACGCCGACATATGCAATGTCTTTCTACTCAACGCATCAGCCACAACATTAGCTTTACCAGGATGGTAATTCAAGCCAAAATCGTAATCCTTAAGTAACTCAAGCCACCTCCTCTGCCTCATGTTCAACTCCTTCTGATCAAATAAATACTTTAGACTCTTATGATCACTAAACACCTCGAATCTGGAACCATACAAATAATGCCTCCAAATCTTCAACACAAACACCACGACTGCCAATTCTAGATCATGCGTAGGATAATTCTTCTCATGCACCCTCAGCTGTCTAGAAGCATACGCGACCACCTTGCCATCTTGCATCAACACGCCACCCAAACCCAACTTAGATGCATCACAATAAACAACAAAAGGCTCTTCTGGCTTCGGCAAAATTAAAATAGGAGCAGTCGTCAATCTTTGCTTCAACTCATTGAAACTACTCTCACATTGAGCATCCCACACAAATGCTTTACCTTTACAAGTCAGCTGCGTCAAAGGAAGTGCCAACTTCGAAAATCCTTCAATAAATCTGCGGTAATAACCAGCCAAACCAAGAAAACTTACTTCATTCAGCCAGAACTCGCACTTGGATAACTTGGCATACAATTTCTTCTCTTTCAGCACTTGCAATACAATCTTCAAATGCTCTGCATGCTCAGCTTCAGTCTTAGAATAAATCAAAATATCATCAATAAAAACCACAACAAATTGATCCAGATACTCATGAAAAATTCTGTTCATGTATTCCATAAACACACCAGGTGCATTCGTCACACCGAAAGGCATCACCTTATATTCATAATGACCATACCGCGTCCTAAACGCCGTCTTTTGCATATCCTCATCCTTCACCTTTATCTGATGGTAACCTGACCTCAAATCAATCTTGCTAAAAACGCGGGCACCCACTAGTTGATCCATCAAATCATCAATCCTCGGTAGTGGATACCTATTCTTGATAGTCACCTTATTCAACTGACGGTAATCAATACACAACCGCATGCTACCATCCTTCTTCTTTACCAACAACACCGGCGCTCCCCATGGTGAAACACTCGGTCTCACAAACTTCTTGTCAAGCAAGTCTTCTAATTGTTTCTTTAACTCAGCTAACTCCGAAGCTGACATACGGTAAGGAGCCATCGACACAGGCTTCGTACCCGGCACAAGGTCTATCGAAAATTCCACTTCTCTCTCCGGTGGCACATCTGGAATCTCATCAGGGAAAACTTCAGGAAATTCCTTCACAACAGGCAACCCATCAATCACAGCTTGGTTCTCCACCGACAAGAATGCCAACAACGAAAACATCAACACACCATCTTGTTCCAACAGCTTCATCTCTTTGGTGGATAAAAATTCTGCTCCACTCTCTTCTTCAGCAGAAGAAAACCGCACCGTCTTCGTAAAACAATTGATCAGGACATGATTGTACTCTAACCAATTCATCCCCAATATTACATCCATTCCCACTAACGGCAAACAAACAAGGTCCACCTCAAAATCTCTACCAAATACAGACAACGGACAGCTTAAACAGACAAGGGAAGTAGTCACTGAACCCTTAGCTGGAGTTTCAACAACCATTTTCCCATTCATATCAGACATATACAGACCCAATCTCTTAGCACAATCAATAGCAATGAAACAATGCGTTGCACCAGTATCTATAATAGCAATTAAAGGAGTACTATTAAAGAAACAAGTACATCTGATAAGTCGATCCTCCTGATCAGTCTGGGTACCAGTCAAGGCAAACACCCTCCCACTGGCCTGCGCCTTCTTAGGCTTAGTGCACTGAGTGCTAAGATGTCCTTCTTCATCACAATTATAGCAAACAATGTCTCCACGCTTGCATTCAGTAACAGTGTGGCCTTTCTTACCACATCGGAAGCATTTCTTTTCGTCACGGTTGCAGGCATTACTCTTGTGGCCCTTAACACCACACTTATAGCAAACCACCTCAGCAGGAGCATCTCTACGTGCTGGCCTCCGCTCATCATGCATCCTCTGCTTGCCCTTATCAGCTGGGGCACTATACGGCTTTGGGCGACTCTGCTGCCCCTTACCCTTACGGTCATTCATCACTTTATAGTGAGCTTTAGTATCCTCTTCATAGATACGGCAGCTGCTCACCAACTCAGAGAAATCTCTGATCTTCTGATACCCAATGGCCCGCTTGATATCAGCTCGCAGACCATTCTCAAATTTGATACACTTGGAGAACTCAGCAGTCTCCGCAGCATAGTGGGGATAAAACTTTGCAAGCTCCACGAACTTAGCAGCATACTCCGTAACGGACATGTCCCCTTGCTTCAGCTCAAGGAATTCAATCTCTTTTCTACCCCGAACATCCTCCGGGAAATACCTCCTCAAGAACTCCCGCCTAAACACTGCCCATGTAATCACAGCACCTTCATTCTGCAAAATAGGTTGAGTGCTTACCCACCAGTCATCCGCTTCTTCAGCCAACATATGGGTGCCAAACCGCACCATCTGAGCATCCGTACACTGCATCACCCGGAATATCCTTTCAACCTCTTTCAACCAGGTTTGAGCTCCATCAGGATTATACCTTCCCTTGAAGGTTGGTGGATGATTCCTCAAGAAGGTCTCAAGCATCCTTACACCTTCACCAGCTCCACCAGCACCTTGTTGTTGTCCAACAACTTGAGCCATTGCTTGCAAAGCAGCAGCAAGAGCAGCATCATTTCTCCCGGCCATCTCGATAATTCTACATAACAACAAGAATTAGAACAACAACAAGACAGTTTAAAACCTGTCACACTACACTATTGGCTCGACACGACGCTCCTAATGGTCGGACGGACCAACTTGCTCTGATACCAATTGTAACACCCCGTTTCCCCAAAATGATATAATAATATCCAAACATCAGAGTAAATCAAAAATCAACGGAGTATTACATGCATAACTCAAAAATAATCTATTTAAATAGAAACATGAAACTATTTAAATAATCCTTCAAACAACAACTTTATAAAATAGTCTGCAGCGGAATAATTGTCATAAAATCATCTCAAAAATTCTTATACATCAACATGTCTGGCACAAAGGCCTCACCATAACAAAAATGTTCTCCAACATATAACAAAGATTTATTCAACGAATCACCAACATAAATGATACATAAAGGAATGAAATTATAAAACATATATCCCATCCCGTTACGTATCAGAGCCTACGACACAATGAGCCGACTCCTATCTATCCATCGCTACCTGCACTTGCCCACAAGGCGGCAATTCCAGCAGAAGGGGTGAGTTCACAAAACAAAAGCAATATATATATATATATATATAATTCATAAAGTTGTATTGAAAAAAACAACAACAACAATAACATTCATCATCACCATAATCATCAGCAATCTTCATTAACATTTCAACAATATCATTTAGATTCACCTTAAATAACAACACCGACAACAACACCACTTGTGGTGACACCTCACCAACAACAACTCACACCTTAAACTTCTAATGCAAGACTCCATTAACAACTAATGCATTATGCAAATGTGGTACCAACTACGCGCGTTGAGTGCTAAACACTCCGGGGCATAAGCCCCCACCAAATTGGATGGTTAAAGCATCCCAGGGCATAAGCCCTCACCAAAGTGAATGACTAGCATTCCAGGGCATGAGCCCTCACCAGTTGAATGTATAAACATTCCGGGGCATGAGCCCCCACCAATGCAAATGAGTTATGAGACTCAAGGTGTATATCTACATACAACCCTACAACAGAAAGGTGGTGCATTTTCACCATGCAACCAACGACAACACCAACTAGGACACCTCCCCAACTAGACTCAACCACACCACAACACCATGAACAATTTCAACTTAGTATAGTATAGTTCATTTCATTTCATAAAAGATTCATTCGTAAATGCATCATAAACATCTCCATTCTATATTATTATCACTCCAAAAATTCTCTAAAAATCCAATAAACCAATTAGAAAGCTTAGGTTTGGTTTTAGAACACCTTAGAAAAATCACATTTTGGGTCGCACAGGACCCAGCTCGCTTAAGCGAACAACATCTCGCTTAAGCGAGTCAAAACACGTAAGTTGGTTTTACCTCGCTCCTGGCTCGCTTCTAGTTCGCTTAAGCGAACAGGCCAAATACACTATCCTGGGCGTATCTCGCTTAAGCGACGGGAATCTCGCTTAAGCGACGCAAATGACGAAGGTTAGCATTTTGCTCGCTTGGGGTTCGCTCGTGGCTCGCTTAAGCGAGCGGCTAAAATTCAGACTGGGCGTGGCAAAAATGTTGCTCGCTTGAGCGAAGGGTATTTCGCTTAAGCGAGTGCTCATCTGGGCAGAATTTCTACTTACGATTTCTAACCCTATTTCATCCAAAAATCCCATTTTTGATTCCCCAATTGCCCAAAATGGTTTAGAAACATTGTTCACAGGTTCATGGCACAACAAAACAACAGAAACAACTTACATATACATCATCATCATCATATAATTCATTATTCATGGCATTTTCATAGCTTTAACCCTAATCCAACAAAACTACCATTTTTCAATCCAATTCATGAAAACATACATATATATATCAGCAATTGATTCATAAAACCCACCCTTACCTCAAATAAGCAAAATCTACAGCAATTCCTAGCAATTCACCTTGGCTCTTGGCTCTACTCTTCTCTCTTCCCAAAGGTCTGTTTCTTTGTTTTACTGATACGTGAAATGTTTTCCTTTCCTTACTGGTTTTCTCTTTTCTCACCTTACCAAAACATAACCTCTTTTTCTCTTTACTCCCCCCACTAAATTCTATTAAATTTCTTCTTAATCCCTCCTTAATTCTATTAACTCTACTTAATCCCTTTTTATCAAATATTATTATTTTCTACTATTTTCATAAAATACAACAAATAAATATAACCAATAATATCACACCACATATTTCATATATCATTTATAAATTCAAATAAAATACACCAAGCACACCAAAATCAACTAAAAATCACCACAAACCACAAAATAATATTTAGAGCGTTACATGAAAAGTGGCTCGTGCTCGAAGGACTGATCAACCTACTAGAGTACATCAGACCAGACAGTACAGAAGGAGAAATCAAGTAGCTATGGAAGAAGAGAATGCACAGCTCCGCACTGAACTAGCCTCTGTGAGAGAAGAGTTAGCCAAAGCTCTCGACGCCATGACTGCTCTGATAGCCGCTCAAGAACAACCGGTCGTGTCCACTCAGGCAGCTACCGAAGAGATTCCCGCCGCATCTCTTGTTATGCCGAGGGGATACCCCTATGGACTCCCACCTTATTACTCTCCCAATACTGCAGCCGGTGTTTCAGGGACCGCGGCTTCAGGTGCCGCTAATGTTGGTCAGATACCCCCACCAGTTTCCACATCTCTTCATACTACCTTGCCTCAATCGACCGTCTTCACAGATCTGATTGTGCACTCTACGCCTCAGGGCGCCAATGCTAATGATTACCGTGGAAAGACTCCTATATTGGGAACTGTGGAAGAAAGAATGGAAGAACTTGCCAGAGAACTCCGTCGCGAGATCAAGGCCAACCGTGGGAGCAGTGACCTCGTCAGAACCCACGACCTTTGTTTGGTGCCGAGGGTGGATGTTCCCAAGAAATTCAAGGTCCCGGAATTTGACAGCTACAACGGGCTGACTTGCCCCCAGAACCATATTATCAAATACGTCCGGAAGATGGCTAACCATGCAGACAATGATTCACTTATGATCCATTGCTTCCAGGACAGTCTAATGGAAGATGCCGCGGAGTGGTATACCGGTTTGAGCAAGGATGATATCCGCACTTTTGATGATCTGGCTACTGCTTTCAAGAGCCACTATGGGTTCAACACCAGGCTCAAGCCGAATAGAGAATTCCTCCGGTCTCTTTCTCAGAAAAAGGACGAAAGCTTTCGCGAATACGCACAGAGGTGGAGAGGGGCAGCTGCCCGTATCACTCCCGCGTTGGACGAGGAAGAAATGACTCAAACATTCTTGAAGACCCTGAAGAAAGATTATGTTGAGAGAATGATTATTGCTGCCCCAAGCAACTTCTCTGAGATGGTCACTATGGGAACCCGCTTGGAGGAAGCCGTCCGAGAGGGAATTATCGTGTTTGAGAAAGGTGAATCCTCGAATGCACCGAAGAAATACGGCAATGGTCACCACAAGAAAAAGGAATCAGAAGTTGGAATGGTGTCCGCCGGAACTAATCAATCTGCCACTGCCGCTCCCGTCAATGCTACACAACTGCCTCAACCGTATCAGTACCTACAGTATGCCCAACATCCGTTCTATCCGCCGTTCTACCATCAATACCCTCCTCTACCGGGCCAGCCTCAGGTCCCTGTTAATGCCATCGCCCAACAGATGCAACAACAACCACTAGCTCAACAACAACCGCAACAACAAGGCCCTCAATCTAGACCATCTTTCCCGCCGATACCAATGGCGTATGCTGAACTACTCCCAACTCTATTACATAAGGGGTATTGCACCACTAGGCCTGGCAAGCCTCCGCCAAACCCATTGCCTCCCAGATTCCGCTCCGATCTCAGATGTGATTTCCACCAAGGCGCCCTAGGTCATGACGTAGAAGGTTGCTACGCTCTAAAATACATTGTAAAGAAGTTGATCGACCAGGGAAAGTTGTCCTTTGAAAACAATGTCCCGCACGTACTTGACAATCCACTCCCCAACCATGCCGCTGTAAATATGATCGAAGTATGCGAAGAAATCCCTCATCTCTGTGTCTGTAATGTTGCTACACCCCTGGTGCCACTACATATCAAGCTGTGCCAAGCTTCTCTGTTCAGCCTCGACCACGCTGCCTGTTGTGAATGTCTTCAGAACCCTATAGGTTGCAGCGTAGTCCAGACTGATATCCAAAGATTGATGAATGACAACTACTTGACTACCAGTGATGTTTGCATGATAGTGCCGATCTTCCACGATACTCCAGTCAAGAGCACACCTGTCAGGAAGGACGTTGAACCATTGGTCATACGGTTGCCTGGTCCAGTGCCATATACTTCTGCGAAAGCCATCCCATACAAGTACAGTGCGACTATGTTGGAAAACGGGAAGGAAGTACCTTTGGTGTCCTCAAGCACAGTGGGCAGTATCGCTGAAGTGACGGCTTTGAGGAGCGGCAAGGTCCGACCCCTTTTGTTTCAGAAGAAAGACGATGTGCAAGTTACAATTCCTGCTGATAAGACTGCTCCAATAACAAACCCTCCTGTTGTTGAAAGTACCAGCCGTCCAAGCCTTTCCATTGAAGATTCCAATCTGGATGAGATTTTGAGGATAATCAAGAAAAGCGATTACAAGATCGTTGATCAGCTGCTACAGACTCCCTCGAAGATATCCATCTTGGCCCTACTCCTCAGTTCGGAGGCTCACAGGAATGTGTTATTGAAGGTGTTGGAACAAGCCTATGTTGACCACGAGGTCACAGAGGACCAATTTGGTGGAATAGTAGCTAACATCACTGCTCGCAGTAACCTTTGGTTTGGTGAAGATGAACTCCCAGAGGCAGGAAAGCACCACAACTTGGCCCTGCATATTTCCATGAACCGCAAAACGGATCTGCTGTCCAACGTGTTGGTAGACACTGGGTCGTCGTTGAATGTGATGCCTAAATCGACTTTGGATCAGTTGAGTTGCCGAGGAGTTCCCTTGAGGAGGAGTACCTTCCTAGTCAAGGCTTTCGATGGTTCCCGTAAAACTGTGCTCGGAGAGATAGATCTCCCCATGACTATTGGTCCTGAAACATTCATGATTACTTTCCAGGTTATGGACATAGATGCCTCTTACAGTTGCCTTCTCGGGAGACCGTGGATACACGAGGCTGGGGCAGTCACTTCTACTCTCCATCAGAAGCTAAAGTTCGTAAGGAATGGTAAACTTGTGACAGTGCATGGAGAAGAAGCTTATCTGGTCAGTCAGTTATCATCCTTCTCTTGTATCGAAGCTAAGTCGGCCGAAGGAACTGCATTCCAGGGTTTGACTATCGAAGGTGCGGAGCCCAAAAGAGCTAGTGCTGCCATGGCTTCGTTGAAAGATGCGCAGAAAGCTGTTCAGGAGGGTCAGGTCGCTGGTTGGGGCCAATTGATACAGCTGCAGGACAACAAACACAAAGAGGGTCTCGGTTTCTCTCCGACGTCAGGCATGTCAACTGGAACGTTCCGTAGTGCGGGATTTACCAATGCGATTCTCGACGGTGCTGCTGAAAGAGGGGTTAGACCCACATTTGTGATACCAGGAGGCATTGCAAAGAACTGGGACGTTATCAATCTCCCTGTGTTTGTGCATGATTCTAAGTAATATGTCTTGCTGTTTAGGCTTTGTTTTCAAAATAACAATTCTTCCGCCTTGCCCGAGGCGGAAGTGACTCTTTTGTAAAGGGCATGTTTGTTCCGACATCACCATTATCAATAAAAAACGTCGTTTCTTTCACGACTCTTTTTCTTTCTTTAGTGTTTTTCCCTTGGAAATAATGGTAATGCCAGAAAAAACCAAAACATCTATGTTTTCTTATTAATTTCAAAGATCTGCATGAAAATTATTTTCTAAAAATCATCCAATCATGTCACGCAGATCGAACCAAAATGAACCCGTTGAACACAGTAACCCTATGTTTCTCCAAACTGTTGAATCCCCGGTATTTGAGACCGAAGATGAGGATAGTGATGACATACCAGATGAGATTGCCCGACTGCTTGAGCAAGAAGAGAAGACCATTCGGCCTCATCAGGAGGAGATCGAGCTAATCAACTTGGGTACTGAGGATAACAAAAGAGAGATCAAAGTCGGTGCTGCATTGGAGGAAGGGGTCAAGAAAAGGATCTTCCAGCTTCTCCGGGAGTACTCGGACATTTTTGCATGGTCGTATGAAGACATGCCAGGTTTGGATCCTCAGATTGTGGAGCATCGGATACCGACAAAGCTAGACTGTCCTCCTGTCAGGCAAAAGTTGAGACGGACTCGGCCGGACATGGCTCTGAAGATCAAAGCGGAAGTGCAGAAACAGATCGATGCGGGTTTTCTCATGACGGTTGAATATCCCGAGTGGGTTGCTAACATCGTGCCAGTGCCAAAGAAAGATGGTAAGGTTCGGATGTGTGTTGACTACAGAGATTTGAACAGAGCAAGCTTGAAGGACAATTTCCCACTGCCTCACATCGATGTGCTTGTTGACAATACTGCCCAGTGCAAGGTGTTCTCCTTCATGGACGGTTTTTCTGGCTATAATCAAATCAAAATGTCACCCAAAGACAGGGAGAAGACGTCGTTCATCACTCCATGGGGAACTTTCTGCTGCAAAGCAATGCCGTTCGGTCTAATAAATGCTGGTGCTACCTACCAAAGGGGGATGACCACTTTGTTCCATGACATGATTCACAAGGAGGTTGAAGTGTATGTAGATGACATGATTGTCAAGTCGAGCGATGAAGAGCAACACGTCGAATACTTGGCTAAGATGTTTGAAAGGTTGAGAAAGTACAAGCTTCGGCTGAACCCAAACAAATGTACGCTCGGTGTTAGATCAGGGAAGTTGCTAGGCTTCATTGTCAGCCAGAAGGGCATTGAAGTAGATCCTGATAAAGTCCGGGCTATCCGCGAGATGCCGGCCCCGCAAACCGAGAAGCAGGTCAGAGGTTTCCTCGGGCGCTTGAACTACATTTCCAGATTTATATCTCACATGACTGCGACCTGCGGGCCGATTTTCAAGTTACTCAGGAGGAATCAGCCTGTGGTATGGAATGATGAATGCCAAGAAGCTTTCGACAACATCAAGGGTTATTTGCTAGAACCTCCTGTCCTCGTTCTGCCGGTGGAAGGAAGGCCATTGATCATGTATCTGTCAGTGTTGGATGAGTCCATGAGATGTGTGCTCGGTCAGCAGGATGAAACTGGAAAGAAAGAGCATGCAATCTATTATTTGAGCAAGAAATTCACTGATTGTGAGACTCGGTATACAATGCTCGAGAAGACCTGTTGTGCACTAGCCTGGGCAGCCAAACGCCTGCGCCACTACTTGATAAATCATACCACGTGGTTGATATCCCGGATGGATCCAATCAAGTATATCTTCGAGAAGCCGGCAGTCACTGGAAAAATCGCACGTTGGCAAATGTTACTGTCAGAATATGATATTGTGTTTAAAGCTCAGAAAGCCATTAGAGGGAGTATCCTGGCTGACCATCTCGCTTGCCAACCACTTGATGATTATCAACCTTTGAAGTTCGATTTCCCTGACGAAGAGGTCATGTTTTTAAAATCAAGAGACTGCGAAGAACCACTGATCGGTGAAGGTCCAGACCCTGATAGCAAGTGGGGATTGGTCTTTGATGGTGCTGTTAATGCTTATGGCCGAGGAATTGGCGCAGTAATTGTGGCTCCACAGGGGCATCACATCCCTTTCACAGCCCGGATTGTGTTCGAGTGCACCAACAACGTGGCCGAATACGAAGCGTGCATCTTGGGAATTGAAGAAGCCATCGATATGAGAATCAAGCATCTCGACATCTATGGAGACTCTGCATTAGTCATCAACCAGATAAAGGGAGAATGGGAGACCCATCATGCTAATTTGATCCCTTACCGTGATTATGCGAGACGTCTGTTGACGTATTTTACAAAGGTTGAGTTGCACCATATCCCCCGAGAGGAGAACCAGATGGCCGATGCTCTTGCTACCTTATCTTCCATGCTTCAAGTGAACCATTGGAATCATGTACCGATGATCAAGGTACAACGCTTAGATCGGCCCGCTCATGTGTTTACTGTCAGTGATGCAATTGTACAAACGGGTTCAGACGGAGCCGCCAGCAAACCCTGGTATTATGATATCAAACAATTTTTGCAAAGCCGTAAGTATCCGCCAGGTGCTTCCAACAAAGACAAGAAGACGTTGCGCAGGTTGGCTAGCAAGTTCCTGCTGGAAGGTGATGTCCTGTACAAAAGGAATTTCGATATGGTGTTGTTAAGATGTGTTGATAAATGTGAGGCAGAACAGCTAATGCACGATGTGCACGATGGCACCTTCGGGACCCACGCATCGGGGCATGTTATGTCTAGAAAGCTGTTGAGAGCTGGTTACTACTGGATTACCATGGAGCGCGATTGCTATCAATACGCCAGAAAGTGTCACAAATGTCAAGTATATGCTGATAAGATCCATGTGCCTCCGCGCACTCTCAATGTTATGTCTTCTCCGTGGCCTTTCTCTATGTGGGGCATTGATGTGATCGGAAGAATCGAACCGAAAGCTTCAAACGGTCATCGTTTTATCCTGGTAGCAATCGATTATTTCACCAAATGGGTCGAAGCTGCATCTTATGCCAACGTGACTAAGCAAGTAGTAGTCAAATTCATCAAGAACAATATCATCTGTCGGTATGGTGTCCCTAGCAAGATCATCACTGACAATGGTACCAACCTGAACAATGACATGGTGCAAGCCTTATGCGAGAAATTCAAGATTGAACACCACAATTCTTCTCCTTACAGACCTCAGATGAATGGTGCAGTTGAGGCCGCTAATAAGAACATCAAGAAGATTGTGCAGAAGATGGTAACAACATACAAAGACTGGCATGAGATGTTGCCCTATGCTTTACACGGCTACCGCACTACAGTCCGTAGTTCGACCGGGGCAACGCCGTTTTCTCTTGTATACGGCACGGAAGCAGTCCTCCCGTTGGAAGTGGAGATTCCATCTCTCCGTGTGATTATGGAAGCCAAGTTGTCTGAGGCTGAATGGTGCCAGAGTCGGTACGACCAGTTGAATTTGATTGAGGAAAGACGCCTAGATGCTTTGGCTCACGGTCAGATGTATCAAACAAGGATGAAAAATGCTTTTGACAAGAAAGTCCGTCCTCGGATATTCAAAGAGGGTGAACTCGTGTTGAAAAGAAGAATGAGTCAGCAACCCGACCCAAGGGGCAAGTGGACGCCTAACTATGAGGGACCTTATGTTGTCAAGAAGGCTTTCTCTGGCGGTGCTTTGATTCTCACACACATGGATGGTGTAGAACTTCCGAATCCTGTAAATGCCGATGTAGTCAAGAAATACTTTGTCTAGATATGAAAAGAACAGCGTGGTAGGTCGAAAACCCGAAAGGGCGGCCTAGGCAAAAATGCGCTTCCCGGTGGATCGAAAACCCGAAAGGGCGGTCCAGGCAAAATAAGGGACAAGAAACAAAAATGTAAGAGCTCGCTGAGATTACATGTAACTCAGGCAAAAATGAGCGTCTCGATGAGCCGAAAACCCGAAAGGGCGGTTCATGCAAAAATGAGATTGAAATAAAAGACAATTGACTATATCTGGCAAATTACCATTCCCCTTGGGATCTTTGCAATTGATGTTTGGCTGTTCTCATCCGAGGTTCCGACGCCTGCGGATTCAAGAGTTTCAGATACCATAGCAGTTACTGTGTTCAATGTACCACCAACCAATAAAATTACCATTTTCCAAGCTTTGTGAATCTGTGGGGTCGCGCTTTTGGCCGACTACCACCCTTATACATCGATTTGAGCCTATGCTTTTGTTTGGCACTCATTTTCCGTTCTATTTTCAAAGCTTTATACAAAAAGATTCTTTTTCTATGTTAATAATGATGCATGTCTGGAATAAACATTCTGAAAACTGAAAACCTTTTTGAGTATTTTGGAAGCAAGCCTGAACAGCTAGATACATTCGAATGAACATGCATGAACAAATCTATATTGATATCAGTTCCAATTCAAGTTACTAGCAAGCCTTCCTCCCAGTGACGGTCTGTGGTCAATGGCAAGAATGAAAAAACAGAATGAAAAGCATGAAAAATAAATATGCTCGCTAAGTCGAAAACCCGAAAGGGCGGCTTAGGCAAAAATGAGCACCCCGATGGATTGACAACCTTCGAAGGCAGTTCAGGCAAGAATAGGGGCAACCAAAAAAAACTATTCCCCGGTGGGTCGAAAACCCGAAAGGGCGATCCAGGCAAAAATGGGATGATGAAAATAAAAATGAAAAAGAAATGAAAAAACAAATATGCAAAAGCATTGACCACGGATGCGATGTCCAAAGCACTTACGTGACTGTTCTAGCAAGCGGCAATACCATTCAGACTATTTTTCTCTACAATTTTACAGCTTCCTGCATTCAAGCGATGGTCTCGATGTATCTTCAAACGACTGCATCCCCAGAAGAGGAGCTTTTGCAAATACATGTCCGAGCGCGAGCCATTACGTGCCCAATATTCCAGTATTCCGTCTGTCTCTGCGAAATTCTGTCTACAAATTGCCAATCATCATGCATGCCCAAGCATTCGTACATGCATAATCATGCATCCTACATGTTCATGCATTTGATAAAATTGTCATGCTATTCATACGCATCTGCATTCTCAATTCCTATGTTAATCTCAATCAAAATCAATCATGTCAACTTCAAATTTCTTCTGCTAACAACAAATGACTACCGTCATGTCAATTTCAAAGTTCAACAGTCTTGTCAACATTCCTGTCAAATTCAAGCTCCTGCAGTTATGCCAATCAAATTCAAGTCTTTTTCAAATACAATTTGTTTCTGTTATCGGTCAAGTAGCAAGTTCGCACCCTAGAACAGCTTGTACCTATCCTTTTGGTATCCGCCGAGCGGCAAGTTCGCATCCAAGAACAGCTCGTGCTTCTTTTGTTCTCTGTCAGCCAAGTAACTAATTCAAATACAAGAACGGCTTGTGCTTTCTATTTTGTCTTCTTTTAGCCAAGTAACCAGTTCGTGTCCAAGAACAGCTTGCGCTTTCTATATTTTCTTTCAGCCAAGTGACCAGCTCAAATACAAGAGCAGCTTGCGCCCTTTGTCGTCAATATTCCCGGTCAAGTGGCCAGTTCGCATTCAAGAACAGCTTGTACCTGTCAAATTTGCTATTAAGTCTCCCCAGTGAGTCTTGTTATTCTGTTAATGTCTACCAGTCCCGCAATGGATACGACATATTCCTTTTTATTATTCTGTTAATGTCAATCAGTCCCGCAATGGATACGACATATTCCTTTTTGCTATTCTGTTAATGTCAATCAGTCCCGCAATGGATACGACATACTCTGTTGTTTGCTGTTCTGTCAATGTCTACCAATCCCGCAATGGATACGACATACTTTGTTAAATTCAATTCTCAGTTTGTCTTGCATTCATAACACAAATGTTGCATGGCATACATGACGTTTGCAAATGTATTTTTACGCCCAAAATCAGTGCTAATGTCGATATTTAAGTATCTTCGTCGCGTCAAGCCAAAGACTCTGTCTCTTGACTCTCCAGACGAAGAAACTTAAATAGGGGCAGCTGTCATACCCTCATTTTGGACCTAAAAATACTCACTCAATTTCCCTGCTATTTTCCAATACTTTCAAATTCACTGTGTCTTCTACTGTGCTTCAACTGCATACATTACTGTTTCAGTCTTTTGAATTTTTGCATAAAATCATACAAAAGGGTATTTTGGTCATTTCCTACAAAGGAACCCATTTTCAGTCCCTATAATTTGTCCCTGAGTCTTTTCAACTGGTTTGCATAAGTCTTTAATCAAATTTTGTACGAAAATCATCTTAATTTGCGTCTGAGTCAGTTTGAGTCGTTTTTGCCCCCAGGGGCATTTTAGTCTTTTCACATCAAACAAATTTTGGGCAGAGAGGTATTCTAAAATACCTCATTTTTGGTAGTTTGTTCGTTTTAGTCTGTTTTTTCAGTTTTAATTGTTTCACTTTACGTTGCATTTCAAATTACATTTTTTTTTACCAATTTTATTATTTTTACATTTTAGTCCTAATAATTTTCAAAATTGCAATTTAGTCCAAATCTTATACTTTATTACAAAAACAGTCCAATCTTTTCTTCTTTTTTTTATTTTTGCAGTTTAGTCCCAATTCTTTTAAAAAAACAGTCATTTTTTCTTAATTCTTTTAAAAACAGTCCATTTTTTTTACAAAAAGGTCCCAAACTTTACAAAATTGCAGAAAAGTCCTTTTCTTCTTTCTAATCAGTTCAGGTGCCACGCCAGCTGGCCGAATCCAGGTGTCATGCTGCCATAGGCTCATGTGCACATGTGTCAGCCTATAAAAGGTGCGGTACTGTACCAGTCAGAGGGATCCACTCATTGCAATCCACATCACCACAAACAGAACTCAATTTCTCTCTCCAATGCAGTTAGATCAAACTCAGAATTCAGAAGAAAAACTCAAGAACACCAACAAACCCTAACGATCTACAGAACCAAAATTCAGTGCGAAAATCAATGGAATTCGTTGAAGTTCTCAGTGATTCGCATTAAATCATCATCATCGAACCAGCTTTGCTCGCAATTCAAGGCGCGAGCCCGCCATTGATGAACGGCAAGCTTCAGCGGCGATCACGAGCTTAAGAAGAAGAAGAAGAAGAAGAAATTCAAGGCGAATCCGGGTCAGTGAAGAGAAAGAAGAGGGAAATTACCGGTTAAATTCGAATTCAAGCCAAGAATCAGCGAAACCGAACCCTAATTCAAGGATTTCCGAAGGATCCAGCTCAAAATCTCCAAAAACTCAGGTAAACTTCTCAAACCCTACCTTCATATCATAATCACAAGTGAAGGAACAGATCAACGTAAATCCTTGGATACTTGAACGATTCTGATTCAACAAAAACGGTTATGAAACCCTAAAAAACAAAAAAATGCAAGAAACGTCAAAGATTCACAGCGAGTGTGAATCATGGTGAATCCGTAAGGATTCACATAGTTTCAAACGCAGAAAGTTGAAAAATGACTGAATCAGAACCGTGAAAGAACAAATCGTAGGATTCACGTTGATTCTTGTTTGTTTGAGAGCATTAGCGTGATTTCAGTGTTTAGGATCATAGGGAGAGAAGATTAAGCATGCTTTGGCACGATTCTGGGCGAGATTGAGCATTAGGGTTTCATACGGCGAAGAGAGAACGGCAGAGAGAAGAAGAGAAGAAAGAGAAAAGGTTTTGGAGAATGAATGGAAACGGGTTGAAACCCTTTTATATACGCGCCTGGGTCGGGTTGACCCAAACTCGACCCACTCTCTTCTCACTCTCAGCCGTTTGATTCAGATCCTGATGGATCTGGATCAATCCAACGCTCCTGGAGCGTTAGTTTGATCCGGATCCATCAGAGCCATGGGTTTGGGCCATAGATCCGTGGGCTTTAAGCTTCTATAGGTTTTCTTGTTTTTTCTTGCTATTCGCACCATGAAACTTGCTTATTGAACCTGTCGCATGCCAAAATCTTATCAAAAATTCCTGAAATTTTTACTGTACATATTTTACTATTTTCTTGATGGTTTGTGATATCCTCCATGTGAAAATTGGACAAAAAATATTGTGTTTGACTTTTGGGATGATTCGTGTCCGTTTCGGTGTTTGCCTCAACGTTTCGCGCGCGACGCTCCAACTTTTGTATGGTGTGGTTCTGATGCTTGACATATGATTTGTGTAATACTTTTCTCATGATTTGCGATAAGCTGCTACTGTTTGTGGATTGTATCTTTGGTTTCTTGCGTTACAAGTAATTTAAAGTGTTTAAAATGATAAAGTGCATGTAAAGAAGTGTGCGTTGATTTTGTGCTACTTGATTTACGCTTTGATGCTTGAAATAAATCTCTAAAACTTGCTGTGATGAGGATCATAGGTTATAGGATTTAGCTTAGATTTTAGGTCTTAGTTTGGTGTCATTTGCATTATTTTTGATATTAGTCTTTTGCAATTTGCTTGATATTTTCGATTATGTTCATTTCATCTTTTTGTCATTTGTTTAGTACTTGCTTGTGCATTTCATCTTTCATGCATTGCTACTCATCCTATTATTTCCCTACTCTTCATTGGCCATCTTATTTCATGTCTTAAGCACATCATTAGCATTGCATTATTTTCACCCTTTTTTCTTTCCTTTAACTTTTATGCAATTTTCTACTATTTCATGTAATATTTTAGGTTTAGTTTTTTTCTTTAATTCCATGCAAGACTATAGAATGTAAAATAGGACCCGATGTAAAAGACTATGGACTATGATGATGTACACCGACACATGCACCGACACATGCACACACGTTGTATGACTTTCCGCTAGATGTATGCGTAGGAAGCGTAAAACCTAGGGAAACTTATAACTTCTTCATCAAAAATCAACACATAACTCAAACTATTTTGCAATAAAACGAGGTCAAAACCTCACTCTTTTTTCTTTCATTTTCTTAAGACAAAATCAAAACTAGTGCTAATTTCCAACTTTAACTATTTTTTTGTAAATAAATTGGACTAACCTCACTTGCTTTCAATTCTAATGCCTACACGGCCTCTTATCTCTTTCTTCAAAACCATTTTTCAAACTAAAAATTGAACCAACCCACAAAAAAACATTTTGTAAGAGAACTACATGGAATTTTGATCCCTTAAAAGGGTATGTAGGCAAGAGACTCACATCTCTCCAAGTCCAATAAAATAAAATCCCATCTTCTCCCTCTCATTCTTAAAACCAATCTCTTTTACAAGTAGCAATAAAAGTAAAGCATAAACGTAAAGCGTAGTAAAACAGTTCTTATAGGATACTATAGTCATTGCGGGTGCCTAACACCTTCCCGTAGTGAAATCAGCCCCGAACTTAGGATTTCTAAAGGTTTTTCTCGATTTTACCTTCCCCAAAAAAATAGAGACATCAATGATTGAAAGGTTCAAATCCAATTAATGATTTGACACCCGAAAATCGCGATGACACATGGGATCATATTTTGAATCTATGTATGTCTTTCGTTCCTGTCTATATGTTTAATGTTTAATACCCCAGCAGTGTTGACTCCTGTTTTGATATCTACCAGGCCATGTTATCTGTGAAATACGATTTAATATCGTGAGATATGGCATGGCTTGATGGATATTTGTAATGTATTCGCTGCTGGTTGGTTAATGTCTTAGAGTAGGTAGTTTGTTTTCCTAATCTCATTGTTGTAATCCCTGGATCGTAATTCAACTGTGCGTAGTTGTTGTCCTTTCCATTTCGTGGTTTGTAATGTGTTGATTCTGGATATCTATAATATGAAAGACTCATTAGATAACAACATGTTATGCTCTTGCAATTTTATTTCGAATTTAAAGCAAGAATATTTCAAGTAGATAATTCTAAACTTTCATGCAATTTCAATGTTAAATTCAAGGTTAAATTAAAAAATTAACTGGATCATTTGTAGTTATGATTTTCATATGGTTTGAAAAAAAAATTAGGTTAAATTACGCTATATCTAATAGCTTGTGGCTTATGTAATGTAATGTAATCTACACTTTTTTTGTGTTCCTTAAATTCAATAACATTTTTTAATTTATTCAGTTTTTGTTTGGTTGTATTATCTTGATCTTGATTTGTATTTTTCTGAATCTGATTTCAGATAGGACTATTTTCTATTCATGCTTTGGCAGTAAAGTATCTGAGTTCTTTAACCTATCTATTTAGCTTTCATGCATGTGGACAAACATATTTTGTTTTATTGGACCATGCTTTTATTTAGTACTTGAAGGAAAAGTAGTACTGACAGAAACTCCTTAAATTTTTCTCCTCAAAGAGCTAATGTGTCCAGGAGTATTGGTGTCATCATGTATTTCTCATTTGTCATTTGTCTTATTGCACAGATTACACCTCCTCTAGATAGCCACTCTAATGATCTCTGCATTGAAATTATTAAGTTAATTGTACTAAAATTAAAAGGTATTAAATTGTATTGAAATTAAAATGTATTAAAAGGTATTAAAAGTTATTAAAAGGTATATAAACAGAATGGGTGATTGCTTTCTGTCATAGGAAGAATGTGTAGCTTTACTTATACTTATTACTTATCACTGAGTATTGTTGAGTAAACTCTGTTCTTTTTCAAAATGAACCCTTCTGTTTTATCCTCTGCTGCTGCTGATGCAAAAAAGAGGCGTCTTGAGAGGATTCATAAACTCAGAGCAAAGAGAGCCAGGAGATCATCTGCTGAATCCATCCAACAACTTTCTCTAGGTATGAATATTTTTTTGCTTAGATATTCATGCAGATGTTGATGTTATTGCTGACTCTCTATTCTTAGTTGGTTTATCAAACACTTTCATGGGCTTGTCTTTGAATGAGATGATATTTGTATTGAAATTTCTTAGTGTTTTTCATTGGTATATATTAATATTCGTTTAGAGTTGCCTGATAATTATTTTCAAATAGCTTCTTGTGCAAGATCCATTGTACTCCTTTAATTTAGTATTTTACTCATTTTCGCCTTCTTAGTTGATATTTTTGTATTTTCTTTTCATGGTTCATATTCTTTGGTTTGAAACCATCATTTTGTTTATTTTTAATTAATTATTTTCATAATGTTCTACGATTCATTGATATCAAGCTTCATTTATGTCCCGTTGTTTTCAGCGCAATCAACCATCATTGGTGATGCAACACTTGAAACAAGTTTTTTTCCTATTCCATTGGTACCGATGGAGATGTTTCAGAATGGTGAACTACAAGGTTATTGGAATTTTTGTTTGGAAACTTAGTTTCTTTCATTTCTGTAGTTTTTTTATAGATGTCTTTGAATTTTGATATGATTTTTAATTATTTTGTTCACAGTTTATATGGATGTCGGAGAGATGAATACTGTTTGTCAAAAATGCAACGCCATTGTTTGGCTTCGAGAACGATCCCGGGTAGATGCTTATACTCTGTGTAGGGATGTTTCTATGTGTTGTATGAAGGGGAAAATAACTCTACCTTATATGATTGAGGTTATTTCGGAATAGGAATTTTGATGCTAGAACATATAATGTTCCTGATGTTGATGAAATTGTTGCATTGATAGTTGGTGACTTTGAAGATTCTGAAGATGGAAGAGACATCGTTGTTAAGGAGAAGGATGGTCTTCTTAAACGTATTCATGAAACTCACAGCAAGTATATCCCTCTTCAGTATCCTCTGCTCTTCCCGTTTGGTGAGGATCAGTACCAAGAACATATCGAAAGAAACAAGCTAACCTCAACAGGATCTGTCAAAAAATGAATTTGCATCAGTGTGCGTGAATTTGTTGCCTATAGGTTGTAGGAGAGGACTCTTGAGGACTTTGTCCTCTTTTATGGCAAGCGGCTATTTCAACAATTTGTTGTTGATATGTATTCTATGATTGAGTCACAGCGACTATCATGGGTTAGGCAAAATCAAAGTAAGATACGATCAGGATTCTTGAAGGGTCTGGAAGAGGCGGTTGGTCGAGGTGATTTAGATGCATTGTCAATCGGCTCTAGGGTTGTTCTGCCAGTGTCCTTCACCGGTGGTCGTAGATATATGTTCAACAATTGTCAGGATGCTCAAGCTTTGTGCAAGAGATATGGATACCCAGATTTGTTCCTAACCATTACATGCAATCCTAAATGGATTGAGATACAACGACATTTGTCTAATTCTGGTAATTATGCGTCTTATAGACCTGATGTATGTTGTAGGGTTTTTCACCTTAAGCTACAGGAAATGATGACTGATTTCAGAAAAGGACATTATTTTGGAAAAGTTATAGCAAGTAAGAACATTTAAATGACATATGCTTTTTTTTCATCTTTATTTTCTTTTTATATTACATTCTAATTGTTTCATTGTTTAGTGTTTTAAACTCTACCAAAATATTTTTTCTAATTTGGATAGGTTATTTTGGTCAGGTATATATACAATTGAATTCCAAAAACGGGGATTGCCTCACGCACATATCCTTTTATGGCTTGATATAAAGGACAAGCTCGATACTATTACTTCCATCGATTCTGTCATAAGCGCTGAGTTACTCAATCATAGACTGTATCCAAAACTATATGATGCGGTCACTAGTTTTATGGTACATGGTCCTTGTGGTTTTGCGAGGCCTTACTCACCATGTATGAAGGATATGCGTTGTTCAAAATTTTACCCAAAAAAATTTGTTTCAAGGAATTCCTTTGATGAGAGTGGCAATCCTATTTATAGACGTCGTGATCTTGGTATTGTTGTGATGAAGAAAGATGTACAACTGGACAATCGCAGCGTTGTTCCATACAATCCTACTTTAATTATGAAGTATCAGGCTCACGTGAACATTGAGTTATGTAATAGGTCCAATTGTATAAAATATTTGTTCAAGTACATCACCAAGGGTGTTGATCGGGTTACTGCTTCTGTCGAGACTGGTGGGCAAGGTGATGTTGATGAAATCCAGCAATATTACAACTGTAGGTATCTATCCCCTTGCGAATCCATATGGAGGATCTTCGCTTTTGAGATTCACAGTAGATGGCCACCTGTTCAGAGGCTTACCTTTCATCTCCATGATGGCCAGAGGGTTATTTTTGATGATGAAGCCGATCTTGAGGATGTATTGGCTTTCAACAAAGAAAGAAACACAATGTTTCTTGCTTGGATGGATGCTAATAAGGAATTTCCATCTGGTCGTTCTCTTACATATACACAATATCCTGGGATGTTTGTCTTTGATGATCGCAAACGTTCTTGGCATCCACGTCAGAGGGGAGTTTCAGTTGGACGTTTAACATTTGTTCCTCCAAGTAACCGTGAGTTATACTACTTGCGGTTACTCTTGAATCGTCAAATTGGCTGCACTTGCTTTGAAGATATTCGTACAGTCGAAGGAATTGTATATGATACATACAGAGAAGCTTGTGCTGCCCTCAGATTGCTTGCAGATGACCGACAGTATATTGATGCTATCAATGAAGTTGCACTTGAATCGTCTGGTCACTTTGTTCGGAAGATATTTGCAAATTTGCTCGTGTTCTTCTTTAGGAGATCCCTTTGCTGCCTGGGAACTGACATGGAAAGCTTTGGCTGATGGTATTCTCTATGATCGGCGTCGGTTCCTAAATTTGCCAGGTACCTCACTCTTCATGATTTTACAATATTGATTGTTTTTGTAATGGATGTTAGTCTGTTATTGTCCATTAATTCTTACAACTTTTAAACGATTGTTTTTTCTTAGATTTGATTATTTCAGAAGAAGATTTAAAGCAGCTTTGTTTGGTCGAGATTGATAAGTTGCTCAGACTCAATGGAAAGACCTTGGATGACTTTGAATCAATGCCCAAGATATTCTCCAATGTAGTTGATGCATTCGATAACGTGTTGCTGGCCAATGAATTGGGCTACGATCAAGATGAAATGTTCATGAAGCATGCTGAATATTTTACCAGACTTAATGATGGTCAAATGACTGCTTATAATAAGATTGTTGATTATGTTGAAAATGGATTGGGCCGAATGTTTTTTGTTTATGGTTATGGTGGAACAGGGAAGACTTATCTTTGGAACGCCCTATCTTTTCGATTTTGATCTGAGGGGAAGATTGTTATTAATGTTGCTTCAAGTGGAATTGCCTCTCTTCTATTGCCAGGTGGGAAAACAACACATTCACAGTTTGCAATTCCCTTGGTTGTGCTGGAGGATTCATGCTGTCTAATTGAGAAGGATGGCAAGAAGGCGCATTTGTTAACCATGGCTAGCCTAATTATATGGGATGAAGCACCCATGATTAATAGGCTTGCATTTGAGGCATTCGATAGAACTTTGCGAGATATTATGAATAATGTAGTAGATGGTGCCTTGGATATTCCTTTTGGTGGTAAAACTATTGTATTCGGTGGCGATTTTCGGCAAATTCTCCCTGTTGTTCCTAGGGGTAACCGTGCTGAGGTTGTTCATACCACTATTAATTCTTCACCTCTGTGGTCCTATTGCACTGTTATGATGCTTACACAAAATATGAGGCTGCAGTCATCTACTGATCCGCATGAAACTAAGATGTTGAAACAGATTGCAGATTGGATCTTAGATATAGGTGATGGAAAGATTGGTGATATTCGTGATGGTGAACTGGTGGTCGATATTCCTCATGATCTTTTGGTTGAGAATTCTGGCGATCCGATCAATGATATTGTTTCATCAACATACCCTAATCTGGTGGTTAATTTGTCTAATGCAAAGTTCTTCAATGATCGTGCAATTCTGTCACCTACTCTTGAGTTAGTTGAGAAAGTTAACAATTACATCATGACTATGATTCCTGGAGATAGTAAGGAGTATTTGAGCTGTGATTCTGTTTGCAGTTGTGACGATGACATAGGGGTTGATCACCGATGGATCACAACGGAGTTCTTGAATGACATAAAATGCTCCGGTATGCCCAATCATGTACTGAACCTAAAGGTCGGTGTTCTTGTTATGTTATTGCGGAATGTTGATCAGGCAGCTGGGCTTTGCAATGGTACCCGTCTGATTGTTGTTTCTTTGGGTAAGAATGTCATATGTGCGCGTATTATTGGTGGTTCACATGATGGTGATGTTGCCTATATACCTAGGATGAATCTTATACCGTCTGGCGCCAATGTGTCTATTACATTTGAACGTAGACAATTTCCCTTGGTGCTTTCCTTTTCAATGACTATAAATAAGAGCCAAGGTCAGACGTTGTCCCATGTTGGACTTTATCTGTCGCGTCCAGTTTTCACTCATGGCCAACTATATATAGCTGTTTCAAGGGTTACAAGCAGAGGCGTATTGAAGATGTTGATCACAGATGAAAATGGTCAAGCTTTGTGTTCAACTGTCAACGTTGTTTATGAGGAGGTTTTTCGTAGGATTTGATCAGAATCTCAATCATACGAAAAGTATGTTTTAAGCTATTATGTTTATTGTTTTAAGGTTGGTGATTTTTGCAAGTTGGCAAACACTTCATTACGTCTCTGATTCCTTTCAAACACTACATTACATGCAGGTTGTCTGTTAAGGATGTTGCACTTGCGAACCTCCTTCCTGTGTTCAGAATTATCCACTATCGAACCTGTGCTTTTGCTGGTTGAATTATTCAATAACTTCACATGCATTTCCGGTTGTTAACTTCTTATTTAGTTCCTCTGCACTATTTCCATTCTGTTTGTTATTATAGCTTTAGGTATTGATATCATCTTGCACAACACTCAGCTATCAATGGAATTGTTATTATTTTCATAGTACTCTACTAAAACTAGATGTATGTTTATCTATTTTATTCAATATCCAACTATGCAATTCATATTTTTGAATACACAGCTACATGGTTAGGGATATTTTTCTTTGGAAACATCTTATTCTATTTGATCCATTAGCATTTAAATGACTATCATTTCTTGGATGTTAAGTTATGGTTTATGCTTTCAATTATTACTATCTCTTGCAATTTGATTTTTCATCTAAATGTAATACTTGCGTGCTATAAAAAAATAATAATACATGAGTGTTAAATATTGATTTAATTTATTTAATATTATTGCTCAATACGCAAAAATTATACTTAACAAAAGAGTAGCTCATTAACCTTTTAACTTGGGTAATAGATAAAATTGATTACAAATTAGAAAAAGTGGTGAAAATCACATGTTTGTTTGATTTTTCGTTATATACTAAGCAAAACATGTAGCGATAAAAAGAAGGGATGTTTTTGTACTTGCTGGCAACTAAATTTTAATTTAACTTAAAAAAAAATATCAATAATAATGATTGAAATGTTTAATTAGAATCTATATATTTTATCTCCAATAGGTTTGATGGTAACCATTAAATAATCTTGCTATTTTCCTCCTTTTATAACAAACCAAAAAGATATTATGAATATAGCAAGTATAGAAAAAAATACTAATGTTTTTTTCGGTTTTTTTTGTGAAAAAAATATCGGTTATCATTTATTTTTATATATTATCCATAATCTAAAATTTAAATTTTCTTTCATGCTGTAAAATTTATCAAAAATTATATTGAAAATCTATATTATCAACGACATTTTAATGTTTTTTTTACCTAACATCGCTTATTAAGATGTCTACTTCTCACCTTATTATTAATTTTTACTTTGAATGTAGACCATTTTTAATATTCTATTCCCAGTGGACCAACTAAGCCCATTTAGATTTTTTTTGTGGCCCACAATGTGCTATATATCGTGTGGCTTGTCCTTTTCAGCTAGGGTTTATGTTCCTTTTGTACACTTTCAAAAAACTATGAGCATCACTTGTGTTTTCTTCTTTTCCCCTTTTTGTCGCTGACTGTTTGTTCTGTCTCCATGGCTATGCCTCCAAACAAGTAAGTTTCTTTCTTTATTATACTCCCTAGATCGGATCTGTTTTGTCCCCCCTAGAATAATGTTTTTTTCATTGCCTTCTTCCTTATTAGCAACTAATCTGTTGGTTCTATATTTGTGCATGGATCTTTTATTTCATAAACCTCTACCAAAAGATTTGTTAATATTTTATTTTTTTGTGGGGATTGAATTTTACTGGTATTATATAGAATTTTTTATTTCAAAGTGGAATGTTTGTATCTTACTTTTATGCCTTTGAATAATTTCATTTTTGACTTTTTGTTATCCAGTTTTTATAGTAATTCTACTTTCTCGGGATCCAAGTGTTTATATAATTTTCTTTATGTGCAGTTTTTTTATTTTATTTTTTGTAATTATTTTACTTTTTGAATTTGGCTTTACGTATATTTAGGCGATAATTTGTTAGTTTTTTTTTTTGGTAAGGGATTTTTGATTAATTACTCAGAATAACCCATTTTTTGAGTTGCATGCTTAGCGTGGACATTCCTGAGGGTAGTGACCAGGCTGAGAGAACCTTCGAGACTGTTGTTTTCCCTAACAGGGTGAGTAGCAATTTTATTTATTGAATCAATTTTTTTCCTTGTGTTTTTCTAATTATGCTTCGATTCTCATGTTCAAGATGGAATAGAAATTCCAATGGTATTTGTTTCTCGGTGGGAATCCAGTATGGCCTCTCAAATATATGGTTGGATAAAGGACCCTGCTGGTAACTACATCCGTATAGATTTGTCTAAGATAGTCGATCATAATATAATATCTGGTGGTTTGATGATATCTCGGAGTTGTGGGTTCCATACCCCCAGAGGGTTATTATGTTGTATCATACTATTGATAACCAATTTAATATGAGGATTGTTGATGATGATGGTTTGGATATTCCCTATTTTGGGTTTCATTATCCCACAAATCACCATGCCAGAAAAGTTTTTGATCCCTCTTATGTTTCGCCTAAGTCATTCATTTCTGTTGTGAATTCTCCTAACGAAGAAGGTGAGGTTGGACTGGCCATTCCTTTTGAGATGTTCAAAGATTATGTGGCTGTCTCCAATACTGGAGATGTGGCGGAAGGCGTGCCTGTGGATGGTCAATTTCAGATTCCAGAAAATGATGAGCCAGTGCACATTCCTGCTGCTGATGGTAAGCCAGAGGAATATATATGGACTTTGAAGGTGAACCAGGCTGTTGTTGATGGTAGGAGTGTGCTGGTTAGTCTTTCTATCAGTCTCATGTTTATCTTATATTTTCACCGTTTTGTTTATTGATATTTACATTCCCCGTTCCTTTATGTAGCATTTTCCTAGGTATGTGATTGAGAATTTTGAATTTTCTGCTGAAAATGAGATTGATGTCTTGGATGATGATAGTGGGTAGATAGTTCGATGTAGACTGAAGACTTTGACTAAGCGTTCTGGTTATGTCATGAAGTATCTTTCAAGGGGTTGGTTCCAATATGTTAGATCCAAGGAGTTGAGTGTTGGCGATCGAATTGTATTTGGTGTTGTTAACCCTGTGATCGATGCAGTTCTTCGCATCCATCGTCAGTGAAATATGTGTTCAACTTTCTGGTTTCATCTTTTCAAGCTATGGAATTACTATCCCCCATGTTTTGTAAAAACTGTTATTGTTTGCTCATTGTCCCCGTTTGGAATGTTGTTTCTACTTAAGTTGTTTTTGTTCAGTTTGGTAAACTTTGTTCCAATGACATTTAAAAACATGTTGTGTAATGATCTCTTGATACTTTTGTTCAGTTGTGTATCTTGGGCCACTAACCTAATGTTTAATCTTTCTATGTTGCTTTCTCTATCTTAATAATTCTATGCTTAGTTTATTTATGTCATGGAGTTTTATTTCCTCCTGTTTTGAGTTCCACATTAGGCAAACGACCAGCAATGGTTTAATTGAAATATTTTTTGTGGGTTTTGACTATAGGATAATTACTCTTTTTTCCTTCTTAAATATTCTTTCTCTTTATTTATACCAAGGTATAATATTGTAGCAAAGTTGAAACTCTTTAATTTTTTGTTGTTGAAAAGATTGATACTAGACCTTTCTTCATAAACACTATTTATATTGAGTATTATCTATTTCATATTACATAATTCTAACTCAAACCTTATAATAAATAATCATTTTGAACACTATTTTCGTCCTAATTTAAATAAAATTTCGTGAGTGTGTGATCAAAGGCGATATATACTTGATATTACTAACGTATAATCAACCCATGCATAACCACGGGTCACAGCTTCGGCGTCTTCTGGAGATTTCATTTCTGTTTGTGGTTAATTTCTTAAAAGTTTTGGGATGACACATGGGGCGACCGGAAATCCACGAGAATGTTGTTTTTTTGGATGATATAGATTCGTCAAAGGAAGATGATCACAAGTGGCCGAAAAAACCATAAGGCTTTATAGAGAAGGAAGGGATGAGTTTGAAAATAGTTGTGGTATGACCTAAAAAGGCCAGACAGCAACGTAGAGGCGATTGTGTCCGGAGGAAATCTGTAGAGAGATGTAGAGGGAGAAGAGAAAAAATAAACAAGACAAAGAGACGTCGGTGTGAAAGTTTCTAAATATTCTAATATGAGTTCTTTAATTTTTTCCACGAAAAAATAAAATAAATTATAAGATAATAAATAAATAAACTCTTAGCCTTAAATACCTTTTTACTATTTTATTTATTGTATTGGATTTTGGCCAATCACTCAATTATTTATTGTATTGGATTTTGGCCAATCACTCAATTAACTCTTAGCTTCAAGTTCAAGAACTCGGCTTCCTTCTTGTTTCTCAAGTCTTCCGGAAAGTACTTCTTCAAAAACTCATTCTTGAATCTCACCCAAGTGATAGCATCACCACTAGCCTCAATCCTCCTCTTGGTACTAGTCCATCAATACTCGGCCTCCTCAGCAAGCATGTGAGTAGCCAACCTCACCTTCTGGTCATCATTAGTCACCACAGCACGGAAGATCTTCTCCATGCCTTCCATCCAAGTCAAAGCTTCTTCCGGATTGAACCTTCCCTTGAATGTCGGCGGTTTGTTCCTCATGAAACGATCAAGCCTCCGCTCCTCAGCTTCTCCTTGGTCTTCCTGACCATGACCACCACTCTCTTGATTCTGAGCCAAAGCTTGAGCCACTGCAGTTAAAGCCGTTGCAATCGCATCATCGTTCCTACCATTTCCGCCGGCCATCTCACTTCTAATCAACAAAACCAAGCAATAGATGAGAACAACAAACAAACAGCACAACAAGTATCGAAGGTAACTCAACATACCATTCGAATACAACAGGTAATTCACCGGGTTTTGGTCCGGACAAGACCAACCATGCTCTGATACCAACTTGTAACGTCCTATCTCTAATTAAGCAATAAATAATGCAAGTTAAATAAATACATAAGAAATAGTCGTTACTTCTGCAATTCATCATCAACATAGTCATGCATGAAATAATCTCCAACATAAAAATCTCAGCGGAATCAATACATCTCAACATAAATGCCATATCCTCAACATAAAATAAAATCCAACAACATAAATAATCTCCACCAAAAACAACTCCAGATATAATAAAATCTCAAAAGATAAATAGCATGCACTAAGTCCTAGATCAAAGCCCTATCTAGACACGTGCGATAAACGAGGAAGCTCCCGCTCCTCAAAGCAAAACTCACCAAGCAAAACATCTAAACTTGCATGCCGTCTACCCATCCATACAGAGAGGTAGGCGGTCCACCAAGACCACTAGGGGTTAGAATTACACTAATCATAATCAAAACAAAACAGGATTAACATGCATCTTAAACATATCTTGCATAATTAATCATGAACATAATATTCTCAACAATTATTATACAAGCACGAAATCCAATCACAACAATCACCAAGCACAACACATACTCAAATCAAGCTCGTGAACAAACATGACTCTCCCTAGAGACATATAATGTGACTAGACGACTCGACTAAGTGTGGTACCAAATTTCTTTCATCTCCAAGGCCGTCGCCCCTGACGCTTATAAACACGTCATATCACCCCGAATAATGGGCTACCGCAGCATCCAACAACAATGGAGATGAAAGGCAACAACAACAACGTGTGTGAACTAGGACTCGACAACAACAATACATACTTCATGTAATTTCACAAGTCCACACCAATTATATTCTAATACATGTGTACACCAACAATTCGCATGTAAAAGATTTCACCAACAACATATATGCACACAACATATATAATCACCATCAACATATATGCACTTAACATATATAATCACCAATCAACATATATGCACTTAACATATATAATCACCAACAAATGTCAAACGATTCTCACAATTCAATTCATGGAGAAATTACGCCATAACATGACATTCATCATAATCCAACATCAAACTAACATTCATACATCCCTACATAATCTTACTAAGCCATTCACGAAGGAATTACAACTTAAACGGATCATATGAATATTTCCACCAAGTTCGTATAATAAATATCTCACATTTAAGATATTATCACCAAAGATCAAATCTAAGTAAGACAATTCAATTGCGTCGACTAAGTATTCACACTATCACACATTGGTGTAGGTGTTCATACACATAAGTCTCACCGGCTAAATACCACGTTAACTCATGATTTACCAAGTTCATATCAAAATATCACTTTTCTAAAATAATTTCATTTCAAAGCAAAACAATTCAATTATTAATGAACTTGAACAAAACTATTTTTAGTAATCATATATACCTCATATATACCTCATCCTATATCATTCATCTCAAGAAAACTCGTTTTTCGGAAAAATGGAACTAATGAACATTTTTCTAAACGATTGAACAATTTCATGAAATCCAAGTCCCACTAAATTAAATGATGTTTCTATAGGATTAGAGAGGTATATAATGATTAAGCAAAGTCAAAGAAGTGTTATAGAAAACTTGGACAAGTCACAAAGATCACAAAACGAAAAGTCAAAATGGCTGAACAGAACCTAGTTCGCTTAAGCGACCAGGGGTTCGCTTGAGCGAATTCAATGTCGTAGCATTGGTTCTTGCTCGCTTGCCGCTCGCTTATGGCTCGCTTAAGCGTGCTGTGTCCAGAACTGCATGGGCACGCTCGCTTACAGCTCGTTGTTCGCTCGCTCAAGCGAGCATTCATATTTCCAGAAAAATATTTTCGGGTTTCACACCCTTTCCACCCAAAAATCCTCAATTTGATCATTTCAAAGTCCCAAACTTAATCCCAAAGATGTTTACAGGTCAAATACGTTGCAAAGCATTCAAACATATACCAAACTTGAGATTACAATATGAAATGCACAAAATTCATCAAATTATCAACACTTTCTCAACTTTCTACAACAACACAAAATCTCCTCATCAATTCACCAACTTTGATACCCATAGCATCAATTCAACAACAACATGTTCCAAATCAATAACAACAACTAATGAACATAAATTCTTACACCATTCAACAACAACAACTCATAATTCATCAATTTCACTCAAGAACACAAAATATTCACATACATGGAATTTGGCATACAAAATCAACAACAACTTAGTTATCAATTCATTTATGTATATGAACATATTATCAACATCTAGGACGAAATTCAACATCAAAATCCAAATAAGCACTTATTCACAAAATCAATTATATCAATAAGCACTTAAGAAAAGTAGAAAAAGATAAGAGATTATGAAGTAAAAACTATCCCCTTACCTCTACTAATCTCTACTCTTGCTAAGGCTTCACTTTTGCTCCCAATCCTTCACCTCCTAGCTTTGTTCTCCTCTAACCCTTTTTCCTTCTCTTCTATTCTCTCTCTCTACCTCTCAAAGTTTTGGAGTGAAAGAAATGAGTAGTGTAACCCTAATCCTCTTCCTATTGTTAGAATATATCCATACCCATTGGGTCTAACCCATGAAATAATAATTGTGTTCTATTCTAATAACACCACCTATTAGTTTACTATCTTACAATAAAATATTTCACCACAACTAACACTTATACTAATTACTACAACTAACTTAATAAATCACTAACAATTGGTTCTCACTAAAAATGTTACGTTTAATTCTCGACCAAAATGACTATTTTACCCTTACTCACCAAAAGACCAAAATACCCTCCTATTCACTAAACTCAAGGAAATACATAAAAGAGCAATTAATTCACATATGAGCATACATAAATACACATAATTAATTAAAAACTAAATAACGAAAATCGAGTTGTTACAGTATGCATCAACATGAAACATGAACAGAGTTGTTAAATTTTTATTAAATAAAAGTTATTGATTCTACCTTCCAAAAAAAAATATTAATTTTAACTTTGTTAAAAAAATAAGGCAAATTAGAGTTATATCAACAACCTACTCTCTTGGTATAGGAACTTCTCGAAAGTAGAGAGTGATAGTTAATCAGAATTTCAATCGTAAAATAAACAAATATTTTACATAATTATTACAAGTTCTAAGTGGATTGTTCTATTAATCATAAAAAAAAAAAATTGATTGTTCTAAGTGGTAAATGATCACATTAAGCATGTTGTCAAGAGTTTAATATATGGCTAATATTGTTAAATTTTTAACTCATACAAAGGAGAATCCATAATGTATGTCCCATATATTCATCAACGAAGCGAAGTCACTTTTAAGCAGGAATGTGGTGTAGGGTAATCTTAAAAAATACGCATACGCATATTAGTTAAAAAACTCTAATCAGAATGTTGTATTTTGCCAAATAATAATGATATTATCATAATCGTTATAATTTACTATATTTCGCTTTTTTAAATGTATAATGATTTTACACATACATGAAGTGGTGTGTTGTCATGTCAAATAATAGATATAAAAACGGGTGAAATTATTCATTTATTGATGCACGAACATATCATTAGATGCATACATGTATAAAATTATTATGCATTGAGAAAGTATGATACGTCAAATGAGTGGATTTAATTACATAACAATGTAAAACTATTTTAGATCAACAATGTATGCAACATGAACTTATTAATTAAAAGTGTGTGTCCGAATTGGATGGGGCAGGTACGAAAGCATATAGTGAGTGAGTACGATTGAAAGCTTTTCAATTTCTTCTATATTGCTTATCGACACTTGCATTTGTCATTTACGTTGAAGATTGGACTGATTTGTGATGCTTAAACAATTGTATTTATCATAAATAATTTTTTTGATACATAAAACCTTTTATTTTTGTTAAGGTTTAATACGTACATTTTTGCTTTTTTGTTTTTCTTTGAATTTGCGATGATAGTCGAAAAATTGTTGATATTCACAACGAATAGTTGACCCGTGCATCGCCACGGGTCACACACTAGTGGTTACACATGTTGTTTTGCAAGTTGATATATGACTATTAGGTGATTTTTTTTATTAAAGAATATGTGAATTTGGAAGTTTCATTCTTCTCATCGGTGCACAGTCAAAAGTGCACCGATGAGAAGAATGAAACTTCCAAATTCACATATTCTTTAAAAAAAAAAAATCACCTAATAGTCATATATCAACTTGCAAAACAACATGTGTAACCACTAGTGTGTGACCCGTGGCGATGCACGGGTCAACTATTCGTTGTGAATATCAACAATTTTTCGACTATCATCGCAAATTCAAAGAAAAACAAAAAAGCAAAAATGTACGTATTAAACCTTAACAAAAATAAAAGGTTTTATGTATCATGTGATTTTGCCATGGATTTTCCTACAGATGTTGGCAGGGGCGGAGCCACCCCCCAGCTAGCCTGGGCACTAGCCCAGGCTCAACTCCAACTCTCCTTGTAGAAAGCCCAGCCATTACTAGAATTTTTAGTTTTTCCTGCGGATTTACCTGCGGATTTTTGGACAAATTCTGCAGGAAACACATTTCCTACAGATTTTGCCATGGATTTAGGTTCTCAGGTGAGGTAATACTAGGATTTTAGGATCCGCAGGAAAGATATTTCTGCAGGAAATGTGAAATTATCCGCAGGAAATGTGAAATTATCTGCAGGAAATGTGAAATTATTCGCAGAAAGGAAGTAACGTTTTGCGATTATTTTTTTGCCCAGGCTTTATAAAATTCCTGGCTCCGCCACTGGATGTTGGTGACCGTTTTAATGTTTTGTGGCTTAATCAAATTCCACTTAATGTAAATATTTTTATGGATTAATAGTGTTTTAACTCCTGTAATATATGTCATTTTCGGGTTTATCTCCTGTAAAAAAATTGGTTTACCCGTTGTAAGTTTTTTTTTTTGGAATACCTCTAATAGGCCATTCAAAAAACAATTTTTTTTTCTTCATAAATTTTGGTTTTTGAATGGCCTATTAAGGGGGTATTCCGAAAACAATTTTTTTACAGGGGTAAACAAAAAAAATATTACAGGGGTAAACCCTAAAAATGACATATATTCCATGGAGTAAAACACTATAACTATTAACCCTATTTTTATTTGGCAATTGTTCATGTATAAATTAGCAACTAAAATGATTCTGTTTTGGAGAAACATTTTGGATTGCAATGATTCTTTATGCACAACTACTCGTGGTTTGGTGGATGATCAACACCATTTGTATTTTGCTTGTGCTTTTTACATTTAATTTTGACTTTTAATATCAAGTTGGCTAGACTTTTCTACGACTCTTAATGGTTCGTTAATTAAGCATTTTACTAGTTTAAACTTTAAAGGTCCTGAAGGCTTTTCCAACAAGTTTCGTTTGACTTTTAACATAATTTAGATTTTTGTTCTTTTTATTATTTGGAATGATAGCAATAAGATGCATTTTCATAATAAGACGGAACAACATTCCTCTTTATTGGAAAAAATAAAACTTCAAGTTTATTGTTGGTTAAAATCGTATTATGCCATTTTCGATTTTGAGTATACGACTTGAAGATTGAGTCTTTGTTATGCTTTCAAGTTGTAACGTAACTATTCATTCTTTTCAACTATTGTGTAGTATGCTCAATCTTCAAGCCTTATACTCAATTAATGAATTATTCGTATTAATGAATTATTGGCTTGTTTGTGTTATTGTAACATCTAAATATTTTAGCTTCCTTTGATACACCTTATATTAGAAGAGCTTTTGTTGGCTTTTAACATATTTGCTTAGTTTTTTTTTTCTTTTTCAAAAAGACTTTAAAGTAAATGGTATCTAATCAATCGAGGTAAGCAAAATTTTCTAGTCTAAGTAAAATTTAAACTCCTACTCTTTCTCAATTTGATTAAGGGAAATGTTAACTGGTACTTTCGGACATTAATTAAGGAATTATTAAAGGAAATGTTTCTTTGAAAATTGTGTATTCTATATTAAACTTTAAAAAATTGCTCATTTCAATGCAAATTACATTTTTTTCTTTCTACTTTTAACTTCTTAAATAGTGTACTATGAACATCGGTTAACAAGACACTTTGATTAAACCTATCTCAAATAGGGGTGTTCAAAACCGAACTAAGCCAATAGAAAAACCGCAAACCAAACCAATCCAAACCAAAACTGCATTTGGTTCGGATGAATTCAGATGATTTTTGCACTGAACTGCACGGTTCGGTTCGGTTTGCGATTTGCATCTTAGGAATCGAACCAAACTGCAAGAATAATGAATATTACTTAAACATGTACTAGCTCCAATTACATAGCCCAAGAATAATCTCTTTGGATTCGATTTTTCCATTGTTGCATCATGAGGTTCGATTATAATTTCTTTTTATCTCTTTCAATTCATTTCTCTTTCAATTCATTTCCAATGATGAATTTGTTTCTCTTTCTTTCAATAATTTGTTTCATGCTTATGTTTTTTCTTAATTTTATCTATTTTAATATCAGTTTTACCTATATTTTATCATATAAACAGCAAAATAAAATGTCTTACGTTTATTTTGTAACAAGCTGACAATACTAGAGTTAATGTAATTTTCTTTTTCTCGCGATAAACCGCACAAACCGAACCAATCGAAACCACATTGGTTTGATTTGGTTTGGTTTGAATGACTTTTTAAAAATCAACCGAACCAAACCAACTTGCATATTTTTTTATCTCGCAGTTTGAATGACTTTTATCCTCAAAATTGAACCAAACCACACCGCGACCACCCCTAATCTCAAATTCATTAACCATATTAATTCAATAAATAAATAGATTAGATATAGATTGCAATCTACGTGTTTAATTGTGATTTAAAGCTAAAGTGCACACAGGTAAGTAAATTAGTTTTTGTCAAAAAAAAAGTAAGTAAATTAGTTTGTCGTCTAGTCATTAATTATTTTATTGCCGTCAAAAAATATTTTATTCCTCCTCCACGAAAAAGGAAATTTCGAATCTGTAATAGTTCAATTTATGAAAACACAAAAATGTACAATACTTGAAAAAAAAAAAAAAAACGAAAAAACGTGGGAACATTTTCCCAGCGCAACGAAACAGATCTACGCCATTTCCAATTTTTCACCGTTAAACAAACTTTTCCGACGACGAAGCCACCGGGAATAACAATTCGAATGGCACCGATCCCGCCTGAGAACGGCGTCGACGGCGACGATGAACGCGAAGAAGACGAGGAAGACGAAGAGGAAGAAGACGAAGATGAAGAAGTTGAAGAGGATGATGATGAAGAAGAGCCGAGGCTGAAGTATCAGAGAATGGGAGGTAGCGTTCCTTCTTTGTTAGCTACTGATGCCGCGTCTTGTATTGCGGTTGCTGAAAGGATGATCGCGCTTGGTACTCAGGCTGGGACTATTCATATTCTTGATTTTCTCGGGAATCAGGTTCGTTAGCATTGCATAGATTCGTTGTTTATCGTCAATAATTCATTAATTGTTGTGAATTTGTAGTATTTTGATTAAATTGGAGTTAGTTAGATCAAATTCGAAGAAGGAATTAATTGAATCAAAGTGTGTTTAGATTGAGAAAAAATATTGTGTTTTTTATTTTGTTTGTTTAGTTGTGAGTTTGGTTTTGCTGTGACAAAAGTTGATTTTGAGTGAATTGATTATGGAAAATTGATTGACTAAAGTGAGTTGAAGGTAGAGCGATTTTTGTTTGGATACGTTAACTTAAAAGCGAATTGAACTATAAGTTTATGTTTGGTTCCACTTCTTGAAGGGGCCATAATTGATTATGGAGGTTTAGAATTGATTCTGACGTGTTTGGTTTCTTTCAAGTAGAATTGATTTTGTTTCTTGAATTGATTCTAAGTGAAGCTAGGATTTGTAGATTTTGATTCTAGAATTGATTTTTACACTTAAGTTTATAGTTTAAGTCACTTTTGCATGAATGGATCAAACACAAATGACTTCACCTTCAACTCATTTTTAGTCGGAATCAATTCACTCAACCAATTCTTATCGCTGCATAACCAAACATAAACTAAAATTGAGTGTAAAAATCAACTAGAATAAAAGCTCCCATTTCTAGCTTAAGTTAGAATCAATTTCCGGAGGCAAAATCAATTCTATTTGAAAGCAAACAAGCATGTCAAAATCAATTATAAACCTCTAGAATCAATTTTGCCTCTTCCAAAAGTGGAACCAAACATGCATAGTTAAGTGAAATAACGTGTATTTATGTAATTAGTGATGGAAATTTATAATTTAGACTAGTAAAATTTGATACCAAATCATTAGTGAGATTGAGCTGGAACACTTGTGTTGATTGACATTCTGTTCTGGCTAATGTATGGAATGAGGGACACCATTTTGTTTGTGCTGACTATGTGCGCCTTCGAGAGATATCACATGTAGTGTTGTAAATTGTAGCTGTTGTCATGTGGTAGCAAATTGCTTGCTTGTGTTGTATTTTAGAAACGAACGAAATTGTTTCTGATGAGTAATTTTGTTACAGGTGAAAGAATTCTCTGCACATTCATCTGTTGTGAATGACCTTAGTTTTGACTTGGAAGGGGAATATATTGGAAGCTGTTCTGATGACGGATCGGTTGTTATAAACAGTCTTTTTACTGACGAGGTAATGAAATTTGAGTACCATCGGCCCATGAAGGCGATTGCTTTGGACCCTGATTATGCAAGGAAAATGTCAAGGAGATTTATTGCTGGTGGTTTAGCTGGTAATTTATATTTAAATTCGAAGAAATGGTTGGGCTATCGGGACCAGGTTTGTAAAGTTATTATAACTCTTAGCAGCACATATGTTCTGGATGGTATTTTTGGTTTGTTAACTTAAAAATACCCTGTTCCCTTCCCAAAAAAAGGTTTTGCACTCTGGTGAAGGTTCAATACATTCTGTGAAATGGAGAGCAAGTCTTGTTGCTTGGGCCAATGATGTCGGAGTGAAGGTTTATGATACTGCCAATGACCGGCGAATAACATTTATTGAAAGACCACGGGGATGTCCACACCCCGAGCTTTTGATTCCTCACTTGGTTTGGCAGGTTAGTCAAATATCTATATAGTTGTCTGTTTGTCATGCTGTTTTCACTTGAAAGCTTGTTCTGTCACTTTAAAGTTTGAATGGCAGCAATGATGTTATTTCATTTGTTGTTGTTCCATTTCTTGATGAAACTGCTGAACTTAATCTTCCACCATTACTTAATAGGATGATACCGTCTTAGTTATTGGCTGGGGAACATCGGTCAAAATTGCCTCAATAAAGACAAATCACCATAAATCTACCAATGGGGCATACTTGCAAGTTCCTGTGCTTGGTATGACCCAGGTGGATATTGTGGCATCTTTTCAAACCAGCTATTTCATCTCAGGACTTGCCCCTTTTGGTGATTCTTTGGTTGTTCTTGCTTATATTCCTGGAGAAGAAGATGGAGATAAGGATTTTAGTAGCACAGCTCCTTCACGGCAGGTATTTATATTCTTTGCATATGGTGAAGTTATATAATTTCTCATGCTGTCCTTGAACCTGTTATAATGCTAGTGTAGAAAATATATCTGATATATTTCCAAGTTATGAATAAAGTCCATGCAATACATTGTTTAAATAGACTATTCTAAACCTAATCGGCCTGATTAATGGGCCACATATAATTTTTACTAATAATTGTAAATATACATATACATTATTTACAACAGTAAACCCTCCTCTTCCTATATTATAGCGACAAGTAGTTATCTCGGTTCAATCTTCTGTGTCCACTTAAATTATATAAAGGAGCTTCCTCCGGGCATTTTAATTTAAAGGGGTAATTTCCTGGTCATAGTACTTGGATATATTAGATATTTGAAATCTATTAATTTTTTGTCTGAAGGATTCAAACAATGAGCTGGCTCAATTGGAATATTTTGTTTGCTTCATTATGTTGGATAAGCGACCATACCAAACCAGCATAACGCTGCTTCCAGAAATTAGTTATTTTTGAGTACAAAGTTACAAACAGCCATTACATTATTCGATATGTTATGTTGCATTGAGACTATATATCATTTTATTTTCCATTAGTTATTTAAGCAAAAGAAGTGTAAGTATGGAAGCAATGAAATTGTGGTTGCATTTGCCAAAAATAAAATGTATGGTGCGTTGTATAAGTAAGGAGACGTGAGGTAGTTCATTCTTCTACTGCCTACTTCACTAAATCTGGAATTTTCACACTGTTCTAAAGTCGATATGCAAATTTGAACAGGGCAATGCACAAAGACCTGAAGTAAGAGTAGTATCATGGAACAATGATGAACTTTCAACAGATGCTCTACCAGTACACGGGTTTGAGCATTACAAGGCAAAAGACTATTCTCTTGCTCACGCTCCCTTCTCAGGTTAACATTTAGTTATTCTTGATTATTATGTATTGATAGAAATTGGATCAAAACTTACTCAGTTATGGTCAATCCATTGTGTTATTCTTCTGTGTATACTGATATCAGTGTGGTATCAGTACATGTGTGGTGGAGATACAGTGGAAACTGGAAAACAAATAACTGAAAGAGGAAATAGGTAACATGGTGTATTTGTTCGAACCTGCACTCTCCCTCTTTCTTCTCCACATTTACTTACCCATCTATCTTCTCCATCTCCCTTTTATATCCATACGGATCAAACTTCCCCTGCCAATTCCCCTTCGATGACCTCATTGCAGTGTTGTTAAATATCATCAGCTAACGTAGCGGAATTTGAACAAATCGCTATTGTTCTGCGATACACTATTCAGTGCAAAGTGTTATCAACATCGATTATAGAAGTGCCATAGCGCTGTACAATAGCGGAATTTGAATAAACCGCTGATTTCCGCGATTTTTGACTGACAACTTTGTCTCACTGGCAACCTATTATTACATTAAACATTATGTCCCTGGGAACTTAGGAACCGTATGGTTCAAGATAACTTTGTCCGTTCTCATTTTGTGCTTATGCTTTTACTACTCTTTCAAGATAACTCTGTTTTCAAAGATTTATATATGAAACACTGTAATTGTATATAATTTTTTTTTATTTTGTTATTGTTCTTTTAATTGAAAATTCTTTGAAAACAGGAAATATAGTAACAGGTGGTGCTATTTTTTTTTGGGTAAACATGTAATATTGTAAAAAAAATTAAAACGATATATGAAATTAGAAAATGTTTCTCAAACCAAATAGATCCTTAATTTCCCTTGAGTGTATCTCCTTAATCTCTCACATGAACCTCTGTCTTCTTGGGATTTGGACGGTCTGTGCTGTGCATTTTCCTAATGTACATAATAATAGGTGGTTTCCTACATGCATGTTTTGTGCATGGAAAGTCTGCATAACAAATGTTGTTTTTCATTCAATTGTAGGTAGCAGTTATGCCGGTGGTCAGTGGGCTGCAGGTGATGAACCACTGTACTATATTGTATCCCCAAAGGATGTAGTTATTGCAAAGCCAAGGTTAATTTCAAGTTCCTTATCCTTTTGTATTTTTTTGCATTTTATTTATGCATGAGAGGGAAATAATGATGATAAACATGCTTTAATGAATAATCAATTTTTGATATTTCCTTTTGTTTATTTTGTATTAGAATTTAGTATTTGGTATATGTACTTTAAATCAGTGATTGTGTGTTTGGGGGGGATTTTGTAAGAAAAAGAAATTCTTTCGTCTGTACATGTTATCTTAAAACTCATCATATCCACCTATCATGATGGATGTTTTGTTTTTCGTTTTGCATATTCCGTGTTCTCGATTTGTCAGCTGAATGCTATGCATGGAAGAATCAACAATTTTCCAATGCAGTGGCTTGATGTGGCTGATCATTGATGTCCACTTCACCAGCTGATGTGTTATTCATATATCATTTTATGTCACATATCATAGAATCTATATAATATACTATATATATATATAAAGGAAACTACCCCTTTCAGCACACTTTTGGGTTGAACTTTTCTTTCCAAAAATACCCTTAAGATTAAATACAAGTAACACATGTAACAAATAAATAAAAATAAATTTAATTTAATTTAATTTAGGGAGAAAAATTACATACAATTCCTTATAAAATAACACGTGGATTACTAATCCATGTCACTAATCTTCCCCGTTAACCCTCTTTTACCTCCGTTAACCACCGATCAAACTCACAAAAATCTAACACAAATCAAAAACTCATGTTATTTTTTTATCAGCCGCTTTTATGTTGTACATCTGTGTTGTTCCCCTCAATTCCAACGACAAAGATTACCAAGTATTTTCATATCCCTTCCACAAAAAACAGTATTTCCATATTATTTTATTTTATTAATATAAGTTACTCTTCCTTAGCCTTTGATCAATTGTAACAAACGTGAGCAAAAAATAATGTTAAAGATTGAACTTTTAAATCCTTTAAAAAAAGATTAACAACAAACGTGAGTAAAAAATAATGTTATTGGACTTTAAATCCTCCAAAAAAGAGATTAGTATCAAACGTGAGTAAAAAATAAAGTTAAAAATTGGACTTTAAATCCTAAAAAAAAAAAAGATTAGTAACAAACGTGAGCAAAAATAATGTTAAAGATTGAACTTTAAATCCTTTAAAAAAAAGATTAGGAACAAACGTGAGCTAAAAATAATGTTAAAGATTGGACTTTAAATCCTCTAAAAAGAGATTAAAAAGAGATTAGTAACAAACGTGAGAAAAAAATATTAATAAGTAGGGTTCTCACAGTTTATAGTTCGTTCTCATATTGTTTAGTTTTTCTCAACCTCTCTCATCCTTTGCATTAGAATTCATAATTAACCTATAAGTTTTTTTCTTTTTCTTTCATGTTACAACTAATCAAAGTGGATTAATTTTATGGATTATTTGACTTTGCTGGTTTATAAGTGATTATGATTCAAATTGTTTACGATTAATTTTAAGGATTATTTGATTTTGCTGGTTTATAATTGCTTATACAAACTATGATAGCGTGGCTTTTTTTTTAATCTATACTATATATAAAGAAAACTACCCCTTTCAGCACTTTTTTTATTCAATAATTTGATCCCTTCAACATATGCTGCTGTGCCACAAACAACTTAATTGTTTATGAGCAAATTACTCCATCCATCGTTGCCCTCAAGGAACTAGAACATATAAATTAAAACAATTGTAGTACTCATGTGATGGGGACCCGAGTATGAGGGGATAAGAAAAAGGGCTATTATGCAATAAAGAGTATGGCGAGGTTATATGGTAACTGAAGAGTGGGCTAGGATGCTCAATTGGCAAGTTTGTTATGCTTTAGTAGTATGAACAGTGAGGTGGGTGATTGGTAGTAGGTATGCAGGATTATTGCTAGAACCATTATGGTTAGGCAAAGAAAAGTGTTCTCTTTCTTTGAGGAGCTTAGCTCTGGGGTACTTGGGAATCATTTCCTTTCTAGACTTTATCTTTCATTTTCTTATTGTAAGACCTTTTGCTCAATTTCCAGTTAATAAACACATTATCCATAGATCGATATTTCCGGGTTCCATCAGTATGTTCTTCAGCTTAAATTTCTTGTTACAAAAATTGCTCGAATTTTTTAATGTGTCTAAAATGTCCTACTTATATTATAATTAAAATATGGATAGAAGTTGATGCATATTGATAATCAGGGATACCGAAGATCATATTGCTTGGCTTCTTCAACATGGATGGCATGAAAAAGCTTTAGCTGTGGTTGAATCTAGCCAGGGACGCAGTGAACTACTTGATGAGGTATTTAACTTTAAGTTTGTCGGTTCAATCTATTTTCTGAATTTGTATGATTATTAGTATTTCAGAAAGTTATTAATATAGATTATAATAGGCAATTGTATGACAAATAATTGGAATAAGGGCATACTTATATTCACATGGAGGCGCTCTTTATGTTCATTGCATAATGTGAAGGCTCCTCAACTATTTTGCTTGCCAAAAGCCTGCCATCTCCTTTATTATACTTTCCTTTCCTATCTCCTCTTTGATGAATATTTTTATTTTTTTGGGTATAAAACCACTATAAAAGTATGTTGTGTACTGTGTGCGTATCTCTTAAGACAGAGGGAGTCATTCTGTACCTTTGATAGTTGTGAAAGTAGAAATCCTCTATGAAGGCAAAACACTTCTAATCTTCTATCTTTCATTACAATTTCCTCGAGTTCCCAATAGTATCTATGTTACTGTTTCTTTCTAGCTGAATTTCTTTATTTGAGTATAATGATAGTCTAAGGGTGTGTTTGGATGGAGGGTTTAGGAGGGGAAGGGAGGGGAGGGCTTACTTTTCTTTTTTAAATTACGGACATTATAAAATGATTTTTAGAAAATTGAATTAACAACATGATAAATGATTATATAATACATCTAAAACACTTAATTTATTTTAAAAAAACATTTTACATTTTTCGTAATTTAAAAATTAAAAGTGAACCCTCCCCTCCCTTCCCCTCCTAAACCCTCAATCCAAACAAACCCAAGTGTTTCATTTTCCTCATGTCTTTGCAGGTGGGATCTCGGTACCTTGATCATTTGATTGTGGAAAGAAAATACGGTGAGGCAGCTTCTTTGTGTCCCAAGCTACTACGAGGATCAGCTTCGGCATGGGAAAGGTACCGCATACGGCATACCATTATTTTTAATCTTGTGGGGTTCATATCTTGTAATTGAGTGTTCAATGGACCGTTTTCACCAGATGGGTCTTTCACTTTGCACATCTGCGTCAACTTCCTGTTTTGGTTCCTTACATGCCAACCGAAAACCCCAGACTACGTGATACTGCTTATGAGGTTAGCTGAAGCACATTGCCCTCTTACAATTGACGTGTATGCATAATATCTGTATAGAACAGACTTGGGATAGAGCTCATCTATTATGCTTTTAATTCTACAGGTTGCTCTTGTTGCATTGGCTACAAATCAATCTTTCCATAAGGATCTCTTATCCACTGTGAAATCCTGGCCATCTGTAATTTATTCTGCGCTACCTGTTATTTCAGCCATTGAACCACAGCTAAATACTTCGTCCATGACTGATTCACTCAAGGAGGTTAAACCTGATTAATCATATTATATTTTTAACCTGTTAACCATTCCTTCTGTTAACATTTTTGTATTCTATTGCAGGCATTAGCGGAGTTGTTTGTAATTGATGGGCAATATGAGAAAGCCTACTCATTGTATGCAGATGTAGGTGGTGCAATTAATTTTTCTTGCATTCAGACAGCAGTTACATTAATTAGATGCCATACATTTGCTTTATACTGGAGTCTATTGTCCATTTTGTTTTGGCTGCTAATTCACTTTCCTTTTCTTCCTTTAATTATTTTGTTTGGTTTTTTTCAGCTTTTGAAGCCAGAAGTATTTGATTTTATTGATAAACACAACCTACATGATGTAATTCAAGAAAAGGTATAACTGTATTTTGTACAAGTTAAATTTTTGAGTCCATGGTTTCTATATATGCCTTGACCTTACATTGCGTACAAATTCTTGTTTAATATATCTGTTGGCATTCAATTTTAAGCTCCTGAAGAGTTTTGTTACCAAGTTTTGATGTTGTATGTTACAATTTGGTTATCCATGTTTATCATATTGATATATTGAATGTATATGGCAAAATGGATGAACCAACAAAATCCCATCTGATTCAACAATTGTTCTGATTTAGATTTGAACATTCTCAGACTTGTTTTTAGAGGACAGAAGTTGTTTAATTATACTCTTGACTTGGTATACAAGCTCAATTCTTTTTGTATTTGTTTTCATTTCTTTGTATGATCATTGGACTCTTATTTGTTTAATCTCTGCATGTTCAGGTTGTCCAATTGATGATGCTAGATTGCAAGCGTGCAGTTCCACTGTATATCCAGAATAGGGAATTAATAAGTCCACCTGAGGTTGTGAAGCAACTTCTAAATGCCGATAACAAGTCTGATTGCAGACATTTTTTACATTTGTATCTTCATTCACTATTTGAAGTAAATCCACATGCTGGGAAAGATTTCCATGATATGCAGGTAGGTTTTGATTCTTTAATTTGCAAGCTTCCTTTAATTTTGAGTTCCATTACTAGTTTGAATTTCAATTATGGTCAATGACACATGAATGCTTGACAAGAAAATATAGGACTCGATGCTTGACTATATACCTAGATATTTGGTCATGTGGAGAACAGGAGATTACTCTGCAGTCTAGCACTTTGAAATATTTTGAAACAGGCCTTCACTTTGCAGCATTTTTAAGAGTTTCTTCAATTTTATTCTATTTTATTAATAACCTATTCCCTTTTAGACAAATTTTGTTAAGTTATATGGCTTCATTTGGCATTCCGGATTTCTGGTTGGATGAGACTAAAGTTATCCTTCCTGATTTTGAAGTGTGTGTGTGTGTGTGTGTTTTTGTGCTGAAGTCTGACAAATGTCCTGTCAAGTGATTATTCTACTTGGTGAATGAACGGAAACACTTTTACCTTGTTCTGGAATTTAACAATTTATTGTATTATTATCAGAAGAATCTTTGAAATTGAATATTTTTCTAGGAAAGTTTTCCTTTGATATGCCTATTGAAAATCATTGCATAGCCAGTCTCAAAGCCTAAATGAAAGAGGAATGTTATGTAATGAAAATTGTTTTTTTGGTGGTATGTATAGCATTTGATAAAACGTTTTCTGTTGAATGCGCATAGGTAGAACTCTATGCGGACTTTGATCCAAAGATGCTGCTACCTTTTCTTCGTAGCAGTCAACATTATACCCTTGAGAAGGTGATGAATCAATGACTAAATTCAGCAATTATATGTATGCATGCTTGTGAATCGAGCTCATAGTTATTTTTCAGGCTTACGAAATTTGCATCAAAAGAGACTTGATGAGGGAGCAAGTTTTCATCTTAGGAAGGATGGGAAATGCAAAGAAAGCCCTAGCTGTTATTATAAACAAATTGGGGGATATAGAGGAGGTATTGTATCTTATTTTATACTTGTGTTTGGTTTTAACCAACATCTAAATCTTGATTTAGAATTTCGGAGATTTTAAAGTAAAGTTTGAAGTTTTCATATTTTTGCACAGGCTGTAGAGTTTGTTACCATGCAGCATGATGATGAACTCTGGGAAGAATTAATCAAGCAATGTATTCACAAACCTGAGATGGTGTGTATATTTAGGATATGGACCTGTTGATTACTTGCTTTAATAAAAATGGTTTTGTTTTTCTGAAAAGATACCTCTTTGGGAGCTAGTCTTTTACTTTTCATTCTGTTTTTTAAGACCAGAAAATCGTTATTTAAAATAAAATAAAAACTAGAAATCTTTTATATGTTTCCTGACTTTGTTTGTAACACAGATAAAATAAAGTATGTGGTGGAAACATCTTTTAGAAACAACACACCGGAGACCATACTACTATTTCTCTTCATTATGTTCTCCCTTCTCTACTTTTTCTATTCATGAACAAGTGGAACATAATAGTGCTGTTTTATAATGTTTCATTCTATCTTTTTAGTGAAACCAAACTACAGCACTTAACTTATGTCTTGTTCTGTTCCTATATTGATGTTTACCAAGCATCGAATAAAAGTCAGTTTTGTCTGTCCTACTCAAACCTTTTTGCTAAATAATCAAGGAATTACCCTGATTTATTTTCTTTTATCTTCCCTATAATCAAGGAATGTTGATTGTAATCTTGTTGTTGTAAATACATAAGGTTGAAGATTAATCTCAAGTAATTCAAAGCAATCTTCATTGCAATTTCAAGTAATATTACCTATTTTTGACTCAAATCGTTTGTCATTTTTTAGAAAATGTAAAGATCAATGTAACATGAGAAAAGATGAATTCATTGTTTTTATTCAAAAATTGTTTACAGATCTGCTTTACAGAAGTTTGATTTTGTTGATAGTAGTTTTACAAATCTGTTTTAGAAATCCAAAATAAACAGAGGCAACATGCCCAGTATTTGCTTATTTTGCATACTTACTCTTTCTGATCTTGTTGTTGGTTTGATTCTTGCAATTAACAGGTGGGCATACTATTGGAGCACACAGTTGGAAATCTTGACCCCCTCTACATTGTAAATAAGGTTCCCAATGGGTTGGAAATACCTCGGTAGGTGATAAGTGTGATTTAACATACCATGCATTATATTATCAAAACATATAATATAATATTTTAAATTAGTATTTGGGTTGTAGATCTCTTTAATATCTTTCTCACTATTCTGGTTATGTCTCTGTTGTTCACCTGCTTTTGATTTTATCGATTGCTTGGAGTCAAATCATTATGGCTTCAACTTCAAGCTCCATATATATTCAGTAACATTATTTCCGTCTCTGACTAATTTTCTATCTGTACTTCTAATAGGCTCAGGGATCGGCTAGTTAAAATTATCACTGATTACAGGACGGAAACGTCACTTAGACATGGGTGCAATGATATCCTTAAGGTGCTTTTATTTTCCCCCCTCCTTCTCACCTTTACATAGTAGAAGGGAAAGTTTTTTTATCTCAATAATTTGATAGAATAAAGTATCTAACTGATTTTCTGTTTGAAATAGGCGGACTGTGTCAATCTTTTAATTAAGTATTACAATGAGGCAAGGCATGGAATTTCTTTAGGCAATGAAGGAGATGAGCCTCGAGTTAATATGAGTGACCACCGTGCCTCTCAGGCATTTGAGAAATCCTTAAGTCCGAAAACCATGGAGATGAAGTCAAAGACTAGGGGAGGGGGAAGATGTTGTATATGTTTTGACCCATTTTCTATACAGAATGTATCAGTCATTGTTTTCTTTTGCTGTCATGGCTATCATACAACTTGTCTCACGGATTCATACTACACTAGTAACACAAAAGAGATTGAAGCCACTCCCAAAGAGGCCGAATCATATGATGATTACAATGGTTATGCAGATGATGCCAGCGATGAAAATGAAGAAGAAACCAAGTCGGATGGTCCTCGTATGCGTTGTATTTTGTGTACTACAGCTGCCGGTTGACTGTGCTTATGTGTGTCCATTGTGTTCATATGGTTGGTGTTTTTGTTTATAGTTCCATTCACATGTGGTTTCATTTGTCCTCAATTTTTTTTCTTTCTAAATATAATCGGGTTTTTTTTCTTCCCATTTTTTACTTTGTCTTGAAGGATTAGGGTATGTTCCCCTTTTACTTGAAATGTGAGGTTCCTTCCAAATTTCCATAGATGATCAAGTGTTTCTAGCAAAAAAAAAATAAAAAAAAAACTAATGGTGACCGAGTTATGTACTTCAACTAGTGATTTGCTAGTTCGTTTAGTGATTCAGCTGAGTTTGAGCACTCCCTTTTAGCGTGTATATCCTTTTTCTTTGTTACATCCTTATTGCTGTGTAGTGCCATTTGTATTCATGCTGTGTGATTTCAGTATGTTTATCAAATCATATTTAGACTCGTGATTCTCCCACATAACGGTTTGTAATATGTTATCTAGATCCTAATTTTAGACGGCTTTTTTGCAACATTGTTTATACTCTTATTCATGATCTGCTACACCATTATCGCGCCATGGCAGTGTTCTTGATTTGTTACCTAGGATTCTGCTGTCAAAATCCTTTTCAGATAGACCTTTGAGCTGGGTCTCTGATTTTTGTTAGTTTTTTTTTTCCTGGTTATACACCTCGGATACAAATTTTAACAGTAATAGGTAGTATACTTGTTGAAAGACTGATATTATTTGCTAGCATACTTAAATGTTTATTTTATAATAACGTTTTAAAATAATTAACCCTAATATATCTTCTTTTCTCCACAAGAAAGGAAGTTCAAGACCCAATATTTTCTTTTCCTCTCAACATTCACATCTCATTTTTTGGGTGTTTGATTTGAGAGAGTTAGAAAAGAGATAGCAAACTCACTCACAGAGGAAGAAAGAACTAAATAACATAGCCCCACCCACTTTTTGTTTCTCAGTTGAATTGACGAGAAAGAGATGAGAAGTTTTTTTTTTTTTTATGCTAATAGCTAGTCGTGCAAATGTTTTTTGACAAAAACAAAAAATGATATTCATTCATTCAAATCGATAGAGTACATCAGATACAAACATCGTAAAAAACGTAAAGGGTGAAGAATCTGCGAACAAACTCATAGTACCCAAGTTAATAGCATACATCGGCAAAATGCTTGCAAATAATATGATAAAATCTAAGTCATCGAAATACCCATGCTTTCGGATCTGCAACGTTGACGCTCAAATCATTGGTTGAATCTGTAATTGACTGATGTAGATCTTTCAATAGAAAATAAACTAACACCACGACAAGACGCGAAATCAAACGCCGCACAAGACGACGAACAACACAACGCCGCACTTAGACGACAAAATCACAAAAAACAAAAGAAAAAACTTGATATGTGTGAAAACCACTTATTTAAATTGAAAGAAAAGGGGGAAAAAGATGTAGAGGGGGTGATTCTAGGTCAAAATGACCTAAAATCACCCATTCTCGATGAACGAAGGAGAAAGAAAGTTTAGAGAGAAGTTAAAGTTTCTCTCACTATAAAACTTACTTTAATAAAATAATTATTAGTCGTGCAAATGTTTAATCACTTCATTTTATATCAGAATATGTGTGGTTTAAAACTCAAAATGTTATTTACTTAAATAGGCTAGGCGTCGATAGAACTTGGTTCCAAAGTGCACAAAATAATGACTTTCCTACTAAACTAAGGACAAACAAAAAATTAATTATGTTTATAACTTATAAAAATGTATAGGATTTTAATATACTACTTGCAAAATATTATGCAACTCTTCGTTAAAATGTATTAAAATTTATAATTCTATTATCTTCGTTGTTAAATACAAGTTTCGAGTTGAATCTAACAAAAGAGACTAAAATTCTGCAACACACGTAAAATGATTTGCACTACCAATAAGAGTTGAGTTTAATTGAATTGATTAAACTCCCATAAAGTAGCAAATTAATGTTCAAATTTTGAATAAAAAGGTGTTAGCATTTAATAGATAACACGTTTTAATATGATTACTTCTAGTCGAAGAAATATGAGATAATAAAATTACATCCTTTAAACTAAAGTCTTAACTCTACTGATTTTGACCAATCCAAAACAAAAGCAATAAAGAATGAATTCAATATACCATCACTAATCAAGATATATGGCTCAATATATTCCCACAACTTTAAGTTTATCCAAATTTCTATAGCAATAGAACAGTATAAATAAATGCCAGGAGTTTTCACCATAATCACCACAACAAGCACAAGTTTGAGGACAAACTACTTTAGTGACTAGTATTGATATTGACATGAATACCGTATATAAATAAAGCGCGTGTACAAGCCAAAAGCACAACGAGAGTGTAATACTGCGAGTGCGTGAATGAGTTTCTTGCTTCCTTCCTACTTTCTGTAGCAGAGTGTGTGACAACGAAATAGTTCAAATTGCAAAATAGTAATAGGAGTTGACTGACCTGAAAATGACATTCAAACTCTGATTATCTGCGCTCAGCCGCCTACACATCAATCGTCATGATGGCAGGTTTATTATCATCACATCACACAATTATGATGAAACATAACTTAATCATTTCATGCAAAGGAACCTTTTCATTTCCTATACAATGTGACAAAAAGTTTTCCAATCAAAAACCTTTACCGTATAGTATTCTCTAATTTTGTAAGTATATTTTTAAAAAAGATATGTATTTTTAAAATTTATATCATGCTAACTTGTGTTTTAGAACACTTATTAAAGATTTCATAAAAGATAAATATTTATTACAAGACATTAATTTTCAATCTTTAAAAGAATAAACTGACACAATTTTTTAGACAAAATTTTCACATTAGAGCACCCACATCCGTACCATCCATATGAGTGGTATAAATGGGTCTTACTAAATACATTTTCTAAATATTTATATTACTCATCTAAAATTCTTCCTTTAAAAAAATCTAAAATTATAAATTGGTTTCTATCTAATCACACAATACACCTCAAATTTATAGTTTAAAATCATATTATAATTTTATATTATTTTTTACATAAAAAAAAGTAGGAAAGAGAGGATGGCAATACAGTACGACCCAACTTACTGGACAAAGTGAAATATAGGACACAATGTCATAAATATCTGCAAAACACTCTAAAAAAAAGAACCGATATCTATGCTCTTAGATTCTCTAACATGTGCCCTAAAGGTACAAGTTAGCATTTTTCTTAAAAATTTAAAGAGTAAATTACACTTCCCTCCCCTCAAAGATACTTGAATTACACTCTCCTCGCCTCTTATGTTAATATATACACTCCCCTCCCCTCTTATTCAAAACATATTATAAAACATTTCAATCTCCTCCCTTAAGAGACATAAATTACATTCCCCTCCCCTCCTATGTTAAAATATACATTTTACTCCCTCAATATTTTTTTTTATTTCTAATAATCTAGCAAAAAAATAATAATCTAACATACTTCGAAAACAAATAGTATTGCAAGTCTATTTTAATATAACCAAAATTTGAATACATATTTTTTCGCTATTTTTTCACAATTTCAATATGATATATTTTTAAACCTTAATTATAAAATATGAAAAAACTCAAAATAAAATTTAAATATGTGAAAAATTACCAAAGACACTAAAATATGGTTGTTTAAAAGTTAATTTTATACTCTAAATTATAAAATTAATACCAAAATATTTAAATTTAATTATCATTGACATTTAAACTATAGAGAAATAAATTTATTTTTTTTAAAATGGTGGTTCAAAATTAGTATATATCATAAAAAAATTATTTATTTTAATATAGATTAAAGTGTAGTGCATATTTAATTATTAAGGGAGGGGGTTGTAATTCAAGCATCTTATAGGGGATGGGAGTATAAATTTTATTTTTCAAGGGAGGGGAGTATATATTTTAACATAAGAGGAGAGAGGAGTGTAATTCAAGCATCTTTGAGGAGAAAGGAGTGTAATTTACTCAAATTTAAATAGTTGGATGGATCTTGTTCGGTAGAGTTGAGTATAATGAATACTATCAAAAGTTAAGTTAGTACTTATGATATCCATGAAATAAAGAACATTTTAGATTTTTCATTGTCGGTCTTCAAGAGTAAGGTAATTTTTGAAGCGTCGTATATCCATCAAATAGCTATCGTAAATATGTTACCAAAATGTCATTTAGAGTTAGTTTGTAACCATATTTTCAAAGTTGTGAAGGCGAATGATTAACACTACGCATCTTGAGTTCCACATCTAAGGCAGATAGGAAAAATTGCCAAGTTACAATGATGTCAAAACTTGTTAGTTGAGATTGCATTGTGCATGCAAAATCAAATGAAACGACGCACCTTAACTAGAACTGATAATTTCCAAATACATCTCAATTTTCATTGTCATTCCATTATGTACAACAAGATATAATGAGTAAATAGTCAATTACCGCTCCCCCCCTCCGAAATTGTAACGTTCGTCAAAAACCTCTTTAAAATTTTTGAAACTTCAAAACCCCCCAAAATTGTCAAACGTCTGTCAAATACCCCCTCCGTTAGTTTCTTTGTTTATGCACGTGAGTTGGAGGAAATCAAAGTTATGGCAAGGTCATATTTAAAGCCTTTGGTATTTGGTTTTTCTTCTTTTAGATTGGACTTGTTAAGGAATAAAATGCAGTGGAACAAAACATGCTTGTGATAACTACATTTGTTTTTAGATTGAACAGTATGTTTCAATGTTTTGTGTGTATCATCGTATTAGAAAATGTTGATAATGTGATGCTGCTGCTGATAAATAGACACTTCTTGATTAAAGCTAGGGACATATTTCTTTAGAGAGTTAAACTTGACATTTTTTTTTAGGTAAACTTGACATTTTTGTTTATACCAATTTTATGTACCCGTTCAGTGATGTCACTTCAATTAACTGCTTTTGTTCTTCATATGCATGTTTTGAGTGTATTTATTGTGGTCAAAACTAACTAGGATTAAGCTTTGCATGAACATTGTTGGCTCTAGATGAAAGATATTAGTATAACTGATAAAGTAAGCTAGGGAACATCATGCTTTAGAGAATTTAACTTTGACATTTTTGTTTTCAAATGTCATACTAATTTTCGGCACTAGTTCAATGATATCGCTTCAATTCATCGATTTTGTTCTTCCTTTGGGTTCTGATATTTAGTAGTAGTCATTAGAAGAGGATGCCTAATATTCCTTCACTGTTTGTGATTTTTCCTTTTCCTTCACGTTGGCAGTTAAGAGCCACATTAGTATGTTAAACAAAAAAAAACTTACGGAGGGTGGTATTTGACAGATGTTTTACAATTTCATGGGGTTTTTTTGAAGTTTAAAAAATTTCAGCGGAAGTTTTGACGAACATTGCAATTTCAGAGAGATAATTGACTATTTACTCATGATATAATCTATAATTGACTTGATTTAATATTACTGATTGATTTAAAGATTTATCTATTACAAAAATATAATGAATGTTTGTGTTGACCAATTTTTTTTAATAAGTCAAAGTAGTATATCATAATTGACATAAAAGATACTAATTGAATCTAAAATTTTGATAGTAACACACTCCAATATCCCAACTTAAATGAGTTTATTTTTTTGACAAAAACAAAATGATATTCATTCATTCAAATCGAGAGATTACATCATTCAACACCGTTAAAACCGTAAAGGATGAATCTGCAAACAAACTCATAACATCCAAGTTAATAGCATATAATAGCATAATGCCTACAAAAATATATGATAAAACTAAAGTCACCGGAATATCCATGGCCTCCGAATTTGCAACGTTGACGCTCAAATCTTTGATTGAATAATCGATCTTTCAATATGAATCAAATGCACACCGTAGAAAGACGGGAAATCAAACAACGACGCACAAGATGATGAACAACAAACCACCACATTTAGGTGATGAAATCACAAAGAAAAAACCTAGATCTATGTGAAAAATCACTTATTTAGATTGAAATGGAGCGAAAAAGATGAAGAAGGGTGATTTCAGGTCAAGAATTGACCCAAAACCACCCCCTTAATGAAAAATCTCGAAAAAAATACCTAAAGAAAGAAAACTAGGGTCGGCTTGTTGGAAATGAACTAACTTAAATGAGTTTATATCCTTGACCAAACATTGTTACAATAATATTTTACAAAATTCATACTTAATGTTTAGTATTAGCATGAATTAGTTGAAATCTAGGAGTATTATAAAATGACATTGCCTCATAAAATATATTATTATTTTTTCAAAATCAATACAACTCATTTTTTCCATCTATAAACTTACATACAACTACAAACACCGTCAAAGTATCTGAGATAGATATCGACCAATCCATTTTAATATCAAACATGCATTAATACAATGTGATTAAATAAAATTTTAATCGATTGAAAAAAAGTAAAATATTAATAAATGTATTATCTATTATTTCGGCATTTCCTAATTAAATTAAGATAAGAGAGTCATGGAATTCCCTTATTTATGGTTGCATTGCATGTAGCAAGCATAATAGTTGTGAACCAACCTAACCAAAAAATAAATCAGGAATCTCCAACTACGCGCTAATTCCATTTTTTATTATTTAAGAATAAAACGTTCAAAATTTCCAAACTGCTTTTTTCATTTCTTTCTTTCTCCCATTACGGTTACCTTCGCTAACACTCTCCTTCTCCTACTTACATAACCCACTCTCTCAATCATTCTTCACATTTTTCTTATTCTCACAAAAATCCAAATCTTCTAGAATCTTCTCCGTAACCGTTTTTTTTCACAATGTCTCGTCGCGGTGGCGCAAACCATTATGATCCTCGCCGTAACCAACTTTCTCCGGCGATCTCTCAACAATCTTCCGCCAATGCTCAACGATCAGGCCGTGGCCGTGGTGCAAACCATCCCGATTCTCGCCGTAACCAACCTTCTCCGGTGATTTCACAACAATCATCCACCAATGCTGCACTATCAGGCCGTGGCGGACACACCGTTCCATCTTCCACTCCAACTCCGGTTACAGTAACCGCTTCTTCATCAACATCATCGCCGGTTATTTATCATCCATCTGTTGTAGCACCGGTTACCGCCGGTTCAAGTTCGGTTTCAACCGTTCCGTCTCGGCCTCCGGTGACGGTTTCGGCCGAAGCGCTGGGTTCTGATGTTGAAAAGAAGCTTACACTAGAGACGGTTCCCGAGCCTTCTGCTCCGTCGTCTCAGAAGGTGATTAGGTTCCCTGACCGACCTGGTTTCGGTCAAGAAGGAAGGAAGATTCGAGTTCGTGCTAATCATTTCAAGTGTCAAGTCGCTACTGATAAAGTTCTTCACCATTACGATGTTCGTATATTTTTCAATCTTGATATTTAATTCTTTAATCTTTATCACTAATTACTGATACATCTATAACTTCAAATCAGTAATATGAAATTGTTAAATTTATGATCAAACAGTTAAATTAGTACTAAACTAAGTATGATATGTAAGTGTTTGGGTTTTAATTATGCTCAGGTAATTTTTTTATGAACTTAAATGCAAGTGTTTGGGTTTTTTTGTTTTTGTTTATTATGTTGATCTGAAACAATAAATCTGGTAAGTTACAATTGCGTTGTGGATTTAGAGACTGAAAATTTTGATTATCTTGCATTTTTCTTAACTCCAATTTTATGTGTTTAGACTTTAGATTTTCTCTGTTTTTGTTATTATGCTGATTTGAAAAAATCAAGCCAGTGAGTAACAATGTGATATGAAATTCCTTAAAAAAAATGTGATATGAAATTGAGAGGCTGAAAATTTTGATTAATATTAGGTATTGATTGCACCTGAGATTGCATCGAAGAAAGTGTCCAGGGATGTTATCAATCAGTTGGTGAAAATGCATAAGGAGTCCCTATTGGGGAATAGGATTCCTGCCTATGATGGGAGCAAGAGTTTGTTTACTGCTGGTCCATTACCCTTTACTTCGAAGGTTTTTGTGATTAACTTGGTTGATGAGAACAAAGGATCCTCTTCTGGTTCTGACACGTGAGTTCTCTGTAAATCAGTTATTAATACTGATGGATACTACTTTCAATGTATTTTATGATCCGATTTAAGGAAAAAGCGTGAACTGAAGCTTTTGATTTTATCATTTGTCACAGGAAAAAGCGTGAACGCGAGTTTAAGGTTACAATTAAGTTAGCTTCGGAAACGGATCTGAACCATCTTGCTCAGTTTCTCCGTCGTTTGCAGCTGGATTGTCCTTATGAAACCATACAAGCTCTTGACATTGCTTTGCGGGCAACTCCATCTGAAATGTAGCAACATTATTTTTTGTGTGGTTTATTTGGATTTGCTGATTTTGTGTTTTAAGTGATCAGGTTTTAATTGATAGACTGTTTTTCAGGTATACTGTTGCAGGGAGGTCATTTTTCTCTCCCAGTTTGGGGGCACAGGGGCCTCTTGGCGGCGGGACAGAATATTGGAAAGGCTATTATCAAAGCCTTAGACCAACACAGATGGGATTGTCCCTCAATATTGGTTTTACTTCTACACATTACTGATATTTTTCTTGTTGAGTAATTACAATTGAATCTATATTTCAGTCTTTGACAAGTGATACTTTGTTTCAGATGTTTCTTCTAGGGCTTTTTATGAACCAATTTGTGTGACTGACTTTGTTTCTAAGCATTTTAAGTTGAATTTTTCAAGGCGACTGTCTGATCAAGATCGTGTCAAGGTATTTGTGATGGATTTTTATATTTTTTAATTATGTTATGAACTTGTATTAAATGAGGTGACATAAAATGAGACATGAACTACTTATAATTTGGTTATGTTCTAATAATTTCATGTCAAGGCTATTTTTCTTCATTCCCTTTATGACACCAAGAGTATGAGACGTTAGTTATCATTAGCGAATATATTTTTTACTTTGTTTCAGATCACGAAAGCCTTGAGAGGTCTTAAGGTAAGATTCTCTCACGGAGGGATCATAAGGAGTTACAAGGTGACCGGTGTCTCAAAGGAGCCACTCAGAGACCTAACGTGAGTAACTTTATTTTCTTTACCATTTTAGTTATTCCTTAGACGTTGGAGTAAATTGTGTCTAATGTGTAATACTTAAATAGGCTACTTATCTACTTAAGGGAAAGGTGTATCCTCCTTGGATGAGCTTTATTTTAACATCTTTAGGATTGATCTCACCATTTTGTTTGTAATTTGTTATCCATTAAGGTTCATGCTTGATGACAAAGTAACTCGTATAAAAATTGCCGATCATTTCTATGAGAGATACGGTGCTGTGTTAAAGTATCCACTTCTTCCCGCTCTCCAAGCTGGAAGTGACACGAGGCCTATGTATTTTCCAATGGAGGTTTTTCTCTTCTATACTTTCCCTGTCTATGTATCGAAGTTCTGCATAATGTTTTATGTTGTATTAGACCTCAAATCTGTTGTGGTGTTTTTGTTGTAGCTTTGTCAAATTGAGCCTGGACAAAGGTACTCCAAAAGATTGAATGAAGAGCAAGTAACTAATCTTTTAAGGGCCAACTGTCAGCGTCCCCATCAGAGGGAAAGTGATATTAAAAAAGTATGTTATGTGATATATTAATATATCTTTTAACAAAAGTTATGAACTTATATAGGTTGTGTTTGTGTGCGTGTTTTTCCCTTCATAATTGACATTTCATTTCTTGGCAGATCGTGAAGCAGCATCATTTCAACATAGACAAAGTTGTGCGTGAGTTTGGTATCAATATAACGGAGGAACTTGCTTTGGTTAATGCCCGTGTTTTGCCTCCCCCAACGGTATACATAGGTTTATGCTTAATAAAATTTGGCAAATTACCTTATGTAATATATAATAGTCTTTAATTTTTTTATTTCTGACTGCAGCTAAAATATGGTGGAGAGTCAAAAATTGACCCCAGGATGGGTCAATGGACTATGATGAAACATGTATGGTAAATCTATTCTTTTTGTATGAATGCTTTCAAATTATTGTGGTCTTTATACATTACTATTGTGCTTGTGGAGTTTACAGTCCTCTTGAATTTTATTTTACTTGTGTTCTTAGACTTGTGTGTTCGATCTTATGTAAACATGTTACACTCGAAACTAATTTGGTTTTAATATATCATGTAATAGATTCTTTCCTATGACAATGTTTAAATTGTTGAGCAATGTTGACATTTTCATTTTGTAGAAAATGTTTGATGCTGGCAAGGTGCAATTTTGGAGTTGCCTTAGCTTTTCTAGCATGAACCCAGACCAATTCTGTGCTGACTTGATTAATGTGTGTCAAGCCAAGGGAATGGTATGTTTTTTGTTTGTACTATTTCATTTAATAAGTCTTGTATGTTTCCCCAAAATTTTGACAAGTTTTTTGAACTGTTTGGAGTTTGTACCAGCTTTTCAATCGAGATCCTTTGGTGCCTATAGCCCGAGCCAATTCAAATCAAATTGGAAAAGAGCTTGCGGAACTTAACAAGAAGTGCAAGGCAAAACTTGATAGGCAGGCAGAAAGACTGCAACTGTTGATAGTAATTTTGCCTGATTTCAAGGGGAGGTTTTATGGTAAGTTTTCTATCAAGTCCAAAATTAAATTCTAAGGTTTGGTTTTACTTTATTGAATTACTTTGTTTTGCTTTGCAGACCAAATAAAGCGTGAATGTGAAACTAAATTAGGAATTGTGACTCAATGTTGCGAGCCAAGGCAAGTGGCAAAGATGAATAAAATGTATCTGGAGAATTTGGCTTTAAAGATTAATGTGAAGGTAAGTTGTCCAGTAAATAACCTGCATATTTCAATGTTTTTATGTGATTCCTACCAAGTTTTAAATATTTAGTTCTTGATTGTCTAGGTTGGTGGTCGTAACACGGTGCTGAATGACGCAGTTATTAATAATATTCCCCTAGTAACTGATATACCAACTATAATATTTGGAGCGGATGTAACACACCCTCATCCAGGAGAAGACTCAAGTCCTTCTATAGCAGCAGTAAGCTTTGTGTACTTATCTGCAGTTTTTTGTATGAAATCATATTTATATATTGTACGCTCCGTGTTGAATATATAGGTGGTGGCATCCATGGATTGGCCTTGCGTCTCAAAGTACAGGGGAATAGTTTCTGCCCAGATTCATCGGGAAGAAATTATTCAAGATCTTTATACAGAAACAAAACATCCTCAAAAGGGAACTGTGCCTGGTGGAATGATAAGGTAATGGTGTTAGATTTGTATATTCCCCATGTTGAGACAACTGATTTTTCTTTTAATTTTCAGGGAGTTACTCCTGGCTTTCTATAGATCGAATAGGCAACGGCGGCCTGAGAGGATCATATTTTACAGGTTGGATTTGGTTTTAACTAAATGATACATAAGGATGTCTATGTGCATATTTTAATTTATTTAATATGATTTCCTTTTCAATATTAATTCGTGCTTATCAGAGATGGAGTAAGTGAAGGGCAGTTTAGTCAGGTTTTGCTGTATGAGATGGATGCAATTTGGAAGGTATGGCAAATCTAACTCCACATTTTATTTTATTTTTGTTTTTGGAAGGGCTTAGTGGCTCAACTCATACACAATACACATTGGGTCATGTGGGTTTGAATTTGCGCCTAACATACGTCCATATATCAGTTAACCACTGAGCTGAGGTCAATTAACATATTTAACAACCACAGAAATGCTCTTGCTGTTTTTTCTTGATTTTTTTACTCATTCTATGCAAGTGCCTTGTAGATAGCATAAGAAGTTTCTCAATATCTTTTTACATTTTATTCTGTTTCTTTATATACAAATGAGTTCTATTTTTGTTGAATTTTTCGATTCGGTCTCAGGCTTGTGCCTCATTTGAGGCGGGGTATCTACCAAAAGTTACTTTTGTGGTTGTCCAAAAGAGACATCACACCCGTTTCTTTCCCGTCAGCTCTGATCAGACAGATAAAAGTGGAAACATAATGCCAGGTTTTTCAATTTATTTCTTGCTTGCCCTACAACTGGTATCTGTTCTCATGCCAATTTATCTATATGTACTGATTGTGTTGTTTGAAATTTTGTCAAAGGTACTGTGGTAGACACAACCATTTGCCATCCCAGGGAATTTGATTTTTATCTGAACAGCCATGCTGGGATTCAAGTAATACTTACTAGATCCATTAATTTTATATGCTCGTATGTACTAGTTGCTCAAATGGCATTTAACCAATCTGTGCTGTTTCCATTTGAATGTCTTTATTTTTCAGGGGACTAGTCGACCAACTCATTATCATGTGCTGTTTGATGAAAATAACTTTAGTGCAGATCAGTTACAAGGTTTAACCAATAACTTATGTTACACGTATGAACCTTTTCATTTATTTTTCTAGTCTGAACTACTGCTTTCATTTAATTTTAGAAGCCCTCTCATATTTTCTTTTGTCACTTTTCAGTTATGCAAGGTGTACTCGATCGGTGTCAATAGGTATGCTACTCTATTTTCTTTGTTGGTTTTACTGTAGTCCCTACAAAACTATAATTTTTACTAGAACATTGATCCTTGTATGCAGTTCCTCCTGCTTATTATGCCCACTTGCTAGCTTCCCGAGCTCGCTGCTACATTAATGATGTGGAAAATCCTGATTCCGGTTCTGCAACTGGTAACAGGAGTGCCCCCAACTCTGTTGCAACACTGCCCTCAATCAAGGAAAACGTTTTAGAAGTTATGTTTTATTGTTGATATTGGTTTGGGATACAAGTTTGGAGGGAAGATTTGGATGATCGTTCATTCACCTTGCCTTTTAATGCCTAATCCTTTTTTCTTTTTCTTTTGTAATTATACATTCTAATTTTGGAAAAGTTATTCACTTTCCTTCGTTTATAATTTCTTGTTAATTTGTGTGAAAAATAATTAATGCTTAGATATTATTAAATCGACAATTAATTTGAGAAAAAAGAAATATTGTAAATAAAACATAAAAAAATTTATAATAAGACGGAAGGAGTACTAAAACAATCCTTGTGGGATGAAGAAAAGGAGTAAATACATTCCTATAATATTGTCAAAAATAAAATAAAATACATCTCAATAATTTGACAACATATATATGAACATGTTTATTTGTAGAAATTACAGTTAACAATTGATTTTGTAAAAACTGGTACACAATCAGGGTCTTATGACAAGAAGACTATAAATTAACGATTGATTTTTTAAAGGTTTCTAATAAACGTGCTAAGAGACTTGAAAATTTCTTTGTTTTTGAGGGAAAAAATACTAGAAATTTCTGTTAGTATTAGTGGTAGTAAGTTTTGTAAGAGAAACAGATTAAGATCCCATTATGCATATCACCAATGGAGAGTACATATGAGCCCTCTACTTATTTAAGTGAGACACATAATGAATTGAACCAACATATTTGAGTGTTTCTCCTCATAGGAAGGTATTTCGATACTCAATATTCTCGTCCCTAGAAGTCCCTCCAACGTATCCAATAAATTTGCATGAACTTTAGTTTAGTCGATAATGATGTTGTCAAACTTTATCCCAAATAGATTCAAATCTCACACATTGTTGTATCCTTAAGTACCTTATGAGTATACCCTAGTCCTCTCGTCCCTTTTCACCAAGACTCTCACACTATTTTCTTTAACTCAATTGTTACTTAATTTGTTGATCCCTACAACTATAAATGTCGATCATTTTAGTCTCTCACACTATTTTCTTTTTAATACTATTGAACAAAAAGAAAAATATCAACCTACAATGCATTTATACCAAAATGTCGTACTTTTAGGCACCTAGTACAATTACGCCAAACCATTTGGTAAGATTAAGTTGGAATCAATTTTCTGGTCCTAGTAGGCAGTACAATCCGTCCATTTCATTTGGCTAGATTGAGTTGGAATTGCCCTGGTACTATTTGGCTATTTTTGTAGTCATATTTTCATTTGGCCAGTTTGAGTTGATTGATTTTATTTTTTCGTTTTTAAATTGTTTGATTGGTTAAAAACTAAATTAATAAAATTAACAATAAATTGATTTCATTATAATTGAGACCAAATTGACCGTATTATAACTGAGTCATGTATCACTGCCTTTGTAGAGTGCGCACCAATCTCTCTGACTTTACCACTGTGTTTGGTTGAGGTGAAAAAGAGAAGAGAGAAGTTGGTGAGAGAGAAATTGAAGAGAGAATGCCAATTTCTCTTGTTTGGAAGGCCGAAGAAATAGGAGAGAGATGCTAATTTGGTGTGGGTCCCACGTTTTTTCTCTTCTCTGCAAACCTGCGAAGAAAGACGAGAGAAGTTCTACTTTTCATTCTTTTTCCTTTTTTACCCTTACCTTCTACATCACTATGAATGGCAAAATCAAAATTAGACCTTCTATTATCCATTTGCTGCATAATCAGATCTATTATCCATTTCCTTTTCTTTGATACATGGCAGGTATCATAATCATATATGTGTATCAAAGAGTGAGCTGAACTGTTGAAGCAGGGAGGCCTGTAGGATATAGTCAGCTGATATTCATTTGATTTTTAATTAAGATATATATAGGTGGAGTTGGAGAAGGGAATAAATAATTAAATTGAGGAATGAAATTGGTGTGGATGCGGTTACTGTCGGTGTGAATTGGTGTTGAAATAGTGCATTGATGAATTTCTTTATTATTTTTTAAACGTGATTTGGGATTTAAAAAACCAGGGGTATTTTAGTACTTTCCAAAATAACCAACACTTCTCTCTTCTCTATTTTTCTTTCTTTCTCTTATACCAAACCACACATCAAATCTACTCTATTTCTCACATTTTTCTCTCTTACCAACTTCTCTCTCACCTATTTCTTTCTTCACAACTTCTCTTCTAAACCAAACACACCCTACATGTGCGACTGTGTGCCCCTAAATATCCATATATATACGTACCTGGTGGTGAGGTGAGAGATATGTGTCATTGTGTTTTATCTCCTTTTTCCTTTTATTGCTTGTTTTGCCAATGCTATAAGCTTTTTTTTTCGAGATTCCTCTGCTCTTTATTGGTTGTAAGTGTCTTCTTATATGTATATAGGACTCTAAGAGTGGTCCAATGCCACCAACTGCCCAAACCTATTTTTGGCATTCCTCCTCTCATTCAATAAATCAAATTAAAGTGATGTCCAAGATTGTATATTTTATTTTATTTATGCTTGAATCACACCTCTAACATGACGCCATCACTCTTTTCATTAGACTAACGAAATATTTGTGCTTTTCACATGGAGATTTATAGTCTAAGAATGTGTTTGGTTGAGCTTTCAATAGAATTGATTCTAACAGAATTGATTTTGAGAGAATTAATTTATGTTTGGATACAATAACGTAGAATTGATTAAACAAAATGAATGTTGTTTGAATAGTTTTGATCAAAATTGCTTTTAAATGTATAATCACTAAAATGGACATAGCTAAATAAAAATAAATGGACATAATAGATAAATGTATGTCCAGATCAATACTAAATCTCTCTCTCTCTCTCTCTCTCTCTCTCTCTCTCTCTCTCTCTCTCTCTCTCTCTCTCTCTCTCTCTCTCTCTCTCTCTCTATATATATATATATATATATATATATATATATATATATATACATATACACATATATATATATACATATATATATTATTGTAAATAAATATTTTTTCCTATATATTAATTTAAAAAATAATAAATATGATTGTTAAATCAATATTTTTTGATAAAATATATTTAAGTTAAATAATAATAGAGTTTTTTTAAAGAAAATAATAATAGAGATGGTTGACAAAAATGATAAAATGTAGCGTAAAAAAAAAATACAGCAAATCTGAACGAAAATAAGGTATAAAAAAACTTGGTAACTCATGTTCATAAATATTTTATGAGGCTAATTTGGTTCGTTAAATTTTTTGATTAAATTTGGTTCCTCAAATTAAATACAAAAAAAAAAAATTGATAAAGAACAATAAAGAAAAATAATGGGTTGTAATAATCAAAATATAAAATTTAATAGAGAATTGATTCTAGTTAACTCAAAAGCTATGAATTGTAGCTTCATCCAAAATTGCTTTTGGAGGGTATAAGCAATTCTGAAAAGCCAAACCAAACATGATTGAAAACTCAATTTTCACTTTTGAGGTGTTGTAGAAGTGTTTATGGCTTGAAAGAAGCCAAACCAAACACACACTATATTATAGAAGGGAAAAAAATCTTGATCAAAAACATAAAATGGAATCGTTAGTTTAATATTTTTTAAGGAATATTCATCTTAGTTATTGAGAAAAGTATAATTTAGTCCATAATAAATTATGTCGTTAACAATAACTACAATTATATCATTACATATAATTATAGGAAAATGCTAACTAGTATGACCGACCATAATTAAAAGGGATTAACTTATTTCAATGTGACTAAGAAATATTTTAGAACAACTTAAAACTTTAAAAATATAAAGATCAAGTGAAACTTTAAACCATAAGAGATCAACTTAAAATCTAAACATAAGAGACCAATCATGCAATTAAATCTTATTTATTTATTTATATTTTTATATTTTTAAATGCAGACTATAAACCTATCAAAAATATTGTTTCGTATTTATATTCATAATTTATAATTCTATTTTTTGAGGTATAGTTTATAATTCTATTAAAAAGTTTATAATATTTTCTTTCGAAAAAAAAGTTTATAATATTTATTACTGACTCAGTTCAAAACATATGTGTGTGAATTAAAATAAAAACAATGATGATATGCATTATTTTATTAAATTATCTTTGATAGAATTTTTTTATTAATCTATAGCTATGAAATTTAGCTCATGAATTATTTATGGAAAAAATAAAAATTACATAGACTAAACCAATAGTCATACAGTTCGATCAGTGACCAAATCGTTCAACGAATGACCCATCGTCTTAACCGAGTTGATCAGTTGTTCGAATTTTAAAATAATGCTTACGAATATCATTTCCACGAAATCATATAGGCATTCAACGCATAATAGTCAACCTTAGTCTCTTTTTCCTTTGTTTAGCTTTCTTTTTATATAAAAAATACAAAAGAAATAGAATATCACACTCAAATCTTTTTCCTTGGTCATATATCTTTCCATTCTACAACCCTACTCATATCCTCCTCCCTTGTATTCATGTCTTGGCGCATCTTTCATAATTTTCTTTTGTTGAGTGTTGAAATATACATCATTCAAGGAAATGCTAAAGAGTGTCCTTAGGGCATTAGTTAAGAGAACAATAATAGAAATATTGTGTTGGAAAATGATAAAAAGTGATGAATTCAATATTTTAAAAGTTTGAAAATTGTAGTTTTCAATGTAAAACTACTAGTTTTGGTTTCCTTAACCATTGTCCTGAGGACATTGATTAGCAAGACCCATGATTCAATAGCCAATAGGGATTATATACAGTGTGATGTGATGATGAGTTTGTACTCTAGTCTCTACATATTTATTTTTTGAAAATGAACCACAAATGTTCTATTTTAGTTTTACCCTTTGTATGTTGCAATTAAAGGTCTACAGAAAATATGCAACATGGGAGTTCCGTCTGAGGGTTAATTTATGTAATAAATATTATATTGTTGTCGATGTTGCTTTTGGGTCATACATATTACAGGGTCGCACTTCAGTGCCATTAACCCGCGAAAGGAACCTGCCTTTCAACCAATCAAATAGTGCCATGTGGAACTTCTTATTTAAAAAAAGAAAAAAGTTGTGTAAATCCAAAAATGTCTAAACAAAACAGAAACGCAAACGCGCCTCCGTACCACTACTCGCCGTCGTTGATTCTACCCTGATTTTTCTCCCTTCCAACACCCGTCATCAACCAGATCTCAGTCATCTACTCCGACGACCATATCTATCTTGATTCGTTGCCGCATTTCTCTCCTTCTCGCAGTCTCCTTCCATCGTCGTCGTACTGGTATTCTTCCCGTTGACATCGATCTTGGTTGTGGTGGGTTTCTACCGTCGGAGAATCATAATCTCCTTCACACCGGTCGCCGTGTTCAGAGTCCATTGGTTGCGGCGCCGACGGCGTCCGGTGATTATTTGGAGGATGGTGTGTGGAAGGAAAGCCCATGTGGGTGTGGAGATGATAATGCAATTTCTTTTTGTTGTTCTTTTCTTTAACAAAAGGGACCACATGGCAAAACATCAAGCGCATGATTGATCTAATGGCTTACAAGCATCCAAAGTCACCTGTCTTTCTGCGTTAATGGCACTGAAGTGCCTCCCCATATTACATAGGTGTTATGCCTTTTTATGGTGGCAACGGTGATGGCAAAAGAAATAGGCTAATGAGCATTGAGGTGGTGACCGAGTCAAATCACTAAACAAAAGTTAGGATTAAGTGTATTAGTAAGCATTATTCAATTGATATAGATATTGGATTATATATTCAAGAGTTTAGGTTTGAATTATGAATTTTCTGCTTATTCACTTTAAAATATAACTATAGTCTATCTAACAAAAAAAAAGTTAGGATTAAGTGTAAAAAAAAAATAGAATTCAATATATATTGGCACATCCACAAAGGATAAATGCAAGCAATACATATGCTTTGGTTTGGTCATTGAGTTTGATTTGCTAAAAAATAAGGGACCGTAAATAACAACTTAAGTTGTACTTGATTTGATTGTAAATATGTATATAGAAAAATTGGAGAACAATAAACAAGATAAAAATTGAAATTCTTGTTTTCACTAAACCATGACACAACTTTTTGTCATAAATACATGTTGTCTAAAATATTAAAATAGTCTCATGTCCAATGCCATAAAAATGTGTAGGGTTATGCTAACAAGGATTCAAAAGAGGAAATCATTTCTAAATCTTATGTAAAAAAAATAAATAATAAGTTTCAATGCGTTCAATACATGATTTTTCAGAACTAGTTTTTACTTTAAACTTTTTTTCAAATGTGTAAATATATTATGTTGTTTTCCATTGTGTTGTTTTGTTATAAGAATCTCCTATGTTATTCGCTACGAGAAATTCTAATATGATCGCATGACCAAATAAATAGTGTTTGGTCAACACACATAAACAAATATTTTTTTAATAATAAAGAGGAAATTGATAAAAAAAAAAAGATTAAATATTTTGATGACAATTTTTTTACGTGTATTTAAACACTATTTATTTGATATTGTGACTATGGAAGAATACCTCGTTGATACTTAACTCATCAAATGTACACTTCGTGTGATACAACAGTGTTATTTAGTAGTTTCGTTCACTAATCTGTTCACCATCCCTATTTTTATGTTCACCTTCGAGGCAGGAGGCACATCTCCTATCCTAGTGAATCTACTGTCTCACCTGCCTCAGAAGTTTCTAGTACCATACATTTCGCATCACATCAGATGCAGGAAAGGAAAATGTGTACGAACAAACATTCAATTTCATTCTTCTTTCTTATTAAAAAATGTGTACGGATAAAGAAGGGTCACACTGACAAGTGACAATTTAAGTTTTTTATTCTTATAATTTCATATGAACTTTCCTAGGAAACATGGTATAAACAACATTATCTCGTTTTTTATAAAATATAAACAAATTTAAATAAAATTTCATTTATTTCATCATAGTATTATTTTTTTAAAGGGAAATGTTATTTTTAGCGAAGGATATATTTAGTGAATTTTTTTTAATTGTATGATTTATTTGTTTACATCCTATTTTTCATCACATCTTCATGTATTATAGCAGATAATAAATTGTGATTGCCTACTTTTTATTTCTGAAGAAATCATGATGCTCTTTTTTTAAAGGTATAAAACTGTTTTTTTTAAAGGGCTCGCTAACATGCATCAGTGTCTCAAACAATTTGTAGGCTCTATTTTAATCTAAAAATTTGGGGCTCTAAATATTATCAATAACTATAAGGACAATGATTCCCTAAAAAAAAAACTATAAGGACAATGACAATAACTATGAGTCAATGACAATGACATATATGTATATTTTGTCTTTAGAAAAAGCGCGTGTATGGAGGGAGTAGGTTTCTTGCTTCTTTCCTTCTGTCGGATCGAGTGAAGTGAGTGACAACGAAATAGTCCTACAGACTTTAGTTAGTTGTACTTGTACTTACTGCAAACATACCAAAATAAAACCAGTTCTTAACCAAAACAGTCTATTAACTTTGAAAGGGATAATTTTCTATGATCGTAAAACCAAATTTATATTATAGAATTTAGACACACAATTTTTAATAATAAAATGAAATTTGATGAAATAATTTGTAGTGTTTACAAATTTGATTTTATTTCGTAGAATTTATTTTAACTAAAAGTGAATTGTAGATAAAATAATTTATTTTTGGATACATTCATATTAAAATAATTTAAGTTATATATGAATTTGTATATTAAAATCAATTCTAAAATAAATTAAAAGTTATATATAATAATTTCAAACACAGTTGTTTTTAATCATGAAAATTGATTTCTCAAACTTACTCCAAGACTGAACTTTCAAAAACACTTTCAAACATTTAAAACTGAAGTAAAACACTTTAAGTACAAGTGTCTCTTTATAAGTGTGTTAAACACTACTGTTTGTAAGTTATGTTTTGTGACACAATCTGATGGAAAATGATTTGCTAGCCACCCAACCTATGATATCATGAGCTGAGCCACCTACGAAGCATGACGATTTGTCATCATGTCTGCTATGCTTCTGTTTGACAGTATCACATAATATGGCACAAAGTTTCTCAGTAATCACACTTTGCAAAAGGAAGAGCCTTTTCCATTTCCTAGTTCCTTCCTACACAGTACACAGTATGGCAAAAAGTTTTCTAATGCAACTTTCAATTTTATTAAAAAATGAATTTTGACTGAATTGTAAGAAAATCTTATTGAATGCCAAGTAATTTTTTTTTTCATAAAAAATTTATACATGTATTTTTTAAATTGTAACAATTGACCCAATTTAATAGTATTCTTCGATGCAGAGTTTTATCTATTAAGAAAATATGAGTATTAATTATTGCCAAAAAAAAAAACTTATTTGACAATTATGAGTATTTTCAGATTACCAAATACACTTATGGACTAGATTGAAAATACGATGAACGCAGTGGCGGAGCCATAAATTTGTAGAGTTTGGGCAAAAAAATTATCGCAAATTCACATGTGACATAATAAATAAACAGTCATAAATCAAAATAAAAGAGGTTCTTCATATTGTCAACAAAAGTACAGTTTAAAATATGGTTAATTATGGAATTTGACCATGTAAAATACGTGAAGTCTGAAAATTCACCATGTAATTAAATAACGCATATTTTAACCCTGTAATATACGCGAAGTCCAAAAAAGCAACCAAGAGGATGATTTTTTTCATGATTTCTTAGATGCATGTTAAGAACATTAAAATATGGCTTTACACAAAAAAAATATAAATTTTCGACAAACGACAAATTAATTATGAATTTTTAAAGTGTCAAAAACTCAAAAAACAAAACAATGGAAATCTCGACCTATAAATTGAATTTTGAGCTCATTATTTGCAGAGACATCTATAAAAATACATAAAAAAGGATATGTAAAGTTTCATAGCGTTTCGAAGTCGTTTAAATTTATTTTGATTTCTCAACCAAAACATGCAAAATTGAAATTTTGTTCCGAGTAAGCGTATACTCACAAGTCAAATTAGTTCCCTGATTTTGTAGGCATGACTAGAACATGATAAGAACCTTCGCAATGAAATTTTATAGTTTTTAAACGAGATACAAATTAATTATAAATTGTTTAAGAAATTCATAATTAATTTTTCCTTAGTCGAAAAAATTTAATTTTTTGTGTAAAGATATATTTTAACGTGCTGAACATATATAGTGAAAAAATTCAACTTGTAGAACACATTTTTAGACTACGCGTGTATTATGGGGTGATCAAAAATAAGAAGAAACTCAAGTTACAATGCTAGAATATATGTTTTGTATTTTACAGGGTTATTTTTCAGGCATAATGTATATTACATGGTCAATTAGAATAATTAACCCTTTTAATTAGGAGAGTTGAACCTGCCAATAGTGTGCTAAATAAAATTAGGAGGTGAGTGTTTTTTCCGAGACTTTTTTGCGTGTGAGAATTTTCATATTTTGCCAAAAAATTTCTTTTTTTAAGTGGGTTAATGGGCTATTGGGTTGTGTCATATATAAAGAAAGTACCGATTGAGCCCAAGCAAGTGCCTGGGGTCGCTGGACGGTGAAACCGCCCATGGATGAATGCCTTCTGGTGGGGACAGGGGGTGCAAGTAATAGAGGTTTGCATGGGTTATCATGGAAAAGCTATTGGTGCACAAAAATCATGGAGGTATGAGTTTCAAAGATTTGGCAACCTTTAATGTTGCAATGCTTGGAAAACAAGGTTGGAAACTGCAAACTGATTCAGATAGTTTAGCTTCAACTGATGCGACAATTATTTCTGCTAGAAAGTAGAAACATCTCAAAGTATTTTGAATACTCCTTTATATCAACAAGTACATGCCGATAGTTTGATTTGGAAGGCCGAGACGAATGGTTGTTACTCGGTCAAAAGTTCCTACCGTATTTGTATCAAAAACATTGTCAACAATGCTCATCTGTGGAAAACAGGGTATTGAAGTGGTATATGGAGATTGAAAGTACCCCAAAGAGTGACGAACTTATTGCAGAGAGTCTGCGTAGATTGCTTCCCTACAAGGGTAAGGTTGATAAGCAGAGGAGTTAAATGTCCATCAGCTTGTGTTACATGTGATGATCCACATGAGGATAGCTACCACCTATTTTTTCATTGCAAGATAGCTATAGATGTTTTGAATGCTGTTAATGTTTGGCATTTGATTGCACCATACCTAAATCAGTTTGATAATGCGTCATACATCACATTCAATCTATTGCAAAAGTTGTATGCAAGTTAAGTGGAGAATGTTGTTACCATAATGTGGAGTATTTAGAAATCTCTAAATCTAAAGTTGTGGCAACAAGTGTCAGAGTCGACTGTTACAATCATGGAGAGAGCAAAGCATCTTCTAAAAGGTTGGAAGAAAGCTAACCGAAACAGGGTCTTGCAGGTCAGATTCACATACCTTCGAATACAAGTCCTCAAGTCCATGATGGTCAGATTACGGACAACAAGTACAGTGATGTTAGATGGAGGAAACCAAGGAGTGGTAGGCTAAAATGCCATGTTGATGCCTCTTTCTCTACCTCCATTAATAAGGTAGGTATATGCATGTGTATTCGGGTTTCAGCAGGAAATCATGTTCGTTCAAAGACCATGTGATTTTCACCATTGTGTCCAATTAATATTTGAGAAGTTTTGGGACTTTATCATGCAATTTAGTGGATCAATGAACTTCAGCTCACAAATGTTGATTTTGAGGTAGATTCAAAAACAGTAGCCGATTATTGTAACAAAGGCAGACGAGACATCACCGAATTTGGATCCATTATGAATAATATTATCCAGCTTTGTGATTTCTTTTTAACAAACTCTCATGTCGAGTTTATTAGGAGGCAAACAAATGAGGTTGCCCATGAGTTAGCTAGCAAAGCCACATTTTTAATGAAATGATATAAGTTATTTTCCCTAAAAAACATGAGCATTTATATATGTACATATTTGCTTTTCATACACTCATCCAACACTTTTTTTTATCTATCTCTTCCTATCACATCATCAACTTATCACATATATTATTTTACTCTCTCAATTTATTTATCTTTTTAGTTGTAGATTGAATATTGGATGTCTAAGAATTATTTTCCTTAAAAGATAGTAGTGCGATAAACCGTCAAATAATTTTTTATTTGCATGAAATTTTATAAGAAATGACATAAATGACATAATTTTTCGTGGCAAAGAAAATTCTCATATTCAGGTTTTGAAGAATTTAGGCTTCTTTCCTTTTGGTGGTTTAAAGTTAAATTTGTTGTTTTTTTTCTGTATCAGTTTCATATTTAGGGCCAAAACCCTTTTCTATGCTTGGGCGTTGACTATTGACTTCTTGATAAACTTTTGTTGTATTTTTTTGCTTTCTTCCCTGATACGTCTTGTGTTGGAAATATAGTTTGTTGATAGTAATATATCACATTTTGATCTCTTAAAAAAATAAATTAGGGTTGACGTTTGTGTGTTTAATCCATATATGATAATAAGTATGATATTATTATTTTATATTTTTGTGTGTTTGGTACAAATTTGATATTGACATGATAAAATATATATTATATTTAAATAAAAAGTGTTAAATTTATGAAATAAATAAATGTATTTTTAAATAAATTAAATTTTGTTCAAACAATTTAATTTATTAAATTTTCATATTTTTAATTGATATTAAAAAATAATAAGCAATAAAACGATTTCATATAATTATATCAAATTCATTAACATCATTAAAAAACAAATTTAACAAAAGTAAATTTAGGTCGTTTCAATAATAATTAAAGAGTATACACCAGTAAAAAATATAAGGGGCTAGGATGTGGCAATGATGCTCTAATTTTTTTTTTTTTTTGAAATAATGATGCTCTATAATGTTACTCACATTGTTCATATTTTGATCACAATATCAGCTCTAATGCACCCATTTTTCTTGATCATATTTTTAATTTATTTTTCTTCACATTCTTTTTTTTTGTTACTCTTCACATTTTTTTTTTGGGTACAAAATAGGGTAAAACACAAAGAGAAAGAAAGCTACAAAATTAAACTAGTGTTCTTAAGAATACAAGTCCCATAAATATCATCAAATAAGAGACTCTGAAGCTCACCAAGGGGAGACTCTGGAATATGAAAATCTGGAAAATCCATCAAAGCGTCGAAATTAGCAAGCTAATATGCACTTAAGTTAACTTTACGTCAAGTATGGGTAATTTTGACAGTCCAACTCAAACTCAAAAGCTTTCGTATACGCCCGACCAAAGTAGGAGTCGTTTTACTAAAATTGCAATTTTCAATAATCATGTCGACCAGGATCTTTGAGTCACTCTCTACTATAAAATGAGTGGTGTTCTTCCTCCACGCCATGTCCAAGCCTATGTTCATGCCCCACATTTCAGCGTGAAAAGCATCACACGTTCCAATCTTAAAGTAGTCTTTGATTCATCTACCATCAGAGTCTTGATGAAGCCGCCCATACCCTGCAAGAGTACCAAATCCCTTCCAAGCACCGTCACGATTAAGTTTAACCCAATTAACTGGAGGTCATGTCCAACTGATGTATATAGTTTCCTTTTGATGAGGACTTTTATGCACCAGTTCCGTATTGTCTTTTATCTATAGTAATCTTTTGAATAACCAGTGTTGGATTGTTTGGTCTTTGAAATCCTATTTCAAAAATATATGTTTCACCAATTTCACAAATACCAGCATGTTGTCATGAAAGTGGTATGATAAGTAGTAGGATTATCTCCAATCCCTTTTTTATTAAGGTTGCCAAAGATCCACTCCCTACAATCAAGAGAGAAGAAATTAGTTATATAATTAGACGGGACAAGTCTGAGTCATACCTGAGTGGCGTGCACACAACATGAATGACTATTTTATCCTCTCTCGCACAATAAGAACAAGTAGGGGAGATACCAGCCCCCACTTGCTACAAGGATAATTGGTCAGGATCCTCCCATGAACTGTCAACCAAATAAAGGGTTGGATACGATGGGGGACCCTTCCAGTTCCATAAGGTCTTCTAACTACCTCCAACAACTAAAGAAGTCTCCTGCTGCAAATTGTAAGCACTTTGGACAGTAAACTTGAGAGTGTCAGTTCCTTTCCATCCTACAACATCTAGACCATCAAAATTAGAAGGGGTTGGGAGGGCTAAAATCTGGTTAACAATGTCCACAAGCAAGTTATCCATCAAAAAATTTAGGTCCTAGTCACCAGAAGTATTAAGAGTATCCCTAACTGAAATAGTAGTATCCACATTTTTTTTTGTGGTAGTCGGGATTCGACGAACCTTGCATATATTATGCGTTGTACCTATCAGCTAAACTAAGCTTACGAGGACAATATCCACATATTTAGTACTAATGTAAAAATTCCTTAAAAAATATACAAATACAAAATTATTTTCATAACAATTAATCTTGGTTTAATCTTAATGGATCTTAATAAATAATAAGAAATAAACAATAATAAATTCTAACAATAATAAACGATTTTCCTTTGTCAAAGAAATAATAAATGATTTCCATTATTTAATTACAAGAAATGAACGGTTTTTCAAAATCATACAAAGTTAACATTTTTTTAAATCAAATTTATCTCCCACAAACAATTCAAATTTAATTATCTCAAAATGTGATTAACTATAATCTCATTAAAAATATATTTGTATGACCTCTTTTGACACGAAAACAATAATAAAAAAAAAACAATATAGAAGAGACTAAAAACACAATGTAATTACGAAGGAGAATGTCAGTTATATAAAAAATCATCACAAAATATTGATATAGATACAAATACCATTTCTCAACCTTAATAAATGTAGTATCTATCATTTCCTAATTAAATTAACAAAGACATTAAATTCCCTTAATTATGGTTGCAGGTAGCAAGCATACTAATCGTTGATATCATTTGTTCAACAAAAAAAATATTTCGTTGATATCTCAAACGCGACCTTTATTCTACTTGTAACCAAAAAAATTTGGGAATCATCAACGCGCGACGCGCTAATTCCATTTTTGTAATATTCATTTATAATTTAAAAAAATAATAAAAAACTTTTGAAATTTCCATAAGTGCTTTTTTCTTCCTTTCTCCCACTACTCTCATATATACAGTTACCTTCTCTTAGAAGTAGCGTCTCTTTGTAATTCTTCATTCACTTTTATTCACTTTTCTTCACTTCTCTCACAAAACCACACTTTCTCTCTCTCCTGTAACCGTTTTTCATCTCAGCAATGTCTCGTCGCGGTGGCACTAACCATCCCGATCCTCGCCGGAATCAACCTTCTCCGGCGGCAAATTCACAGTCATCCGTCAATGCTGCAGGATCAGGACGTGGTGGTCGTTCCGGTGGTGGTCGTGGTTCACGCGGAGGACACACCGTTCCACCTCCGTCGTTCGTTCCTGCTCCGGTTCCGGTAACCGCTGCTTCATCAACCGCAGCTCCGGTTGTTGCTGGTTCGAGTTCCGCTCCAATACGTCCGTCTCCGTCTCCTGCTCCGGCGACGGTTTCGACTGAAGTGCTGAGTTCTGAGGTTGAAAAGAAGCTTACGTTAGAGTCGACTCCGGCGGCGGCTTCAGCGCCGTCGTCTCAGAAGGCGGTGAGGTTTCCTAACAGACCTGGTATCGGTCGATTAGGAAGGAAGATTCAAGTTCGTGCTAATCATTTCCAGTTGCAAGTTGTTGACAAGGATCTTCATCACTACGATGTTAGTATATTATTCTGCTCATACGTTTTTTTTTTTGTTGAATCGCATTTTAAGTGTTTAGGTTTTTGTTTTTGTTTATTATGTTGAATTTTAACCATGTGTTATAAACTTTGAGACTCCGATATTTTTTCCTTGATTTGTTCATTTTTTTTTTTTTGTAATAAAATTTGATTATTCTCATATTTTTTGTTGAACTCAAATTTGAAGTGTTTATGTTTTAGGTTTTGTTTATTACGTTGATTTGAAACATGTTTTAGGTTTTGTTTATTACGTTGATTTGTAACATGTTTTAGGTTTTGTGTTATTATGTTGATCTGAAGCATGTTTTAGGTTTTGTTTATTATGTTGATTTGAAAACAGTAAAACAAATAAGTTACATTGGGTTTTGGATTTTTGAGATGATAAATTTTAATTACGCTCATCTCATGTAATTTATTTTTTGAACTCAAATTTTTATTGTTCAGGCTACTTATTTTTGTTTATTTTGTTGATTTGAAACTATAATGCCAGTAAGTTACAATGTGTTGAGGATTTTGAGATGGACAATTTTATAATGTTCGTGCATTTTTTATACTCAAATTTGTTGTTGTTTGTTTGTTTATTATGTTGATTGGATAATGAAGCTAGTAAGTAACACTGCGTCATGGAAGTTCAGAGACTGAAAATTTTGATTTAGCTGATGTATTTTTTTTTACTCAAATTTGAAGTGTTTAGGTTTTGTTTCTGTTTGTTATGTTAATTTGAAACAATAATGCTAGTAAGTAAACAATGTGTTATGGTTAAGAGAGGCTGAAAATTTTGGTTATTGTTTTCAGGTATCATTTGCGCCGGAGATTACTTCAAAGAAAGTGTCAAGGGATGTTATCAACCAGTTAGTGAAAATGCACCAAGAGTCCATGCTTGGGAATCGCATCCCTGCCTATGATGGGAGGAAGAGTCTGTATACTGCTGGTCCTTTACCCTTTACTTCGAAGGTTTTTGTGATTAAATTGGTTGATGAGAACAAAGGATCCTCTTCTGGTTCTGACACGTGAGTTCGCTGAAAATTTGTTAATTATAAGAATTTGTTGTTAACATGGCTGCTACTTTTGATGTATTTTATGAATTGCTGATTTGTGATTTTATCTTTTGTCGCAGGAAAAAGCGTGAACGCGAGTTTAAGGTTACAATTAAGTTTGCTTCACAGACGGACCTTAACCATCTGACACAGTTTCTCCGTCGCTTGCAGCTAGATTGTCCTTATGAAACCATACAAGCTCTTGATATTGCTTTGCGGGCAACTCCATCTGAAATGTAGCAATATTGTTTTTTGTGTTCTTTATTTGGTTTTGCTGATTTTATGTTAATTGATCATGTTTGTAATCGATAAACTGTTTTTCAGGTATACTGTTTCAGGGAGGTCATTTTTCTCTCCCAGTTTGGGGAAACAGGGGCCTCTTGGCGGTGGGACCGAGTATTGGAGAGGCTATTATCAAAGCCTTAGGCCCACGCAGATGGGATTGTCCCTCAATATTGGTATTACATCTACACATTACTAATATTTTTCTTCTTGAGTATTTTCAATTGAATCTATGTTTCAGACTTTGACCAGTGATACTTTGTTTCAGATGTTTCTTCGAGGGCTTTTTATGAACCGATTCGTGTGACTGACTTTATTATCAAGAATTTTAAGTTGAATTTTTCAAGGCCACTGTCTGATCAAGATCGTGTCAAGGTATCTGTGATGGATTTTTATTTTTAATATTATGCTATGTTTTTTTGTTTAATGAGGTGACAAAAAATGAGCCATGATCTACTTATAATTCGTTTATCTTCTAATAATTTCATGCTAAGTCTAGTTTTCTTCCTTTTCTTTCCTTGCTAAGTCCTGTTCTAACACTAGTTTTCTTACTCTGTGTCAGATCAAGAAAGCCTTGAGAGGTCTTAGGGTAAGAACATCTCATGGAGGTAACATTAGGAGTTACAGGGTGACCGGTGTCTCAAAAGAGCCCCTCAGAGATATAACGTGAGCAATTTATATTGTTTATTTATTTTCTTACCATTTTTGTGATCTCTTTGGGGTTGGAGTAAATTGCGCGTAATGTGTGATACTTACAAAGGTTACTGATCTGTTTGGGGGCAAGTTGTTATCCATTTAGGTTTTACATCTTTAGGTTTTATTTCACTCTTGTTATTTGTTATCCATTTAGGTTCAAGCTTGATGACCAAGTAACTCGGAAAAAAATTGCTGATTATTTCCATGAGAAATACAAAATTGTGTTACAGCATCCACTTCTTCCTGCTCTCCAAGCTGGAAGTGACACGAGGCCTATGTTTATTCCGATGGAGGTTTGTCTCTTCACTACTTTCTCTGTCTGTGTTGATGTTCTGTATGATGTTTTGTGGACATTGTGTTAGACCTAAAATCTGTTGTGATGTATTTTTTGTAGCTTTGTCAAATTGAGGCTGGACAAAGGTACTCCAAAAGATTAAATGAAGAGCAAGTAACTAACCTATTAAGAGCCACCTGTCAGCGTCCTCATCAGCGAGAAAGTGATATTAAAAATGTATGTTTCATAATATATCAACATTTTTTTTTTTGCAGAAGTTATATATTTATATAGGTTGTGTTTGTGTGCGTGTTTTTTCCCCCTCATAATTGACATTTCTTTTCCTGGCAGATTGTGAAGCAGCACCGTTTCAACACAGACAAAGTTGTAACGGAGTTTGGTATCAATGTAAGGGAGGAACTTGCATTGGTTGATGCCCGTGTTTTGCCTCCCCCAATGGTATACATAGGTTTATGCTTAATAAAATTTGGCTAACTATCTTGTTGTGATATTTTATTAATATTTAATTTTCTATTCTGACTGTAGCTCAAATATCATGGAAATGGCGGAGATTCAAAAATTGAACCAAGGATGGGTCAATGGAATATGATTAGACATGTATGATGAATCTATTCTTTTTGTATGAATGCTTTCAAATTATTGTGGTCTTTATACTTTACTTTTGTGCTTGTGGAGTGTGTGGTCCTCTTGAATTTTATTTAACTCGTGTGTTTGATCTTGTGTAAACATGTGACAATCTCGACTAATATGATTTCACTATCAGATGTTAGATTCTTTCCTATGACAATGGTTAAATTGTTGAGCAATGTTGACCTTTTTATTTTGTAGAAAATGGTTGATGGTGGCAAGGTGGAATTTTGGAGTTGCCTTAGCTTTTCTAGATTGAACCCAACTCAATTTTGTGCGGAGTTGGCTAATATGTGTCAAGCCAAGGGAATAGTATGTTGTTTGTTTGTACTATTTCATTTAATAATTATTATATGCTCCCTCATGATTTTGACAACCTCTTTTACCTGTTTGGATCCTGTTCCAGCATTTCAACAGAGATCCTTTGGTACCTATATCCCCAGCCAATTCAAATCAAATTGAGAAAGAGCTTGAGGAATTTGACAAGGACTGCAAGGCAAAACTTGCTAGTACAAAGCAGAAAGGAGGATTGCAACTGTTGATAGTAATTTTGCCTGATTTCAAGGGGAGGTTTTATGGTAAGTTTTCTATCAAGTCCAAATTAAATTCGAAGGTTTGGTTTTACTTAATAGAATTACATTTTATTTTTTTGCAGATCAAATAAAGCGTGTATGTGAAACAAGACTAGGAATTGTGACTCAATGTGTTAAACCAAATCAAGCAGCAAAGATGAGTAAGCAGTATCTAGAGAATTTGGCTTTGAAGATTAATGTTAAGGTCCAAGTTATCATCCAATAAATAGTATGCTTGGTTCTATATTTTTATTTGATTGCTTCTAAGTGTTAAATATATCATTCTTGATTGTCTAGGTTGGTGGCCGCAACACGGTGTTGAATGATGCTTTTGAAAAACGAATTCCTCTTTTAACTGATGTACCAACAATAATATTTGGTGCGGATGTAACACATCCTCAGCCTGGAGAAGATTCAAGTCCTTCAATAGCTGCAGTAAGCTTTGCCTTTTTGCATAGTTATGTGCAACATTTTATAATATCATATTTAAATATTTGTACTCTTTTTGCTTGTTGAATGATACAGGTGGTGGCTTCCATGGATTGGCCTTGTGTCACAACCTACAGGGGACTTATTTCTGCCCAGACTCATCGGGAAGAAATTATTCAAGATCTGTACAAAACAACAGAACACCCACAAAGAGGAATTGTGCATAGTGGAATGATAAGGTAATGCTGTTAGATTTCTATATTCCTTGTGTTGAGACAAAGCTGATTTTTTTTTTTAATTTTCAGGGAGTTGCTCCTGGCTTTCTACCGGTCAAATGGGGCTAAGCCTGCGAGGATTATATTTTACAGGTTGGATTTGGTTTTAATTGAACGATTAAATAGTTATTTTTATTATGTATTTATTTAATATGATTTTTTTACAATATTAATTTGTGATTATCAGAGATGGAGTAAGTGAAGGGCAGTTTAGTCAGGTTTTGCTTTATGAGATCGATGCGATTAGAAAGGTATGGCATTTTTAACTCCCTACTTTTGCTGTTTGTTTTCAAAGGGACATAGCGGCTGATGTCACTCACACAACAATTGGGGCAGAGGGACTCTGCGGGTCTGAACTTGCGCCCCACCAAATGTCCCTGCAGCAATTAACCGCTGTGCTGTCCACTTCAGGATACTAACATGTTTAGCATCCGCAGAACATAGTGTAACATGGAAACAATCTTGCTGTTTTTGGTTGTACCTACTATGAGTTTTATGTATGTTAAACTTTTAAATTGGTTTTCAGGCTTGTGTCTCACTAGAGAACAATTATCTGCCAAGAGTTACTTTTGTGGTGGTCCAAAAGAGACATCACACCCGTCTCTTTCCCACCAGTAACGATCAGACAGATCGAAGTGGAAATATAATGCCAGGTTTTTTTCAATTTTTTTCTTGCCTGCATGCAGCGTGTTCTCTTTTCATGCCAATTTATCTATATTTACTGATTGAGTTCATTGAAATTTTGTCAAAGGAACTGTGGTAGACACATCCATTTGCCATCCTAGGGAATTTGATTTTTATCTGAACAGCCATGCCGGGATTCAAGTAATACTTACTAGTTCCATTAACTTTTTATGCTTGTATTTACTAGTTGCTCAATTGGCATTTAACCAATCTGTGCTGTTTCCATTTGAATGTCTTTGTTTTTCAGGGGACTAGTCGACCAACTCATTATCATGTGTTGTTTGATGAAAATGGCTTCAGTGCTGATCAGTTGCAGGGTTTGACAAATAACTTATGTTACACGTATGAACCTCTTTGTTTATTTTTTAAGTCTAAGCAACTGTTTTCATTTAATTTTAGAAGCCCTCTCATATTTTCTCTTTTCAATTTTCAGTTATGCAAGGTGTACTCGTTCAGTGTCAATAGGTTTGTTAACTCAATATTCTGTGTGCTTTTTTGTAAGCCATATGAAACATAATTTAACTAAAATGTTGATCTTTTATGCAGTTCCTGCAGCTTACTATGCACACCTATTAGCATTCCGAGCTCGCTACTACCTGAATGAAGTTGACACTTCTGATTCTGGTTCTGCAACCGGTAACAAAAGTACCACCAACTTTGTGTCGACCCTGCCCTCCGTAATGGAAAATGTCAAGGACGTTATGTTCTACTGTTGACATTGGTTACAAGTTTGGAAAGGGGGATTTAGATGCTCCTTTATTTACCATTTTTTTTTTTTTAATATGAAACTTATGTTGCCATCTGTTTTTTTGGGTGGACCTTTTTGGTTTGAATATGGTTTTTGGTTATGCAACTTATGTTGCCAAGTGCCACCATCCATGGATATGGTTATAAATATTTTGAATTATGGTACATATGGTTCCACCATGGTTATGGTTATAAATATTTTGAAATTATGGTTATATTATGTCTGCTATTTCTTACTTGCTAGCCAAAGGTTTATAAATACTTTGCAACTAACTTAGTAAATTTAAACCTTTTGTCATGGGAGTTAATTATTGAGCAGAAAATTAGTGGAAAGAGGAAGATTTAGGAAAAATATATATTTTTTTGTTTTAAACGATGTTGAAAAATTATCAACATAGGAAGGTCGATTCTTTTTTAAAAAGAGGCCGTTTGGACACCATTCTTTTATAGCTTTTGTAAAATTTAAATATATGAATAGTTGACAGTTGAAATTACTAACTTGCTAATTAAGCTAGATTTGTTTTTTCATAAAACTTCAGATTTCAACCGTTATTCTTTATCAGTTTCTTCATAGCTTACACTTTTCAATTATTGCTTTAAACCGTCAGTTAACTTTTTAAATATGAGTTGATTTTCTCTTATCCTCTAAGATTCTTTAGTACGATAATGCAATTTTATTTTTGTTTTTGCCGAAAGAAAGTGAAATGGTGTAGATCAACATTCAATAAGAACCTGAACAACCTCCAACAAATCCGGTTTATATTCCAAAAAAAAGAAGGAAAATATAACCAAGACCTCAACAGGACTCAAATTATTAGTAATTCAAAATTGGAACTGTAAAAAAATGCAATCAAGTTAAAGAAAAGCTTGGTCAAAACGATTGAATCGGTTTTCATGGTAAGATTTATTCCCTTGAAAAAGAGGTAAAAACAATGAATTTTGTAGATTTAAGGCTAAAAACATGAGACACAGTGAGATTCATGTTCCTAACAAGGATCTTGCAATTGAACCAATTGTTTCTTAGGCTCCAAGGTATCAAACCAGAAGACTTGAGTTGAATCAATCTCCAACCATAGGTTTCTCCAATTCTTATTAGAAGCTATCTCAGTAGCTTTCATAACTCCAAATGACTCAGCAAAATAAGCAGCGCCACCTCCCAAATTTTCTTCAAAACCACGAAGAAACTCAAATTCATTGTTCCTGAAAATTCCTACCCAAGAGGATGCTCTACAGATAGAGGCTCCATCTGTTTTACATTTCATCCGGTTAGTAATTGGAGGGTTCCAAATCACTTCTTTAAGTATTGAAGCTCTAAGAGGGTGAACATTCACATTAAACTTCTCAAGACAATTAGACTAGTGAACTCGATGCTCTCATTGGTGTCATGTCTAATGCCACTGATAACGCAATTGAGTTGAAGAATTTCTTGTGCATTAGTTCGGTAGGTATGCAAATTGATTGTCATATAAATTGTATTGTTTATTACTCCTAATAAACATGGAATGTAATTGGGAAGTTTTGAATCTTTGGCTTTGTAATTGAAGTGATTGCAAAAATTATACCAAAATTTGAATGCAGTAAAATTTAAACTTCCAGCCCTGTGCAATGAGCAACTTGCTGACTTACATAATTGTGGAAAAAAACTGTAATTATTGTTATTTGACCAAATACACAGCAGAGCAAAACTGCACTAACACAGCAAAAAAAAAAAAAAACACAAAGCAGCAAAACAATTATTCATCTGCATCACAAATTAGTTCATGATTATGATCAAGAACAACACTTGAAACTATAATTGTTCCGTCTACACACATACATGCATTCAACCTGGCCTTACACTGTGTTTTTGTTATAGGATTTGACTTCAACAGATTCTGTGACTGACTCACATACTTTCTAGCTCGACTACATGCTAAAGTAATATTTTTCCCATCATCTTCATTTTTCAAACTTATTTTAGCAATTCCAAAACACATACACATAATTCATGTAATACACAATAACTTCATCTTCAAATCTTAACCTTTTTCTAAACAATCATTAACCCTTTTCTGTTCTGCATTTGTTTTCGGTTCATCGCAAGACTCAAATCTTTCTTGCACTAACACAACCAATTAAAAAAAATAATAACACACGTAAATAAATGGAACCTCAATTAATTGGCACAATGTGTTCTTCTACTAATGATATAGAAAAACAATAAGTACACAAAATACTTGTTGATAAAATTGAAATAAAATTCTGTCTTATTGCTATGAATCAATGACAACTGTGATGGTAAGCATAAACAGAGGTAGTGTAAATATGATGAGCAGAAACCCTGGTTCAAAAAGGTACAAGACTGTGCGTGTAATGGCCGGTGAGAGCGAACTATAATGAACCCTTATTTCTCTAAATGTACGAACTATAAGTAAGTATTTACACGCATCCATGAAATTCCGTATAGCAAACATTACTATTTAGCAGTTCTGTAAGTATAAATATTGGTACGAATACTTGAGTATCCTACTCAATTCTTCCCTCTCTCTAAATGTACACCAAGTCCTTACGGTTAAAACGCTACTAATCTAAACTTTACCTTTCATTCATTTTGTTAAAAAGCAAATCCTGCAACAATACTTTTACTTTGAAAAAAATATCAACAATGTTCATGCAGAAAAAAAGCTTGGAAAAAAACTCCAAAAGAACGAATTGTATAACTTGTATTTGTGATTCAACCAGTGTGATCATTGAATTTACAAGACTGATAAAGAGTGACTTACATTAATTGACAAACCTATTGTGCAGAAAGAAGGCACAAGGCAACAATCCAAGTAAAAATATGACTTGCCGATTCACACTTATATACCAGCAAGAGAATATACATATAAATATTAAAAAAAAGAATATAATTAGTTCGAATTTAACATGCTACAAAAATACAAAATAGCATATTAGTGTTATGTGCACGAATATAGCAATGACCACTCTTCTCTTTATCAACTTGTGAGATCCATCACGTAAAGAAGTGCTTCCACTTATGTTTCCCGCGTTAACAAACTCACTTCTGCCGTTACCAGATGATGCAGAAACATTAACCGACAAGGAACCTAGATTAAATTTTATTATTGAACATGTTAGAATCTGATGTTGAAGATAAACCATATATGGACAATTCATCTCAGCATCTCATTGTTCTCGGTCACTAATATCTATTTTTAACAACATATAATCCCAGCCATCAATTTTCATTAATGTTAATCAGACGATTATTATTCGTTGATCTCGTTCCTCATAATAACAAAATGTTCTCACCAGAGTCACCCTCTATATGTATCTATCAATTACTATGTGCTTTTAATTTAGCTCAACTAAAACTTACAGTCATAGTTAGCCCATCCAATGCGTTGACCAGCAAGATCATAGACAAAAATTCTGTCTTTTAATACAAGGTCTGCCAGAAAAAAATAATTTTGTTAGCATCATTAATTGATATTATGGGAGACTGATTGGTAATTAACATAAGAACTATCTATCTAATTATATATTCACGATTCAATTATATTAGTGTAACAAACTTAAGTCAAATGCCATACTCATTTATGATGTATTACAGAAGAATCAGTGTCGATACACCACACTGGCATTATACATTACCTCCTAGAATTGTTATATCTTGACCGGCAATTTTCTGAAAGCCAATACACCACACTGATCCATCTCCCTGTAAAATACGATGTTTATATCATTCAACTAGTGACATAACATGTCTTCAAAAAAAAAAAAACTAGTGACATAACATTCATAATAGAATAAAAATTTAAAAGTATTATCATAAGTTCATAACAGTGAGATGTAAATGAAAAGCAAAAAACGTGTATTTAGTCATAGAAGCCAGCCATGTCCTAAATTAACCATGAAGTAGCTCTACATTTGCTTCCGGTTGGAATATGAAAATAGAAGAGTGGTAGCGTTTAATTCACTCTATACCTTTCGTAAAGCACACAAAAGAGCACTAGCAAGGGATAGGAATGATAAAATCTAACCAATTATAACAAAATACAACATGCAATTGCAGACTACTTCGAAGTACAGTTTAATTTGAACTTTAAATATACCACACTAGGCTACTTAGAAACAGAAATGAAATCAAAATCAAAATCAAAATCAAATTATAGATGGTGAATCTTCAACCATACAAAAAATCATTCCAACTTGAAATCAATGTGTAAATCATACAACCAAGACATTAACCCTCAGAAAATTGAAAACTTACAATATAATTCTGCTTTATAAGGTAGTCCTGTGCTCCTAAAACGAGAGAAGCACCACCAGCAAAATTCAGACTTACTTGAGGAAAGCTGTCAAGGCTGTTAAATACAGCATAGTCAGAAAGAGGTAGAGAAAGGGTGTCAAGATTCTCTATTTTCAGCATCCGATCCGGAAAAAAGTCAGAAAATAATCCATTAAACATCTATGAACAGTTCCAAGCTAACCTGTTGGTAACTAAGTAACACTGATTTCCTCTGGAAAGAACAGTGCGTACAGATTGTGGAATAGCAGCTGTAATCTACACAAAGAACAATATTTCCGTTAAAATATAGATTAGCCTTTTACATAGAAAAAAATCCATGTTATTTTCGCTAATTATACATGAATAATCGAAGCAATATCCATTACTAATCAATTGGAGGAAAACAAATTACCTAATTGAAACTCACCGCATTGATAAAGGGATTGTAAGCCTCTTCGGCAATGTATGCCAAAGTTGTTCCGGAATCAATAATGGTGCCTCTATTGTTTGATGTAGCAAAAATAGCCGGATCAATTGGCAAAATTTGGCCATTGACAGAGATGCTCAGAAGATTTAGATTATAATGGGGCCTGAAATATTTACCATGGAATTAATCTTAATGTTAAAATTTTTATGAAAGAATGTGGCCATTTCAGTACAAATAAATTTCTGACAGCAACAACACTATTAAATTTTCAAACTCTTGTTCAACTTTTCTAAAATAATTAAGGAAACCATAATGAATGCACATTTTGGTTAAGAAAAAGGAAAAGAGAAAAGGAAGTAGTCCATAATGAGTCCTAAACTAACAAAAATGTGCCTTAAACACCATTTATAAAAGTCCTAGTAAAAGAATCCGGAATAATATTCTCTTGTCTTGTTAGGATCCTAAGAAAAAAGGGAAGAAGCTCCGTTTACTAACATTTTTCTGTTTCTATCTCATACAGAAAATCAACAGAAGTCAACACTTACTGAATATATAATCTAAAGGGTAAAGGTCATCTTTGAATGCATTAAAGGCTTAAAGCTAGCTACACTGATTTATGATAGCATCAGAAGACAAACAGCGATAATATGTACAGAAAAGATAAAATGTAGCATTTTATTCCGATGGAAGAACCTACTGTGACGGAACGAGTGGACTATAAATTATGTTTGGCTCCACAATCTCACCAAGAACCAATAAGCCGCCACCGCTACTATCTCCTTTCAAGCAGTGTGAGAAAACTCTTGGTGCTATTCCTTGTGACGCGAGCTGGGAAATTACTGACATGCCCTGTTGCCCAAATCCAAATATACCATCAATTGCTCTATCAGACTTTGTCAAGTCCCCACTCTGCTGGTTGCTACAACTGTTCCATTCAAAGCCATAAATATGAAAAGTAAGGGTCTATTTGAATTGATCTATTTGAGATTATCTACTGTCATAAGTACTTGTGAGACTGTTTAGTAGAGCTTCTGGCAACAAGTATGACATGTCCATAAGTTGTCTTCAACTTATTTCCACAAGCTCTCCACGATAGAATAGGAAAACAACTTATAGTTTATATGAAAACAATTTGACATTATTTTATCTTTTATTATATAAATACTTAGACATAAACACTTATGCTATACATGCTTAATTAAGTTATTTATCCAAACATGGTCAAAATATGAAACTAATTTCAATAATTTCAGACTCACCCAAAAACCACAGGCGCCGAGGAGTTTGACAACAAAGATTCCTCAGTAATACTAGCAAAATGCATAAAGTCTGACACATAATAGCCTGATGTTCCACTACCATCACCATATTGGAATATATAAGTGCATTGGTTATTCCGACCAGAACAGCTGCTATCTGATGACTGTACTCCATTCTTGCACCTTTGGTCAGAACAAGTGATGAATGAAGATGTCGATGAACTCCTAGGGTCAAAGTAATTGAGCTGAATCTGTAACAAAATCCAGCAATAATGGATGAAAATTCACAACTCTCACAAGTATGTTGATCTCACTGTTATAGGCTTATATATCATTGAATTAACAAAGAAAGTAACACGGTAATTACTTGGAGACCACTTGTTTGGGGACAACCAACGCAGGAAGCACAACTAACCCAAAGAACATCACTTCCAGTATCAATCTGAACATAAAATTCTCTTGGAGGAGTACCCAAATTCACCTTTGTAAAGTAAAGCCTGAAATAAGCCACAAATTTAATTTTTATTTTTTTTAAAATCCAATATTTGACAAACAGAAAACATAAAACAAAGCAAGAGGTGTTAGGGAGTCTGGAGAAGAACCGGGAGCAACAAGAGGCTAAAAGGCCATGACATTATTCGAGTATATGAGTTAGCTCTCTTATATATCGCTCATTTAAATTCCTAGTCAACGTTGGACCAACCACCCACACATGAATTCCAACAATCTCCCCTCAAGTGTGATTCTCTCAATCCCTATATTCGATCCATTACACTTAAATCCATACACTCCTTCAATAAAGCGAAGACGTTTCCTGATACCACTTGTTGGAGAATCCGGGAAATAATGGAGCAACAACAGGCTAAAAGGTCACGACAACCAAGAGAATATATTGAATATATAAGTCACTACCGCTCTTACATGTCATTCATTAATCTTATTTCTAGTCGATGTGTAACCAACCACTCGTTTTAAAATTCTTGGGGATTGAAGGAGAGAACCTCCAAAGTCCAAACATACAACAACAACTAAACTTTATCTCACTAAGTGGGGTCGGCTACATGAATCAGACATTTACACGCTAGTCATTAAGCTCAAAACATGTCAAAATTAATCACCCTTCCAGAAATGTAACCAAACATACACTGTCTATTATTTCCCAATAATAACCATTATTACAAATAAAATTACTAGCTCAAATTAAAAAACCAAAAGTATATAATTGTGAATAACATAACACAACCAAACCAAGCAATCTATGATTCTAAATTCTAATAAATCAAAAAAAAAAAAATTGATAAAATAAATTACCCAGCTTTGGAGGTATCAAAGGATCCTTTAACGGGAAAATTAACAACATAACTAGTAGTAGACTGCAAAAATCGTTGATGTCTAAAACTATCCAATGCTTTAAGATGACTCAATTCAACTCCATGATTTGTAGGAAAAGCTCTTTCAAGTGTTAGTGTTACCGGAGATGAAGCTACCGCCGATGAGAGAACCACCGTGACGGTGAACAGAATTACGGCGGTTACCATTTGTGTCGGTGGTTGAAACAAAAAAGGAAAGTGAATTTAGAAAGTAGTAACTAACTAACAAACTAATGGAATATGTAAACAAAAAACAAGGATGAATGAAAACTGGTGTTGTTGATGATGTTGTTTTTGTGGTGTTTCATGATTGTGATTGTAGAGAATATGTGTGATATGGTTCGAGAGAGAGAGAGAGAGTGAGTGTTAAATAATGGTATATAAGAGCTTTAAGTTTGAGAAGATGTGCAAGTTGTTAGTTTGAAGCAAACATAACTGAAACGGATTACGCTTTCTGTCTCAAGAGAATGCTAGCGGGATTATCACCACGTTACATTTTTTGTTTTAATAAGGAAATAATTTCTAAGTATCGTTTTTTAAATGATTTTCTATTTAAATGGAGATGATCCCAATAGGCCTGTTGGTCCTATAATTTACACCCATTGATCAACTTGGTCTTCAAATTTTTCGAAATAGTGAAACCGTCCTTTAATTTGCTCAACTTCTTGATAGATCCCTTCGTCAAGTTCAATTGTTAGACACGCTAAAATGTATTGTTAAACGATGACGTGCTCGTCCACTTCGCCTCACACGTATGTAGAGATCAGTTTTATAGTGAAATTTGAAAAGAAGCAACTTGATAATGAGTAAATTTTGAGGATCGCAATTTGTGAAGAAAGGTTAGTGCGGGTCTAAAAAAATGAGGATCATGATTTAGGGTCTAATAGACACAAAAACAATTGCCAAAAATTAGTGTCTAAAAAAATGACAATGACGATGTCTTTAAAAAAGAGTATTGTTAACAAGTGTTCGTTAGTTACATAAATTCTAAGATAAAACTAGTAAGCGTCCTTGTCATTGGATGTCACTTGTATTTTTTTTAAGAAATTAGTTTTCAAAGTAGGGTAATTTGATTTTTTTTTTCTTCTTTCAAATCTTGGTTATTTAAATAAAATATTCCTCAAATATCAAAGGAAATTAAAGTTTTATAAAGATTAATATGTGGACCTAGTAGCCCTTCACAATGAGTCATACCAGCTACTTGTCCTCTACGGCTTCTATTTTTCGCAACTTCCTATTCTTGTAGTCAAGTGACAAAGGTTGCATTTTAACAAAGCTGACAAAGGTTACTAGTATCAATAATAACTTAACTTTTTTATTTGTCTTTACTTTTTAGAGAATAATGGATTTGTCTCTTTTTATTTCTTCAATGTTGATAAATTCCTTCTCCCCTCTATCAAACTAACGATGTAGGCCCCAACAGCAACTTATTGATTAAGTTCTTCATCTTATAGTAGTTCATCTTGAAGGACACGAGTTTTTCAATTAATAAAGTTGTGCACGTTTTGATTCGATTTTATAAAAGTTTCATATTTCGTAAGTTATCTTTTATATATATACACACACACACACAAGAAGTTATATCAGAAAAATTTGAAAACATGTGATAAGTTGTTTCCATACATTGCAATATACAATCTTATAAATATTAATACTTGCGTGAGTACATAAACTCCTTCGGTCCAAATATATTCTCAAACTAGTTGAGAGAAAATTTGAAGTTATATCAGTTGTTTACACTTTTAACTTTGAAATAATTTCTTCAGAAAATAATTTGAAAAAGAAATCTTACTGTAATTGTATAATGATTATGATTACGGGAGGAGCAATTGTACTTTTGACCATTGGAAGCCAATAATTTGAGTGAAAGACAAAAATCAACTTACCTAGAGATTTGGACCCAAGAAAAGATGACTTAATGACTAAGCTTATGTAAAATGTATGATGCTCAACTGTTGAAGAATGAGGTCTTCGAAAATTCTGGTAAAAAAAGAGTCTTAAAAAATGATAATAATCCCGCCTAAACAAAAAATATGAGACTACATGTAAAATGAATTCTATATGCAAATCAAACAATTAAAGTAGTGAATAATTGACAAGTTAGATAATAGTAAATGAGTTTATGGTTTCTTTAAAAAAAAAAGACATCCAATAAGCTGACATATAATAAACTAGCAGATTGCATTTGTAGTGTTTAACAAAAACAAAATTAGCGACTGATAAGTATAGAATGGTTTAGGGGTAAAATAATATTTATAATTAATATAACATGGACAAAATTGATAGAGAAAAATAATAAATTAAAACAAAGCTATCTGAGGTAATTTATCAAAAAACGTACAAGCTAGTAAAAAATGCTAGAAGCTCGTGAAAACTTTGTTACCGTGCATGTTTATTTTGGTCACATGTATGATCTCTTCATGTATCAATATTCAATGTATGACAAGTGATGGTCAACATGTGAATATTCATCCAAGTTGATCGTCATGGTCATCTTATATTCTCATACATATCATCTCTCAGCAATGCAGAAAAAAGGCCTTTTGTCCATATTGTGTAGCTTCACTGTAATTAGGGCCACCAAACCAAAGTTATGCATGGGGCATATCCTACTTCCAACAAAATAACGCTATGTATGCAAGTGCTAATTGAAGTTCTAAGTAAACAATCAAGGATTGTGCTGACTAGTGTATCTGAGGCATTTTTATTATACTATTCTGGTCTTTATTATAAGATAAAATTAATTTTTTAGATTCATTTAATAATAATGTATTAATCTATATTAGCAACTAGATATATCAGTTATGAAATGAACCTAAAAAGTAAATTTTATCTTATAATAGGGATTAGAGGAAGTATATGTTTTCTTAACTTGTACCTCAAGATACTTGTTAGCATTTTTCAACAAATAATTAGGTGTGCATGTCAAAAAATGGGTTGGGCCTATCGACCGATCAGTTAGTCCATAATTTTTCATGGATTGAGCCGTAAATAGGCAATAATGTTTAGAATTATGCTATCCACCCTGCACAATTTGCTCGCGCCCTGCAGTCATGCCAATTTTACCCCTGCGCTAGTTAACTAACGCACGTGTAAACATATGCGTTAGTTAACGCGCGCTGCACCAGTTAACTGCCGCATGTGTAAAACATTGCATGCGTTAACTGACACATAGTGTTAACACTTGCGCAAGTTAAGTGAAGCATCATTGAACGCTGTAAAGTTATGTGTCATCAAAGACCCGTAACCTCAAGATGCCCGTAATTGAACCTACTTACGCCAGTCTAACAATATTATTGGATAATACGACACAATCGATCAAAATTACACTAAAACATCGTTTTTTTCACAATCACATAACAATCGAAACAGTGTAAATTACACGAATTCGCCGGTAATGACCCGTAATCATTTAAACACACTTAAAGTCACGTAAACGGTCCAAATAACACAAATTTGTCCATAAATTTATAAAATTACATAATCTCACATAAACGGTCAAACATTACACTATTACACTTAAATAAGGATTACACTTCAATGGATCGGACAAAAAGGTACAAAGTATTATTCTCAACCATTACGCTAAACATGAAATCAACGTCGCTATCCTCTTTGAGGAGTTGTGGATGATACACGGTCTTCCAGAAGTCCTCTTCCTTATCCTCCCCCAAGTCCAAGCCTGACACATTTATTATCACATCACGTGTTTTATGATTTGAACCAATATAGATAAAGAAGTCGTCAAGCTTTGTCTTCAACTCATCCAACTTGTCGGTGGGGTTTACAGTGAACCAAGCCCTCTTTTTCACATCTACATAACGGATTTCAAGTTTAACCGGAGTTTGTGCATCTTCAGACATGTTTCACCTCACAAACTTCACAAAAATATAATAAAAAACAAATATGAGAGAAATGATATAAAATAAGTAGTTGAATAATTATTGACAAAGTAAGTAATGCGAGCAATAATTGGTGTGACATAACCAGCCACCAAAAAAATATTTCATTTCATTTCATATATATATATATATATATATATATATATATATATATATATATATATATATAATATTAGTGACATATTGGCCACAAATATCCAAATTACATAACCGGCCACCAAAAAATACGTCGGGGTGTAATACCACCAAAAAATAGGACGAACACCGACCGACCTATAATTGTCCTAACCTATAATAACCTATCTAAGAGGTCTAGTGACATTCCTAAATTATCGTCTTCTTCCATGTCTTCCGTCCATTCAACTTCTTGTTCCTTTTTTTGCGGGGTGGGAGTATCATCACAAACAATTGGATTGTGCTCATTTGTTGGTTTCTTTGGCGGCTTCGGCTCCTTGGACATGAGTTCATTGTAAGCATTTTGTCTATCCAAAAACGCAAAATGCCAATTCTCCACCTCACCAATCTTGTTGTTCATCCACTCCGTGCAACTAGGTGGTAACGGACAACCTTCCTTCAAAATCACATGAAGATAGTGGTCGGGAATTAAGCAAAGACACATGATGTTGGAATGTGGATTAAGTGGAGGAGCACTTTGGATTGGGAAATATGTCTCACATACACCACCCGTTTAGGGCAAAGTCAATAGAACAACGAGTCTTTTGTAGCAAAAAGCAACAATGTGACCCATATCCGGAGTGGTCATCCACTTATCTACTGGCGCAACACCAATTGTACGTTTTGGAGGGTGTAAACCATTCAAGATTTTGTTATAACGCTCTTCCGTGTCATATATCGACATGTAGTCACTCTTGTAATTTTTCAACTCATTAATAAGTGCATACCGAACCAAAACATGATCTTCCTCATCCTTCCCCAAGTGCCTAGCTATCACCCGGAATCCACAATGAGCATCCCCTTTAACATTCACAATGTCTTCAACAAAAGGTCTCATGAAGTTTGGAATTTGTGAAATGTATGGGATATTCCGAAGCGGTTTTGAAGTAGAGGATGAAGCTTGTGAGCGGGAGTAAGTGCCAAGGCGTGCATCTTTCCTCTTTGGAAGTGACCTCTTTGGTTGTGAAGGTTGACTATCCGGATTTTGAGAATCAATGGTCTCCCACCTAGAGGGGATTCGTCCAGATGATGACACTTTGGGTGTAGTCCTCTTCCTTTTAGGTGCTCCCTTGGTTACCGCCTTTGTCGAAGGCGGAGACAAAATTGTGGCTTCCAGAAATGCTATTTGACGCATCATCTCTTTGATACGGAGTTTCATATTGTAAGGGCTTTTCTTGAGAAGTTCTTGAATGCCATTCCACTCCTCCACCACGGAAAAATCATCATCAATCTTTTCTTCTTGTACACACAACCTTTTCCAATGAGGGTATATATCATCCAAGACAAGAGGCAATTTTTGCTTGATCTTCATGGCAATAATACACGCACAAGGTAGCCCGTACGAAGTCTTTTGCACACAACCACAATCTTCCTCACGAAAGCCGAATGTCTTGGAACGTTTCAATTCATCATAGATAAATCTCAATGCTTTTCTAGAAACATAACCCTCCAACTCTTTCATAATCTTGATTTTTGCGTATTTGTGTTCAAAGACCGTTTTGTTCCTCCCAAAACTTCCTTGTATCACACCAAATTGCACGACCAACATCTTGTGAATTTCATCCCAACATGATGCCACATCACCCACGCTACTCCTCAAATATTTTTTCAAAACTCCATGAGCCGATTCAACAATGTTGGTGGTTCTACGCCCTAAATGCAAGACTTTATTCGTCCATGCCCTCACAAAATTTTCCTTAAGGTTCAAAACCGTTTCTTCGACATATTGAATGAATTCCGGAAATGGCATGCATACCTCTTTGAATTTCAATAAATTACTTGCATATGATTCCTCCGTAGGAGATTCGACCAACTCTCTCCAAGCGATCACGACTTTCTCAACAACTTCTCTATTATTCACCTTGTTCTTCTTCAATTCTTCCTTGTCAACTTTTGAACCTTTAGGAGGCTTTGGGTGAACTCTACAATCTGTGATGCACTTAGCCCTTACATTCTTCCCAATATGAAAATAACAAAGCATAGTGTATGTTTCAGGGAAAACTGTGCCAACGGCATTCATCAAAGCACCATCCCTATTGGTGACAATCACCTTAGGCATGTTGTCTTTTGAGGACAAGAGACCTTTCACCATAGTGAGTGCCCAAGAAAAGTTATCCTCTAGTTCAAAGTGAAGAAAAGCGAAACCAACAGAATACGTCATTTTTGTAGAGGTGCAACCAACTATCTCAAACAACGACATTCAGTGGTTGTTGATTTTGTATGTGGAGTCCATGACCAAAACGGTCTAAAAGGTGTTGAGCAATTTAATTGAATCCGGATGAGCAAAAAAGATGTCTTCAAGAGTGGTTTCCTTACTATTGCATCTTGTGTAATAGACGTATTTATGCTCCACCAACTTCGAAATCAAGAATTGCAACTCCGTCATGTCACCTCTTTCCCCCTTGTGCCATCTTGTTCACACATTGTACACTTGCTTGATTGTTGTCACACTTTCGTTGTTATTTTCCTTCAAATTGGTGAGAATATTCCGAGGCACCGCCAAGCTCTTTGTCATTTCAATAACTTTTTTCTTCTCCTCCGCACTAAGTCTACCCGCAATTAGGTGTCCTTGTAACTTTCCCTCCTCCTCCTCCAAGTCATGGTTGTGCATTCCACAAAACATTCCAAGCCACCAATGATTTGTATCTTTATCAAAGAAACCTTTCAACCTAAACGGACAATTACATTTCCTTGAGCCGATGCTTTCAAGGTTCGGTTTCTTCCTTGTCTTAGGTGGCTTGTATATCCCACTCCTTTCACATTGCATCGTCAAGTACGACCTTTTTAAAATGGATTTATCTATACAAACACCAAATCCGGCCTTTACCCCTTGTCCATGAACCCAAGTAAGTAACTCTTCTCGCTCTCTCCATCTTGCATTTGTTGTAAAAAATGAGGCGGTGTCGCGAGCTTTACAAATAACACCGATAGGTACCGGTTTAGGTTCTACAATTTTACCAATTCGAGCTTGTATTGGAATTTGGACTTTAAACGATTTCAAATTAATAGTTGGTTTGACATCGCCGGAACCTTGACCGGAACCTTCATTTTTGGCCGGTTTCAGTTCAACGTCATCATCCGCGACATTGTCAACCATCTCCCTATATATCTATTGAATAAAAAAAACCAAAGGAAGAAAAAATAAATTACTTGTGGAACAAGCTAACCAAGAACAAAAGTGGCAAAAAATTCGAAAAACAGGACTGTGCACCGGGGCGTCACTTAAGTGACGCATCACACTAACCCTTGCGGCACTTAACATGCGCACACTTACTGCTTGCGCAACTTAACTTGCGCGCCTAGCCCTAGTGCCTACGAAAACCAGACGAACCTACCACAAAAACCAGCAAAATGAGATGAGTTTTGATGATACAATACCTGATATTTGGTGCTTGATGAGCGTAGAAACTTGCTTCCTGACGATTTGCAATGAATTGGGATGAGGATTTTGACCCAAAAAATCGCACTTTTTGGGTTTTTGAGGGTGGAGGGAAAGAAAATGGTGCTTGGAGTTTGGACTGATGGGTTTTGTACGAAAACAGTAACACTGCGTTACTTAACTTGCGCCGCGCTAGTTAAGGTGCGCGACGTCACTTAAGTTGCGCTGCGTCACTTAAGGTGCGCAAGGGCAAAATTGGCATGGCTGCAGGGCGCGAGCAAATTGTGCAGGGTGGAGAGCAGAATTCTAATGTTTATTTTTGAGTGGGAATAGGACAAGCAGACCTACAAGGGCCTACCACCACCTCACCTGTATAGGCCTAACTTGACTTGTTTTATTAAAATGGCCAGGCTTAGACTTTTTAAAATACTTCTTTAAGTAAATAAACTAAGCTTAGCCTATCAAAAAACCTACAAAGTCTGATAAGTCAGCATGTTTATGCATATCCATTAATTTTTTTTATTTATTTATATTATTTTTGACAAAATATTTTTATTTATATTAAAATATATCTTTATATTAAACATAAGACTCAAGAAAACCAAAAGTCACGACTCAATTGCAGATCTTAGAGTCAATTAGGCTTTTAAATAGATTTTAAGTTTAAGGCATGCTTAGCTTATTTTGAAGTAGGTAATATTGACTATTTAATGGCCTTAAAGTGAAATAAGCATGTAAATAGGCTTTAGGTCATCCCAAACTTTTAAATACGTCAATTCATACAAATTAAAAGGCCTACGACAAGTCATAGGACAGGCTCAGGCCTGCAAATTTTTCGTAGGTCAGGTTCCAACCTTTCAAAGCATTACAGGTTACTACCTTTACAACAGGTTGCAATTTCGAACATGCCTCCCTATATTATCTTGCACTTATTTTATTTTTTACTATTACTTTTTCTACCCTATGCCATACTCACGCACCCTACAAAAATGACCAACATGTCATTTGGATTACGTAATCTAGAAAAATACGAAGTACATTCCGGATTACACAATCCAGACAACTTCGATATATAAAAGGAAGTTCACCCCTCCCATTTTACAGTTTCACTCTCTCTCTCTCTCCCTTATCCCAAAATCCAAATTTTACGAATCGATCCAAATTTGGAGTTTTTTTGCTCAAAAGCACCGCACTTCAAGCCTTTTCAAACATCAAATTGAAGGTTAGTTTCAATTCCTTATGCATGCAAGTTAATTTCGTTGTTTTTTTCTTATTTACTGAAGTTGTTCGGATTTCGTTTTCCGGACAAGGTTGTTGCATTTCGAAAAATGAAATCCGAAATACACCTATGTGTATATTTTTTTACTTTGTTGTGTTGTGTTGTGCCCTAATATGCATGTTACATGTATGGATCAGATAAGGGGTGATAATGAGGCTATGCACGCATATGCATTTGCGGAGAGGTGGCACGAGGAGACTTCAAGCTTCCATCTTGCATTTGGGGAGATAACAGTGACACTTGATGATGTGTCATGTTTGCTGCATCTCCCCATTGATGACATGCTTATGTCCCATGAGAGTATTTCAAGGGACGATGCGGTGGATACAATGATGAGGTATTTGGGGTCTTCTGCTGGAGATGCTCTTGATGAGGTGACTAAGACCAGAGGTGCACATGCACGATTTAGCTACTTGAGGAGGAATTGCAAGGAGCGTCTCCAACTGCAGTTGAAGTTAGATAATGAGGGTGGTATGGATGAGAAGGTGCAGAGGTTGCGTGACCAAGCTCTTCGCATAGATCTGATGTACTTGGTGGGGATCACGCTCTTCACTGACAAGAGCACCACCTATGTGGATGTTGTCTACCTGAGGTACTTCAGAGACCTGGAGGTTGCTGATGGTTTTTCATGGGGAGTTACGACGCTATCTCACTTGTATATGGAGCTTAACCATGCTGCCCATTGGAGCTGCAGTTAGCTGTCAGGATACTTGACTTTGCTGCAAGTATAAATAAATAATTATGTTTGTTTTTCCATATGTAAGTTTTGATTGTTTGTATATTTATATGTGGTTGTCTTTGTTGCAGGCTTTGATTTATCAGCACTTCAGGGGTATAGGTTGCAAGGATGTGTGGGGTGGATATCATGATGATATGCATCCATACGTCATGCTTTTTGTACCACGGATTGGTTTGTCTACACCAGACTCATACAGAGCGCATATGAATGCACTGGATCTGACAGACATTGTCATGACCCCATATGCTGAGCACCGTCAGACATGTCCTTTTGAGCGGGTCAACCTTTACTCTGGATGGCTCAGATATGGTAACCGCATGGTGAGATATCTGCCCGAGGCATCCATGTGAGAGTACATCTTCTCAGGAGACCTTAGGGGATATCACCCTCTGCATTCAGCGTGCTATTGATTATGCTCTAACACCTCAGTAGTTGGGTCACCGTGCACTGCATGGTGTGGAGAAACAGAGGGATACATCCAATGGTTTTATGACGTCTCTCATCCACGTGAGTTAGACACATCATTCGATTTTTATGCGACAGTGCACCACATAGAGGGAAACAAATTTTTCGATCGCCCTTTCTCATTGGCTAGTAGAACAACCACATGTTTGTATCTTTATGTCCAAACATAAGTATAATTCTTTTAATTACTATTGTTAAAATTCTAATATTTATTTTTCTAAACTCTGACCATTGTCTATGTGTAGTGAAAATGTTGTTGTGTGATTGATTGATTGTATTGACATAGACATGGCCTTTAATACAAATGTTCAACTATAAGTATACATTTTTTTTTACATTATGTAATACATGGTGTATTCAACTCGTAAAAAAAAGAGTTACAAGTTCGTTTGCTTCAAATGAGCCTTAAAATGATAGTAAATCACTTTGGATATTTGTCATTGTGTTTGAGATTCTTGATAATGGATATGGTAACAAGCTTTTGAGATGCAACCTTTGTCAAAAAGTGGTGATCAATTTATACTCAAGAATGAAATACCATCTATGGAAGTTTCTACCAAGGGAGTTTATGTCTGTAATAAGGTTAGTAATGTTTGTATGGCTGATTTGAATAGAATATGCGAAAAGGCTGCTAATAGATTAAAACTTAAACATGTTTCATTGCCACCGTCTAAAATACCACTCGTAGTTCCACAAAAGAAAAGTATCAGTAGTATAAAAAATGATTTTAATGTGGATGATAGGAATAATCTCAGAGCAATGATAGCGAAAATGTTTTATTTTTGTGGTTTGTCTTTCCATCTTGCTAGAAATTCTTGCTATGATAGTTCTTATACTTTTGTTGTTAATCACAACCTTAAGGGTTTCCTTCCTCCTAGTTACAATGCTCTTAGAACTACTCTTTTAATGCAAGAAAGGGCTCATATTGAAAGGATGCTTCAACCTATCAAATCTTTGTGGCCATTGAATGGACTTACACTTGTCTCTGATGGCTGGACAAATGTGCGAAGAATTTAATAAATTTCATGGACATTAGTGAAGACATACCTATATTTTTTTAAATTCGTCGACGATTCCAAAGAATATAAAGATAAACATTACATGGTTAGTATAATTAAAAATGTTATCAAAGAGTTAGGGTCACAAAATGTTGTGCAAGTCATAACCGATAATGCTCCTTTTTGTACGATTGTTGGAATGTTGATTGAAGCTGAATCTAATCATTTTGGACACCTTGTGTAGTTCATACATTGAATTTAGCATTGAAAAGTATTTGTGCAGAAAAGAACACTGATGGAAATCAAGTTGTTTATGGTGAATGAAATTGGATTACTGAAGTGGTTGATGATGTATCTTTTATCAAGACTTTCATAATGACTCACTTTATGCATTGCCTATTTTCAATGAAATTTCCTCTCTAAAATTGCTTTATGTTGGGGAAACACATTTCGCGTCAAAAATAATGATGCTAAAGATAATCAAGATGTTGAAAACCTCTTTGCAAAGGATGGTCATTAGTGATCAGTGGACTACATATAGAGAAGATAAACAACCAAGAGCTACTGTGAATAAGCCACTTTTGAATGATATATGGCGGGACAAAATAGATTACATTCTTTCTTTCCTAAATCCCATATACGACATGCTTATATTGTGTTACAAATATTTCTACTCTTCATTTAGTTGATGAAATATTGGATTCAATGAATGCGGAGGTAAGGGGAATTATTTATAGGCAGGAGGGAATAAAATTAAATGTAACATCAAATGTCCCCACTTCCTATAATGTTGTTCATAGTATACTAAATTTTTAGATGGTGTAAAAGTTGCACTCAACTTTATTGTTTGACACATTCATTGAATGCAAGGTAATTCATATTACTTCATGTCTTTGAATGAAAATGATTATAATTTGAATTTTAATGAATTTTGTTTATTTTGTTCTAGGTACTATAGTGATGTGTTGCTTAATGTAGATCCAAAGAGGGTTCCTCCTCATCTAGATGGTGGCATTTCTGATAAGAGGAAAATGCGTCTAAAAAGATATTTTTCATTAAATGATAACATAAACAATGTTTATCTAAAATTCTCCAAGTTCTCATCTTGTAGTGGTGATTTTGCTTCTTTTGACTCAATTGATCATATATATATAGTTTAGATCAAAATATTGGTGGGTGATGTATGGATTTTATATCCATTTTATACAAAATTTTGTTTTAAATCTTCTTGTGCAACCTTCCTTTTCCTTATGTTGCGAGAGAAATTGGATTACTTTCTGTTTTATTGATTCTTTGAAAAGAAACAAAATGCATCCAAAAATGGTATAATATTTGGTTTATGTGCATACTAATCTTTGACTCTTGTCAAGGAAAGAAAATGGATATAAGAAAGGACAATCAAGATTGTGAGACATAAGTGGAGATGCGCATGACTCGCTTAATGGTGTTGGAATTGAATTAGCAGAGTTGTCTTAAGATGAACACGAGTTGAAAGCTTCTTTGTATTTTGATGATGTGAATGGATGAGAGGAGAATTAAGACAGTTAATGTTAACTCAAATAACACATAGTTCTTAAGTATTGATGATGTTTTTTCTTGGATATAGTATAACACTGACAATGTTCATTTTGGGATATATCATATATCATATATGTAATTGACTTAATAATAATGTTCTCTTTTTGGGACATATCATGTATGTAATTGACTAATCATAACTTTATCATCAATATTACTTATTTTTATGTTGATGTGCTATTGCATGGAATTTTGTTGTTGTTCTATTTTCATGTTTTCAACTTTTTCTGTTTTGCCTCTATTGTTGTTGTGGTAGGGTTTTGTTTTTATGTTTGTTAGTGTTGCATTGTTGTTATTCTTTGATCAATTATGACAGTTTTATTATGTGTGTTAATATATTTGCTTATTAAAAATAGTTATAATTATATTGTACATTTAAATATTTATATTTTTTATTAAAATATCTTAGTCGTATCGTATTTTGGTTTTTAAAATTTTCCCATATTGTCGTACTGGTGGCGTATCGTATATGGGTCTAGGTTTCACATCTTGCCTCCGAAAACCAACTATTTCAAACCCACGAACTTCAATAGTAAAGAATCCAAAAAAAGGGAGGTTTTATTTCAATTTGACTCTTGTTGCTCATTTGCCATATATAATGATCTGTCATCTTTTATGAGTCGGATGCATTCCTATAAATTCTTCGTCCAATAACGTATGATTATGTGTGTCGTTGAAAACTTTCATGAACCACTACTTGTTTAAATATGAACACGACAACTTGCTTCACAACCGTATCTCATGCGAGCTATAGGTACACGATTTCGACTAGTATACAACCTATTTTTCTCTTTATTGCCTATAACAAATAAACATCTATTAAGTTATTTCTTATATTTTGTTCCTTATGAATTTACTCTTATTATCGAAAAAAACATGACGACCAACATACAAATTGTAAAATGTAAAGGTCACCCCAACATACAAAAAATGGTATCTAATTATTATACCTTCTTTATTTAACTCCTTAAAATTTGTGCACGAGATGTCTTCCAAGTGATTCATAGCATGTGCCTATTCAAAATGACACCCATTATGACAACCAATTATTTTGGGTTAATGTATGTTTACTCCTCTGTAATATTAGTGATTTCTGGTTTACCCCTTATAAAAAAATTCGTTTAGATTCCAACCCTGTAGTTTGAAGATTCAAACCTCTATAATATTTTAGGGGGTCACCAAAGAGTCTTTGATGACAAGTCATCTTACGTTATTCTAAACTTATTTTTCAGTAGGTTTTACCAAAAGAACAAAGAAATATTAGAACAATTGCCTATGATTTCGGGATATTTGTAATATTTTCTATATTTGATTTTGTAATTCTATTCTTCCCAAAACATAGTAATTCTAGGGTGTTTTTGATGTTATTCACAACGAAATAATGCAAATCGGGAAAGCAAGAACATCTGAATATTAGTGAAGACTTTGTGAAGATCAAGAATGAAGACTTAAAAGGCCTCAGAAGACTTTACAGAGGAAGAAATTATGTTCTCAGATTCCAAGACATCTTATATGAAAGCAAACACCCAAAAGAAGGTAAAAGCAACGATTCAGGGCTCAGAACGCACTCACATGCGCCCAGAGCATGAATCATGCGCCTGGAGCATGAGTTGTGTGCCTCAAGCATGTATGAAAACGGGCAAAAACTGCTTTTTGGGCCAGACTTAAGGTGGAAACTTTTCATATAAATATCGCATTCCTCATTTACAAATTCTCATTCAAAATGAAGCGGTTCAAGAGAAAGGCAAGCACTAGAAGCTTCTCAGGGAGGAGTTTCTCTCTCTCCACTCCAAGTTTATTTTGAAGGTGAGAAAAACACAAGAAGGGGGGGGGTTGAATTGTGTTAGCTTTTCCTCAATTTTCTCTAAGTTAAAACACACAGACCAGAAGCAGTTAGGAACAGCTTCTGAAGTTATGTTCAGAACCAAAATGCAGCGGATAAAATGAGAGAGAGAGAGAGAGAGAAGAAAGACACAAAACAATTATACAGGTTCCTTCCACAATCCGGAAGTAGTCCTGTCCCCCTTGCACTTCCAAGGAGAGTTCACTAAAAAGTAATATCTGATTACAAATGCTCAAGCACAACTGCAAGAGACTTCCAATGCTCAAGAACACAATCAAGAGACTTTTAATGCTCAAGCACACAAGCAAGAGACTTCCTATCAAACATAATTACAAGAAAAATGTTTGACACTTGAACACTTGATATACAATCAGAGGTGCTCACAATACAAATCAGATACAGACTCTTTGATACTTTAGAATTTGTAAGATATGAGCTTTAAGAAGAAATTCTAAGTGAACTTTTGGATGTTGAACAATTTGACAGAGTTTTGGCGCTTTTTAAATTGTTGTAGAGTCTTGTTGTTCTTCAAGTCTTCACTCCTTTATATAGAGGTGTGAAAGATGAACGTTGAGTTGTCAGCGCATCCAAAAAAAGAGTCGTTTGAAGCTTTGATCAATCACCAATGATTCTTTTCCTGATATGTTTATTTTCCTATGAAGTAGCAATTTCAAAACCATTCTATGTATGAAGGAACACCGTTGCAGGCAGAGCTGTTATCCTTGTCTTGTAGCAGAGACAAACTCTGGGTAGTGGAGATAGTGGTTGTACAGTTCGTACATTTTGTACTTTGTCAACACTTCAAAAAGAAATAAGCAACCAAAGCTTTTGAATCCCTTTGAGTTAGCCGTTGTTACTCTTTTCCACTCTTTCGCAATGTAAATACGACATCCAATCCATTGAACAACTTTTGAATCTTCAAGTTTGCATAACTTTATGAACTTGAGCTTCTGGTGATATACAGCTTCTGATGAATTTTCTTCTGATGAACTTGCTTCTGATGATGTCATCACTTCAGGAGCGCTAAGTCTTCAGGAGCACTTCTAACTTCAGGAGCAGTTCTTCTTCAGACGCTATTAAGCTTCCTTTTTGTTCAATTTCTTTGCTCTCTTTTGTTCATTCAGAACCTACAAATGATCTCAAATTTTTTGTCTATGGTGTTGTACACTTGAACAAATATTAACATATCTAATTAACAATTTTTTAATACTTTGTTATCACTAAAAACTTTTAAGGTTAATGTTAAACATATTTTGTTCCAACATATTTAGGGTATGTTTTATTTCTTTTGTAATTTGTCTTTAGTGACCATGAGTAACCAAATCTTTTTTGGTTATGGTTCTAAGGTGAACCTCTATTTTATTTGTTGGATATGTATTTAATTTAAAGTCGTTTATTTAGTTATTTTGTGTTCCCTATTTAGTTTTACTACAGTGCGTAAGATTTGTCTCCTCTGGAGCGTAACCCTGATTTAGGCACTTAGGTAGTGACATGCGTAATATTGATATTTATATCTTGATACTTATTTCTATCTAACTAGGAAGTAATTAGTTAGGAACTAGCAAAATATACCGAAAACGAGTTGACCCTGATAATAAATACTTACGAGGTGACATACCTAATATTGAGTAAAATCTGTTGAAATCAGGATAAAACTAGTCAGTAATTACGGAAACAAGTGAATTCACGACTTAAATAATCCCAACTACTCCATTCTCCTCGCATCTTGGTAAGGTAGACGCCGATATAGCTGCCTATTTGTAGAACTACCGAGAGGGAGAGTGTGTTATGTACTTCTACAATTCATGGATGGGAAAACCTTTATGAACATTGACCACCATACCTTTGGAAATTTAAGAACGCCAATTTAAGTCTACGTTTCAATTACCCCTGAAAGAGTAAGACCCCACACGTAAGGATCACCATGTTACCAGTAGGTGCAACTCAACATGCAAGAGGGTTAGACCAAAATCCACCGAGAGGGTAAGGCCACACACGTAAGGATCACTGTGCGACCAACAGGTGCAACTTGACAAATCGATTAGGTTAGAACGTCCAGACGAACTCATCACTTAGATAGTCTACTTAGGATAACTGAATCCGATTTGTCATACCCCAAATTTTGACCAGTGTCCTCCGTTTGATTTTCACTTTGTGCGTTGTTAAAACTCGTTTCATTCGTCTTTAATCCTTTTATTCGCATCTTTACCTGCATTTTAACCGTGCTTTAATGTTTGTCGTGTTCGTAATTTAATTTTTAATTTAATTTGCATTCGTGCTCATTTTTATTTCTCATTTTTATTCGCTTTCGAAAATTTTATTCGCCAAGCAATTTTGTTGTCTCAAACGAAATTTCGGCAGAGAGGTATTTTAAAATACCTCATTTTGGTTCCGAAGGGACAATTTTATTTTCTACTTTTATTTTTAATTAGTTTTTAAGTTTTCTTTTCATTTATTTATTTAATTTTCGTTTTTAATTATTATTTATTTATTGTTATTTTTACTTTTTTTAGTATTTATTGTTTAATGTTTATTTTTTATGTCATTTTTAGAACTAAAAGTTTGTTCTCATCTCTTTGTCCATGTGTCACTACTCTATTGGTCCTTTGTCCAACTTTTTCTCCAAGTTTCTGCAGGGGTATTTTGGACTTTGCCATGTATCAGAGATATTTTACTATTTAAGCACTGTTCACGTGTCAGAGTCAGGAAAATCATTGGCAGCTTTTTCAGAAACCCTAATTCTCCCCAACAATTCACATTTTCAGATCAAAAACCACAAAAAACTCAAAAAAATGATGAACATAATATGAACACCATGAACATGTAAAAATCCAACAACACACAAACAACACCAAATTCGAACAACAACACACAAACAACACCAAATTCGAACAACAACACATCCAAATACCAAATCCGAACCACACACGCACCCTTTTTCATTCGGATTCACACTTAAACAGCACAATCACTACGAACACAGTTTGTCTAATACCACAAGTGTCATTTTCGAACCAAAACAAGGAGGAAGAAGAAGCAGTTTGAAGTTTTCCGGACCGTTTCTATTCCCCCTTCTCCAAACCGAAGCAAGAGGTAGCTTTTTCTTTTCGCTTTCCTTCATTTTTTTGTTCAAAAATTCCGTGTAGTGAAACCTAGATCTAGGCTTTATGTGTGTGTTTTTGCGAAAACAAAGTATGGATCCGTGAAGAGAGGAACAAGAGGAAGAGATTGGTGTAAAAATTTAAAAAAAAAAAAGAGTTAAAAATTTTCCGGCGCGGCGGCGCCACCGTGGTGGCTCTCCGGCCACCGCGCCGGAAACTTCATAGCTCGCCGGAGAAGATGAAGATTCATCTTCTCCGGCCGTCCTCCTTCACCGTTCCAGAAAAGAAAGAAGAGAGAAGGGAGAGGGTTGTGTTTTAGAGAGAGAAGGGGAAAGAAATAATGAAAAAACCGGTCACTCCCTCTTTATATAGGGAGTGAACCGGACCGGTTTTTTTAAAAAAAACCGAATCTCCTCCTCTAAACCCCAGCTCTTCTCACAGCCGTTAGATCGCAGATCTAACGGCTGCTGTACATCCTTGGCTTTCTTTTATTCTCTAATGTGTTTTGTTTTTTTTTACTTTGTTCCTGCGCGTTGATAACCGTCAGATCTATGATCTGACGGTCCCTGTTTTACTGGCTTTATTATTTTCTTTATTATTTAATTCTGATGGCTGTGATCTTAGCTTCTGAGATCAAATCTGAGCCCCTGGATCAATCAGATGGCTCAGATTATACCAGAAATTGTGAGCCATGGTACTTTGTTTTTTTTTAGTCTTTTTTTTATTTTATTACTAGTCTTTTTTACTACATTTTCACTATCTTCACACCATTTTTTTTTACTACTTATGCATTGTATTTTTACTCAAGTTCTCCTCTTATTTACCTCTAAAAATCATAAAAATATTTTCTACTTCTTGTTACTTGTTTTTTTTATTTTATCATCATTATTTATTTAGTTGTTATTTTTACCATATTGTTTATTTATCATCCTCATCTCATGCATTATTTTATTTCTTGTCACTTTATTTTTTTTATTATCTCTTAGTATGTATTTAGGATTCAATGTAATTTAATTTTCCGCATTTTTTATTTCTCGTCATTTATTTTTATGCAAGACTATAGAATGTATTTAGGCCTCATGTAAATATCAAAAATAATAAAAATGCACCGACACATACACCGACACAATCACACACTTTATTTACCGCATTTTTTACCGTAACCGTGACCGAGGCGAAAAAACGAACTAGTGACAAATTAGGATTAAAAACTTGACTATAATTACTTTAAAAATGAACAACTAGTAAATTTTTAGGTTTGAGCTTTATTTACTTTTTACGCTTTACGCTTAGTTTTACCGTTAGTAAAAAAATCAATTTCCAAAAAAATCAAATAATCAATAACACCAAAAATATTTTCTTAACAAACCTTGGAAACAAACCAAGTGACCTTTTTCCTTTTTATTTTCTTAATCAAACTTCAATCAACTTTAAATCTTTTAGACTTTCTTTTCTTTAATTAAAATTGAACCAACCTCATTTTTTTTCTTCCTTATGCCTTGAGGCCTCTAATCTCCTTCTTAAAACCTTTTTTCAAAAAATTGTTAAAAATAACCCAACTCACCAAAAGAAATTTTTGAGGTGAACTACATGATTTTGATCCCGTCTTCGGGTATGTAGGCAAAAGGCATATGTCTTTCCAAATCAATAAAAACAACCAAAAACATGCATCTTCTCCCTCCATTCTTTCACTTAGATTTTAGGCATATATTTTTACAAATAATTAAGCAAATGATTAGCATAAGATAAATTAGGTAAGAGGCTCCTTCGGAGTACCGAAGTCGTTTAGGGTGCTTAACACCTTCCCTAATCGAAACCAACCCCCGGACCTTAATCTCTTTAAGGGTTTTTTACTCGTTTTTTCCCTTCCCGCGGATAAAAATTGAGAGTTCAAAGATTGACGGATCAAAACCAATAAATGGATTGATACCCGAAAATCACGAGCACACGATTTGACTGTTAAATAAATCCAATAAATAAATAGTGGGGAGTGAAAGAATCTTAACCGCTTCTAACATTCTGCAATCAAAATAGATAAACTTGTTATGTTGCAAACAAATTCAATTGCAAACTCTAAACCCTTATCTCTTTATTTATTATTTTGTTTCCAAATAAGTAATGTGAATTGTTTAGACGAAACGACAATCCATGTGGATGCGATACTCTACTTATCACTTTAATACTTGGTAAATAATTTGGTATACTTGCCTAATCCGACCATCAATCTTCAAAGGTTTCACCTTGAACATCAACCCCATCTTCAACATCATGACCATCTTTATAATTTTCTGCCTACATAATAAGCAAGGTATTACTTAGAATAACAATTAAATACACATAATATTCCTTACGGAACATTTTTGTAAAATCAATTAAATACATAAAATAACAAACAAACTTGCATTGAATATAGACCAAACTTTTAGTTAATTTCATGAATATAACGACCAAACTTTTAGTTAGTAACAAATAAACATAGATCCACATTGACTCTTCTAATGTTGGTGAAAACTAAAACTTGATTTAAAAACACTTAACAACAACTAATTTAACGCCCTGTACCTAAACTATATACGGTGAAATTATTCTGAACTATTAACAAATTGTCATAATATGGGTTACAAATATAATTTAATTTAAGTTTAAACATACCTTCAAGTTGGTTGATCGAAAATCAATCTACATATGCTTTTAAATCAGGAATCGAAGATCGGGATTTGCAGATCAAAAATTGCATGCAAGTAATCAACGGTTTTGAAAAACCCTATTGTATTATGAAGCCTTAAATTCTGGCACTATCTGGACAAATGTCCTACATGATGTCTGGGCACCAGGAATGTCTTGCGAAGTGTCATGGACACTAGTTATAATAACATAGTACAATAAAAAATAAACAATAATAAAGTAAAGTGCAGGGAAGGAAGAACACAAAAGATTTGGTAACCCAGTTAGGTGCAACGTCACCTACGTCTGGAGAAATTCATCCCAAGAAAGGAAATTCACTATAATAGTTTTGGTTCATAGTCTTATGTGAACAAATCTTGTTCACTGCCTTGACACCTAAACACTACCCATTAATTTCTATCTAAGACTCCCCATAGATATGAGATCTAATCTCACTTTCTCTTAACCACACAACCCGTGATTTTAATTCAAATACAATCAAACGTGAGAGACACTCCAATAAACACAACCTACTGTTAGAAGATGCACTATAGTGGTTTACAAATAAAAATAATTCAACTCAACTAAATAGTCCAGCTCAATGCATCATGGTGATACAAAGAGAGGCTCACAAATAAATAGGACATACACGAAACCCTAAAGTCACTTTTTCAAAATGACGACTTCGATGCATTCACAAGGTTTGAGTCTTCCTTTATATAGATTGAGAATGCATGGACTTGAACTTCAATCAGGCTAAACAAATCACCAGACCAAAACATATATTTGATCTTGACAATCTTGTAGGAGCAAATATATTGTTTCCAAAAATGTTTAGAATATTTAACTTAGGAAATACAACAAAGCTTAAACCGACCTAAGTTGCTTCTATAAACACATGCCTCTTGGAGCACAAACTATGTGAATCAAATCTTCAATGATCTCACGTAAAAACACAATCTTCCAAGAACGTGAAATAAAACACCCCACCTTAAGCTAAGATGTCATATTTACATGTTCAGGACATCTGGTACAACATCTTGCTAGAACTTCTTATTTTAACAAAATGCAGCCAACACAATATAAAACTTAACAAAGCCTAAGATGTAACCGCTCTCAACCTAAGTTTCTATTTCAATTTCAGAAAAGGGTTTTGTAACACTCTACATGCTTCAACGAAGAGGATGAACAAGCTTTTAATTTTAGGGGAAGAACATCAATGTTTGATAGATAAAAAATAATAACATTAGTTAAAACGCAACAACCCAATATGCACAACAAATGTTGAATACTATGTTTACACCAAATAATGGTCCATTGTACCTTTTGTTATGTTTTTTTTCTTCTATAATGGGTCATTATAGTGGTCCAAGTTGGACCAATGGATTGTGCAAACAAAATGCACCCGTAGTTAGAACCCATGTCCTGATGTTCAATCGTAGGAAGGATTCAGCCACTGCACTAAACAAATGCATATGTGGATTATTCACAAATACTTTATATCATGCATAATGATCTTCAATTATTCCTATTTCTATTGAATTATTCAATATATATTTATAATTATTAATAAAGTTGAAAATTTTGCACCATGTAACCTAGGGTTATGTATAGGCAACGACTGTTCATATTATCTATCGTCATACAACTAAAGAATAATGTATGGACTTTAATGTATTTTTTAGTGCAGGGAACTTTAATGTCTTCATTATACAAGAATCATAGGTTTCAAGATCCTTGTGATATGATAGTTTTAAGAGTAATCTCTCATTTGGGTCCTTGAAAGTGTACCTCGTTATCAGAGACGTCCCTGAATCAATTAAACGAACCAAAAACTCCTCCAATGTCTATTCCGTTAGTCATACACGTCCAAAACGTTAATTGAGGGTTAACGGTGCTGATCTAGCCATTAGACTTGCCATATCAGCTGCAATGCTGACTTTCCACGCGGGCAGGGACTAAATTGGAGGGTGATTAGAAAGCATTCAAGGTTCATTTTTCGTCCCTCCTTTATTATCACCCCTTTTCATCTTCATTTCTCCCACATTGAAGAAACAACATTATGTTCCCAATTTCAAATCCTAAAACCATATGTTCTCTCCCAGAAATTATCATCACACATAAACATTCAAATTCATGCCTTTCAATCCAAGAAGAAAATTTAATTAGAATTTGATGAAGTTACAATCTTTGTTGTTGTTGATATGAAATGATTAAAGAAGGTTGAGGGATGAAAATTTAATTAGAAATTTGTTGTTGTTACTC